>CM029380.1:17704002-18079002 GCA_017165825.1 Hepsetus odoe | reverse complement strand
TACATAAGGCAGCATGTTTTAAACCAGTTAATATGATACATTTCTGTGACGGAAATTTTGGATGCATTAAATGCTAACATAGTGTGGTCACCACCACCATTATGACTCAGTATGTGTCTCTAGAATGGAGCATTTCAACATACATACATACATACATACATACATACATACATACATACATACACACACACACACACACACACACACACACACACACACACACACACACACACACACACACATATATATGAAAAGTATGAAAGAGCAGCAGTCAGGAAGCTTTCATTTAATATGTGGAGGATATTTTAATATTCAGTTTTATATTGCCCAGCACTAGGAATCACCATTCTTGGCATAGACTGGATGCTCCAGATGGGATGCTTCTACGTTCATTTGCAAGCATCATACTAAACAGTGCCAAAAGCCCCTGCCTCAGTACAGACCTCCTCATTTTGTGTGTGGTCCAGAATAGGAACAGGAAAGTCTCAGGTGCGGCATGATAGAGATTCATACCCTACAGTTGGCAACGCATAGCGTCTGATTGCAGGGACGATAGGCTGGCTTGGATTTACACAAATACACTCACACACCCATATATCAAAGCCACACATTCCTGTGGGTTGTGCAGTGAAGAGCTAGGGATTGCAGTGGCATACTATAGGCAGTTGTCTTCTCCTCAAAGCACAGACTTTAAATGGCCTTATAGAATTCCCCTCGAAAGGCCACGACACCCTGTTTTCACTTACAGAGAAAGTACGAGTGGGTCTGCTGTCATTTCGCATCTTTTGCAAACTGAGTAACGTCTCACGTGACTCGCTCTGATGGCCCAGACGGAGCATTATCATGCTAAAAGAGTGTTTTTTTCCCCCTCAACCCTACACAAAGAGATTACATATCTTATACAAAAGATGTCTTCAGCTGGGACAAAAACCCACACAGTGCAGGGGCTCAGGCTCCATGCCCTCATACAGTCATGTTTTGTCTGTACCGTTTCACACAGCTGGCCAATCTGCATCTCCCTGGCCCTTTCTCACTCTCTCTTCCCCTTCCTCTCTCTCAATTTCTCTTTCACAAACACACACACTTTCGGCATTTTGGTCACTTATAAAGCACTCTTTTATTTTGACTCTGGTTTGGTGAAGAAAGTATGCATGGCCTGAAATCTATAGCTTTCAAGAGAACTACTTACTGCCTCGATTGTACAAACATTAATAGGTTGGGCTGAAACTACGTTTTCATTCACACTGGAAAAACAGGACTGTTGCTGCGGATTCACACTCCACATCACTACTACTAACAGTTGGAGGTGGGCAGAGTAAGCTAATGCCAAGCTCAAGAAAAAGTCTACTTTGGCAAAAGAGGACTCAAGTAAAAGTGCATTTTATTTGAGAATGAAAACTATTCAGACATTTGATTCATTAGGATGTTTGAGTTTTCTCTACCGTCGCTTTGTGGTGCTTTTTACTGAGTTTAATCTGTTTGTTCATTAAGGCTACCAACAACATTTTGAAATAGCAAACCTAGCCATCTTTTTGTTAGAGAGATACGTTTATGTAGATTCTGGCAGTCTATACCACCATCGAAGGCATTCAAGTATATGAGACCCTGGATGTCAGGGAGGTCTTCTGCTGGCTATGATGGATTTATAAATGATAAAATAAATTGTTTTATTTCATTTTTTGATACCAAAAAGAGATGCCACTGGACCTAATCGGTGTGTCATAAATAATCTCTTAAGTGATTGTATTGTAGTGCTGCATTAAAAAAGCAAAAAAGTAAAAAGTCTGATGAAAAATAGGGGCTAAGTTATCAGACAAAGAAGATTTTTGCCCTGTTACTTCACAGTCAACAGTTTTTTTATATATCAAAACTGACATTATAATTTCATTTTAAAACCAAGCACTAACTAGAAATCCTGACTGATCATCATGGGGGAGGCAAAACCAGAATAGCTCAGTTTGGATTGTACTAAGAAATGTCAGGGTTTCTTTGGTTGGGATCCTAGTGCACCAAATGATGTGTTTGCCTGGGGAGGAAGCCAGAAGCCAGTGTGAAGGGTGGAGGTGTTACCCATCATGCTGTCCTAAAAACATAGAGATTTGGGCAGAATTTTTGGCTGAATGCTGAATACACTTTCCTACGTTAGTCTTCAGTAATGTAATCTGCTGCAACATGTAAATAAATTAAACTAATACATTAAGAACACATCATGGTCAGGCACACAGGAAAAACTGGGCTTATGCACACTGTTCCTTATTGTTACTGTTTGGCGATTTTACTCTACGTAATTCTTCTAATAGAATTAACAATTACTAGACATCCAGTTAATTAATTAGTAACAATGACTAATTAATGAAGTTCAGTACCTTCCCACAATCATACAGTCTATCATATTACGAATGGTGTTTGTCTCATCAATGTTCTTCATACATGAGTGCAGTACAAAACTGATGCTGAGCTCATAAACTGAGTAGGTTATCACTTGTCAGCTTGTCAGCCTGTCACTACTGATAAGATTATCAGTTTAGTCATCCCTCAAAAGAGCTCAGTAACACTGAGATAATTAATCGGCCTGCGCTGGTTTATCAGTCTACTCAGGCTTTAGCAGGAACTTCAGTGTCTGTAAAGGAATCATTTCCTGAGTGCATATGATAAACGTGTTTATGACACAAGCTTATTTTAAAGCAAATACTTAAGATGTAAAATTGATTTTTTTCTAAAAAAGTTACTTTTTTTGTTTTCTGAATTCTGCCCTTTCAAAGTGTAATGTGGCCTAAATATAGAAACCTGATATATGTGTTCTGTTATCCACATTTGTATATGTATACATTCGCTATTGCATTCTAACCCCAGTAATAATTTTCACTTCCAGGGGATCTAATGCATATCACACACACAAGCACTCATGAAATTCTCCAATTATTTCTTTAATATTCTAAATGACATGATGTATGTTCAGTGGAAAGTACAATGGTAGTATAAACCTTGCCTTTAGACTCTGCTGGCAAGGCATATTCTGGAATTTATTTTGGATAGGAGGGTGCAATAAACAGAATGTAGGCTAATTTACCCCTTTTTAAACAATGTAATATGTTACTGGCAGCATGACATGGGACAAACAAATGAGTCCAAGTTGTTTAAACAACAGAGCGTTAGTAAGGACTCCTACAATTGCAGCTTTTAATACATCAGACTGGTATTGAAAGGTTTCTTATTTTATGGGGTAACTTTCAAGAAAACAAGCAGAAAAAAAAAACACAGAGAAACATCTGGAACTTCTTAGTACATCCAACGTATCAGCAGACCTGAAGTATGTCATTCATCTTTCTTGTTTCAGGACCCTTTAAGTCTAGGTCAGGGGTGTGACCACAGCACAGCAGTGAAGATGCTGATAGAAGAAACCTAAACAAATAAATTCACTCAAAGCTAAATGACAATTCATTGTCAATTCATGACAAATGTGAAAGTAAAAAGCAGACTCCTTCCTTCATTAATAGGTTTAAACAAAAGTAAAATAAGTCTTCAGAATGTTGACTAATTTTATTGCCTACCTTTGCTCGATTAGACATCTTAAGGAATTCTCCACAGGTATTTGGAATGACCTAATGATCACTGCATGTCTGAACTGTAGACACAGAAATATGTGTATATTCATCTGAAAGTCGGGTCCAAGTTCTGCAAATGTTTTCTTATTTCTGGAAGACCAGATGTTTAAATACCAAAGGAAAAATGTTTTGTGTGTGTGTGTAATTTCTTTATTTTTGTCTCTATTTTCTTAATGAAATGCACCATAGTTCTTGTACACAATGGCTTTTTGAGTCGGCTGCAGTGAATGGTACATGGTACTAGACTAATTCATGATTGTATGTATGGTGAATGGGTGTGCCTGGCAGACTGACTGTCCTAAATAACTGTGACGCTCTATCGCACGCTTCATTGTTGCACGATAACACAGCACCGGGACAACTGGCGCCTCCACCCCCAAAAACACCAATCAGATTCCACCTAGCCAGAATATAATTCCCCATGTAGGGTCCATTTATGAGGCATTATGGGAGCACTTTAAAATCTCATTAGACGGTACAGCTGCACTTCGATACTGCATGCTGATTTTAGCATTTTTATTAATTCTGCCGGGTACAGCGCAGCCCCCCTCCATCGTGAGACAAGCCTCATTTTGTTTTTTTTTAATGGCGCTAATTCTAAAGCGTAGATTCTTGCAAATTGCATAATATGCTCTAAAAACGAGGAGATAGCACTGATACAGAGGGAATTTTGGAATAAAATGAGTTTGATCTGATCAACCAGTAAATATAAAGCATTTACAATTTTGATTCATTTTTTTTTGCATCAGGCTAAGCTGTTTTTGGCAGTGTGCAACATGGTGACAAAAATCATCAAACAACATAAATTCAAACCCATGATCCCATATCCTAATCTCAGCTGCAGCTGGCATGCACTGAAGGATACATTTAATTTACTCACAGATTTACTTGTACATCACTTTTAGGACTTTTCAAACTTATATCTCGAAACGAATAACTTCACAGGTAAAATAGGACCTTTTACTATAGGATATTGTAAGCCTTACCCATTACTTTTATTGTATTTGTCATGAAATTTGAAGACAGTGAATATCTGAAATTTTCAAATAAATTAAATTATATTCTTTGCATGTACTTGGCTATCCTTTAACATATTATTTAACTAAATACAAACCTAATTCTAACCCTATGCGTCACATTAACCCTAACCTTAACCTCAAAGCCTGATCTGAAACCCAACCCAGTCTTAACTCTGCTGCTGGTCTTAATCCTAACCCTAATCGTTTCACCAGATAGTGATGAACAAAGCATCTATAGATGATCTATAGAGGACCGTTCAAATAAAGTGGGACCATTGCTTGACAACTATTTGTTTTTCTTTTTTTGATGGTAAAATCAAATACAGTTGTGTGCATTTGGATTATAAGGACTCACTATTTACCAGAAGCAAAAAATAAAGGGTACAAAAAAACCAATGCATTTAATTGTTGCCTACAGCAAAGAAATCTCCGTTTATGTGGATTCACTTGTCAGTTCTATGCTGCAGTTAAAGTGTGGGTTGTAGTCTTACAGTATATTCTCTATCTGCAGTGCACAGTGCAGATCTATGGAGTGTAATTACAACTAATGTGTCAGGAAAGTCTGCCGGTGAGCCGTCCATTGGTGGAGGAGGTAAGCACACAGGGACACTTTGTTCACACCTGATATTTTTGGAACTCTCTTGTTCCAGCTTGCAAAGGAAAAAAGAGAAGACGAAGTAGAAGAAGAAAAAAACTGTCCATGTTTATGTGGAAACCTCGTTGTGGAAATTCGCCCGCCGTTCGAAGCCAGCGTGAGTGAAGAATGTGGCGGCGGGTATTTTTAAACCCCAGAGAAACCTCAAGGCCTGTATTTAGAGGGGGTCATGCGAGGCAAGGTGGAGGCATGCCATCTGAAAACTCCCTTCCACACAGATGGGCCTTCTGGAGTCCCTCTTAGAGGTCTAATGGAATGCCACTGTATATCTGTAGATTTGTATCTGCAACAGAACTGAAACTTGACATAGTTTATTGCAAGGTGAGCATTCATTTTATAGGTATGCTTGATACCTTTCACAGCCCCTTCAAAAAAATGTAAAAATGTAAAAAAGTCTGTGTGTGTGCACCAGATGTGCAAGCCATAGAACTACAGCATGGACAAGTACGTTTTTAACTCTTTTCCAAGTAAACAAGATATGAGAACACACTGTAAATGTTGAGCACTTTTGAAACCTATACAGCACCCACTGCAGGACTGCAGTCATTAAAAACAGTCATTTCATATTTTGAAATATCTGATTATGTCTTGTGGAGAACCCCTCCCTGTACACTACCAACAGGATGGAAGTTTACAGACACACAAAGGTATTTGTATTTGTATTTGTATTGTTTTTTTTTTGTGTGGATGGGTCAGTAAAGTTGCTGCTTGGGAAATACAAGAAACTGTTTATTTTGAGGTAAAGTTGTGTGATAGTTTGCTAATGTCATCTAGCTATCACACTTTAAACTAAAATAATCTTCCCTTTAACTAGACGACTAATCATTTAGGTCTCCAGGACAGCGGTGGCCTAGTGGTTAGGGAGTTGCCCCCACATCAGAAGATTGTGGGTTCAATTCCCTCACAAGTAGGTTGCCCTGAGGTACTGTTGAGCAAGGTACTGTCCCCATCTCTGCTCCCCGGGCGCTTTCAATCCCACTGCTGCATGGTGTTTCTGTGCATGGGTTAAATGTCGAGGTCCAATTTCTTTGTGGTTCACGTGTGCTGTGCTGTGACCTCGCAATGACAAGGGTTGTCACTTTCACTTTATTGTTATCTAACTGTTAATGTAAGTGTACCAGGTTCCAGACATGCTTCACAGTTGGTGTGAGGTTCTTTTCCTGGAATGCTGTATTTGGTTTATGCCAGACATGTCCTCTGTTCTGGTGTCCAAATAATTCAATATTATATCCAGGTCTTTGTTTGCATTTTCTCTGGAAAACTTCAGTCTGGCCTTGATGTTTCTCTTAGAGAGCAAAGGTTTCCTCCTTGTACACCTCCACAAGTTAAAGCTGTGCAGTCTCTTCCTGATTGTAGAGGAACTTTCACATCAACTTTAGCAAGAGCCTGCTGTAGGTCCCATGATGACATTTTAGGGTTTTTGGAGTCTTCTTTTAACATCTTGCGGTCTGTTCTCAGGTTGAACTTGCTTGGACGATCAGATCTGGGCATGTTGGCAGTTGTTTTGGAAGTCCTCCACAATATTTTCCGGACAGTAGAATGGCTGAATGGAAATTCTTTTTTAAAATGTCTTACGAGACTTATAAGCTGCTACAATCTTCTTTCTGAAGGCTTCAGGCAGCTCATTTGACCTCACCATGGTGTTCATTCTCACCTCAGTCAGGAGCACCATACTAAATGTCTGAGGTTTAAATTGGGCAAACCTCCTTCAAAATGCTGAGTAATGATATTCTAATCCCGTGCACCTGATGCGCTACACCTGTGTGTGATTTGAGCTATTTTAACTGGAGCTATTTTAACTGAGCTATTTTAACGTAAATGTAAACTGGGAATAAAGGAGGTGGTGTCCTGATTTATTCCTCACCAGAATCACATTTTTGTAGAATTATAATTTACAAAAGATTTTGGAAAGGCTTTTCATCAGTTTTAATGGTTTAGTTATATTACTTGAATCTCCCAGTATTGTAAAAATTGATATGAAATATCCATATGTCCAAGAATTTTACAGGCTTTTCCTAACTTTTTCACATGACTGTTTGACTAAAAAATACTGTCACTCCTCTGATCTTTGTTTCTCTGATGGGGCTCTGTAGACATACAGCCCCCATCAGTTAAAGCATCCAGTCAGACAACAACTAACCGACACCTTGACTAAACATAACTGTTAAAAAAGGGGCGTGGACAATGATAGACCGATTTGTAAATTCCTATGCTGATTAAAAGGCTTGTGTTTATAATAATAATAATAATAATAATAATAATAATAATAATAAGTGTGATCAAACTAAGCTGAGGTTCTGCTCATGTAAATGTTTGTGGGCAGTGTGAGTTACAGTTGCTTCCTCAACATTTGGAAAATATTATGTTGGGGAAGTGTTTTTTTTTTTTTTTGAAGATGTGCCCCAGTGGTTGGATGTTAATGGCCTCAGAGGCTGACACGTGTGCAACGGCGACGATTATCTCTGTGTGAAGAGATGCTCCATGATAGGTGCTGTGGTGAGAGGCGTGTGCAGGATATTGGAGTCGACATTTCCCTGTTCTCTCTGCAGTGCATAAAATCAGTCGCACTCATACGCAGGCATGAAGGAGGCCGATGAAGAGATATGCTGGCAAGGAGGGGCCTTGTCGATGGAAAAGGTGCCACAGCTTTCACACTATGCCTTCAGTAAGCTTTATAAAATCGTTCTAGGGGGCCAAACCCAAAAGATTAGAAAAGTTGAAGGACTGCTTACTGAGAGAGAAAAAAACACTGTAAACACTTCCAGTCTTTGCATAAGAATGTCCCTGAAACTGTGTCATATATAAGCTGATCATAAAATTTGATATTGAATGTCCTTCCGAGTATTTGATGATGTTGAGGTTGGAAAAACTTGTACTTGAAGTAAACAGACCTTCAAACCACATTTGTCCGATCAGTATATCACAGCTCATTACCACATAGCTCTTTGGTGTCCATAGGAAGTGACCTAATTAACATGCAAAAATGCATCCATATGTGCTCTGTGTCTGAGCCTTTTTACTGGCATGCAATTTACATGCGTTAATGAGCAGTGACCTGTAAGTCAGTATGTGAACCGCACCAGGGCACGTGATGTTCTTTAACATGTGTCATTTCAGACATGCTAACTGGAAATGAAGCAAAATGCCCAAGACCATGTAGCCAGTTACCCACGGTTCGCTGCTTGCACATAGCTGAATAAAATCCATAATGTTCTGATGATCCATACACTAGATGAGATCAAAATTGGACATGCTGCAGATGTATGCTTGTTGTACAAATATTTTCTCTTGGAAGGTGTAAGCCAGAAACGACTAATGATTTAGATTTACGCACCCCGTTGATGGAATCCAGCGAGGGTTTAGCTCCATTTACCTGCTTGTGTATGGGGTATTTTGAATAAAAAGGCAATAATGTGTGTGTTGGGACATATCCAAGACATTATGTGAAATAACTCAAGTGCTCTGTGGCTGCAATTCAGCCAAATGAAGTGCCTTTTGAACATAATGAAAAAGGCAGTTACGTTAACTCAGTAAAGTATTATGCAGGCCAGGCAGAAGCAGAGAATACATGCTTAAGGTGAGGATTTCATACAAAGCGGTTAACTGTGGCATCGTCTCAGCACAGTATCATGTGGGAATAATATAACGTCAAAGCCAAACTGGTGAAAATAGACTGCTGTTCTTATTAAGCTGAAATAGGAGTTAATATGTTAATGATACCTGTCATGTTTTGAAAACAAACTCAGATGGGTTTGCTCACAAAAATGACTTTTTTGTGTGTTTGCCACAACAACCCTCTAACAAAATAATTCCTCAAAATTTAACCCAAAACCTAGACTTCACATGTGATTTAGTTACAAATGTGTGTGCATGGGAGCATATATGATTTAACCAACTCCCCCTTTCCCCTTCTCAGTGCTGAGTTCTGTATAGTAACCCTTTTGATTCTTTTAAGAATTTAAAAAGTTCCTTTAAAGAACCATATATTATAACTCCTCCATTTAAGAGAAAACATACCCTACAAAGAGCCGGTAAAAAATGAAATGTTAAAGTGACTATTCTTGTCATTGTGAGTACACACAGCACAGCGTGAACCACAGCAAAACTGGATCTCTGCATTTAACCCATTCAGCAGGGGGCAGGTATGAAAGAGCCCAGGGAGCACTGATGGGGATGGCACCTTGCTCAAGGGTACCTCAGGGGAACCAACTGGTAAGGGGTTTGAACCCACAGTCTCCCTATTCTGGGGGCAATTCCCTAATCACTAGGCCACCGCTGCCCCTATTATATAAATATATAAATGTTAATAATAATATTAGAAGATGATAATAAAATAATACAAATAAATAGAACTACATCAGCATTCAGAATCAAGAAAAATGACAAATGAAAAATTAAAAGTCATACAGTAAGGATACACAAAACATTTGGTTGGATCCTCCCACTAGTCATTTTTAAACATTAATTTTTAAAAATGTTTTAACACTGAAATCTTTAAATATCTAAAAAGCATCAGCAGCACTAGGTAACGTTAGATTACCATTCATAGTAATAAAACTGCCCAGGCATCCACATAGCCAGTCATCAATACCATAAGCAATTCCACTAAAAATGACTAAACATGAATGACTTATGGTCAGAAGGAAAACACAGTTAGGGTTTGGATTAATGGACTTATTTGACAGATTTATAGCTTTTTTTTTTACAGTGAGGGCATTAGTTGCAGAATTAGCGACTGGTTGATAACATCAGCTGGTCCCCACTGAGCTACCCAATACTCCCAACAGTCGCCAGAGTAAACTCTGCTGTTTAACGTGCTCTGCAGCAGCACTGACAATAAATCTTTGCTTTGTGTGAGGTCAAGGGCCCACCTTTTCCTCAGGAGTGCTAGGATTTGGTAATGGTCACAAACTGTCTTATGAACAAAACACTGCTCAGTAAACAAAGCCAGCAACCAAAAAATGAATGAGTGAAGGACACGCAGCTGTAGTTATTTTCTATGCTCCCCCATCGTCTATGGTTATATAGCTGTAATCACATGTCCTCACATTATGATAAGCCTTTCCCATTTATTTTCAGCTTAAATGTTTTATTAGAGCAGCTGGAGGAAATGCAGTGCAAGTGATCAGCAGCAAAGTGTAAATGACTATTCTTGTCATTGTGAAACAGCACAGCACACAGTGAGCCACAAGAAAGTTCAATCTCTGCATTCTACCCATACACACCATGCAGCAGGGGGTAGCTATTGAAGCAGTGATGGGGACGGTACCTAGCTAAGGGCAACCTACTGGGCTGGGATTCAAACCCACAACCTTCTGATCCTGGGGCCTAGTCCCTTGCCACTAGGTCACCGCTGCCCCAAAAATACGGAATGCTTCATGATTTTGCATGTCAAAAAAAAAAAGACTTGAACATTATCAGAAGAACATTAACTAAATATTGCATGATATAAGAGAAGGTGAAATACAGACTGTACTTCTAAAATAGTCTGTTCTCAATTGTATATGATTTTATATTTATTTAATTAATTAAACTGCTCTGCTATATATATATATATAGGAGATATAAAGCTGAGGTGCCCTTGAGCAAGGCACCGTCCCCATCACTGCTCCCCGGGCACTGGATGTATGGCTGCCCCCAGATAGAATAGACTGTGTGGGGTTAAATGCAAAGAAAACATTTTGTTGAGGGTGGGTTGTGCTGTGCTGTGTGTTCACGATGAGAAGAAGGCACATTCTCTTCACATTTATCAGTCATAAACCATTTTACATAATTTCCCAACCTGTCCATTCCTTTTAAATTAAACAGGCTTAAATTTAGGACTTCTGTTCTGATTGATTTTTCAAGTCATTACATTGAAAAAGCATCTGATACACTCCTAATAGCTCCTAATGAGTGGGCTCAGCTAAACAGCTAAGGGCTGAACAGGCGAACATAGTAAATGTGTTGTGTTCTTTGACCTCCCAAAAATATTAATTTCAGAATGGGCTGATTTTGCTGCGTCATTTCCATACATGAACTTGGGAGTGAATGATATGTTCAAATACAGTGTTTACATACTGGATCATACCTTTTTCTTTTAAAAGTGAGAAAAATCTGGTCTCCATGATGTGGGCCCTTTAACAGGAAAGAAGTAGCCCAATCTTGTTAAACCAAAGGTTGCAGGCTTCATTTCAGCAGAAAAACAGATACAAATATAATTAAGCTTTATTAAGCTGCAGTAAACAGACTAAATAAATAAGCGTATTTTTACAACTTCTAGCATCATAGACCTCCACCTTGGGAACAAGACCATGGGCTTCAGTTTGGAGCACTTGTGAGGCAAGTATTAACAAGTACACACAGCGTTATAAAGAGATGTTGTTTTGGAAATGTATTTTTTGCTTCTCTTGGGAGCAAACACAAGACACAGCAAGCCCTGTTACCAAAAATGAATAACCAACAAATCCATAAAAAACTCTGGATGATGCTGATGGTCACATGAGTAAAGCTTCTCATACCTGCTTCTAAAAATCATACTTTTAGCATCTATTAGAATTTCATGTTGTAAGTATATTCAAGTATATTGTGCCCACAAATGCTGGAAATATATAATAATATGCAAAAAAATGGCCACCCACTGGTCAAGTGAAGTTTTATTGGTTTTCTAAGTGAATAAGGACACATTCTTTACGGAAGACGCTTTGCACAAATAAATACAGCATACATCTTTATTCATGGAATTTAACATATTAAAAGAGTAATTTTTTCTACAAACTGTTAAAATCCAGAAAATTCAATTGAAATGTGTAAAAGTAAAATAAAAACAAGAAAAAGCCACATTTATATATAGGTTCTCAATGATTTGACTGGTAATGTTCTACATTTCGTGCTCGGTTTTACTGCTTGTAGGGATTTTGTGTAATTCTGACAGCTAACTAATTAACACTAAAAGAGATTTATGCTAAACGCACACTCGTATTTCTGAATACAATGAGATAAATTCCTTTTTTATAAAAAAACGAATCCTGCAAATGTCCCGTACATGTGTTTAAATGACATCAACATGTAACAGAAGGGTTTTGTTCACTGAATGTACTCTTTTGTAACCTGATTCCCTTGAACCGTGTTCTCTAATTCCTAGACTTCCTCTACTAAGAGCTCATTTCTCACCGTAGCTGGTGGCAAATTTCCTTCATTTCTCTTGGCAGCAAAAAAAAAAAAAAAACTCTTTTTCCACCTTTGGCATTTTAGATAATACTTTTAAGATGCAAGAAAGCAGAGTCCAGTGAGCTTGCACAGTTCTCTGCTCTTCTGATAACTGCTGACCAGAAGGAACCCCAGAGGAACAAGCTGATTACCTCAAAATCTCTGCGGACCAGCTTACCATAAATATGTGCCTTTTGACTGTCCTGCTCTTGACATACCCTGTGAAGAACAGACTTGATGGATTGTAAGTTTGTGATATAAAACGAAAGGAGCTGATGGACAGGTTTGGATTTAAAGTGCTAATTTTAGGCACGTTTTGAGGAGAAGACCTTCATTGAAGTTTCACTGAAAATTTTTGTGGAAGTTCCAATAATAAGAATGCTTTAAGAGAACTATAAGGGAACTACATATTCTTTTATGGCTTCACTCAGTCCTTTATTTTAAACGCTGATGGTTGCAATTTTACACTCTAGCCAGGATTAGGATGCAGTGCTGTGTGCTGGGATGCTGCTTGTTTTCAGTGTATTTAGGTATATGAGTAATTGACAATTAGACACAAAAGGTTAGATCTGAATATTAGCCTCTGTGTCTGTGAGCTTTTTTCTTTATCAACAATAAGCAGTTTGACAATAGAAAATAACACTGTGTGTGCTTCAGGGTTCTCTAGAGACCCATTCAGGGTTATTTATGATTGCGAGAATTAATCACACTTAGCGAAGGCAGCAGGCTCCTGAAGAAGCCCTCCTTATGAAAAGCACCAGAGAGGGTGCATGGGGTAGGGTGGGGACGGCGGCGCGATTCAAGACTTATTTAAATCCCCCTCGTAGATTAGAAACCAGTTTGACAAGCCTTTCACCACTCATGATATCTGAGGGCTTTTTATGCCATAGAGAAGGAGGTAATCCATTTGGAATTTACAAATGATTCGGAGCACAGCTACAGACACTCTGTATGCCGGGTGTTTCCAAGGAAATATTTCCATATTACCGATAATTTGTGAACTGAAATGCAAATGAGGGCAACGTTTGAGCCATTGTGCAGACGATTGCCACATTTTTCCCATTGTTAAGGCTGCAATTGCCTAAGGTTGCTCTGCCTGAGGCTCATCCACATTTCCAATACAGATATTGTTATTTATGGCTGAGTAAATATAACTGAAACATTATGGAAATAAATGATGAAATATGATGTTGTGATCATGATAATGCAGAGACGAAATGCATATGTATGGCAGGTAAGTATGTTTGCGGGTTGCTGCCAGTAGAGAAAAGAATTAAGCACTCAAGTGGACCGTAAATTGACCGTTGTCATTATTCCACAATAAAAGTACATTAATCACATTTCTGCAATGAAATCAAAAAGTCAGGTAAATGAAGCACAACACTGAGGGTCATTCCGCAGCAAGGGTAGTTATTTTAAAATGTCAGCACCTATGCACGAACCAATTAGCCTCTTATACCTCGTCCACCTCATTTGATTCTGGGAATTTTCAGCTTTTTTTATCTGGAAGGTAATGAACAAAATCATTAATTGACATTTTACTGTTCATCCTTGTTAAACTTTGCCAATTAAGCTGGAACAGGGCCGTGGGCGCAATCCGGTCCGATGTTTTTGCTCATTAGTTTGACCGTCCCAGAGAGTTCACACATTAAGAAATGCAAACAAAGCCGTGACATTTATGAATATTTTAGGTTAAAGGCAACAGATGAGATGACCAAGTGATACCATGTAGCCTGTGGTGCTGAACGCCTGCAAACTTTCTGGCTGCTAAACAAACCTTTAAACATGCCAGGCTACTTCACACAACCCAGAAGGTTCCATACAGTGCTGGGCTGTCACGTTTGTTGTTACTAAAGCAGAATATTTACTTCAGTCAAGTCATGAAAGATTTGCTTGTCAGGTACTTGCATATGAGACACTTATGTACGCTGAGCTCCTCAAGGTCCAAATGTAGCATGATTTCCTTACTGCTAATGTTACAGATTTACATTTGACCTTTTACCTTTGTGTGTGTGTGTGTGTGTGTGTGTGTGTGTGTGTGTGTGTGTGTGTGTGTGTGTGTGTGCCCTTAAGGGGTTCTTGTTCTTACCTGTATATGTAAAAAATTAAGAAAATCTCAGTATATCCACTAATATTTTATGCAAGTAAAATTTCTTTACTTTTAAAAGTGAAAACATACAGCATTTGGCAGACTCTCCTATACTGAACTACCAAAAATGCTTATCATGTTACAGCTGTAATGAAGCATTAGTTACAGCAATCTCTCCCAATGACTCTACAATGAGAATCTTTATCTACTGGATGGAGGGCAGCCATCAAACCCTCACCACACCAATTGTAATGGAAAGGTAAGTAGGTCGTTACTAGCAATGTGTCAACCTTTGTCAGATATTTATCAATATGCAAATTACACAGTTGTTAAGACAAAGAATAAGAGCACGTACAGATCTTGCAATGATCTGTGTAACCGATTTATGCTTCAGTAATCTGATAATGAGAACACTTCTGTTTCTAAACACATGTCTTTCAGCTCTATCCCGGCTCTTCAGTCAGTCAGCAAATCTAAAAAAGCACAGCACTGGACAAATCATTTCAACAAGCCTCTATTTACTGCAACAAATGTAGAAAATGTGCGGCATTAAAGTGCAAAAAATGTGGTCATTCATGACCACTTCATGCAAAGGTCATCTGTATCCAGTTTGTTTCTATACAAGCAAAAGTTTACAGAGGAAACACATCCCACTTCATATTAAGTGTCTCTAATAACTGCACAATTACAGTAAAGAAGTTTTTTTATGTAATTATATGCAGTTAGACTGCGATACACTTGAGTAATTACACTAATAAAACCTAAAAAGGTAATATTTTTATATAGCATATTTATATTTCATAATCTTTACTACTGTAATCTTTGTAACAGTACACACATCAGTAGTAGTTATATTATTGTTGTATACATTGTAAAAACTACTGCTGAGAAAATGTAGCAGTTCAAAAATGTGTTGTACATTTTGACCTTTTGCTCACACTGGAAATGGTGAGACCCTCAGCATTCACTTTGGCCACAACCCTGCTAAACACTGAAGACTTCCTCTGACGTAGATGAAGTGGACGTTGACAAGATGCTAAATCTGTCTTTTAAAAAGTCTTTTAAAGTGGCTGCAAAGCATGTTTGTACAGAGTGACCTCAAATAATTGGCCAACTTATTGTTTTTATAGCCATTGAACAGCATTGCTGCTTAAAAACAAATGTTCCAGAGGGTACATTTTGTCTTTAGTTTTTTTGTGCTTTTTAAAGTTTTTCTACTACCATGGAAAAGCTTGTGGCTGTTGCTTTCAGTGCAGCATTAATTTACCTGTTGTGAAGAAGTTGAAAACCTGCCAATAATCAAGTTCTGCTCCATTGTGCTTTGGTACCAATGTTTAGTCGGTGCAAAAGCACTGATTCTTAATTCTGACTGGCATTGGTACATTCTGAACTGCTAATAGCTAGCTCATTATCATAAAGTTAACTGGACTTCAACATGATCCTGCTTACGCTGGCTTAGAAAATGAATTACTTTCTTTTGCTCCCAGTGTGAACGTGAAGTAACACAGATTCCAATTCATCTGCATCATGAATTGTTATTATAGTGTCAGATAAAATATGCCTTCATTTTTTTTGGCCGAACAAACAATAATAACTGATAGAAAAAAAGGTCATACTATTTCCCAACCCATTCTAAGTACTTTTGAAAAGTAATCCTGGATTGTTGTGAAATATATATTATTATAATTAAGAATAAATCAGAATTGGAGTCAAAACACTCTGAGCTTCAAAATATAAGACACTAGTATTTGACTGGATGAAACAAAACAGATTATTAGCGATGTTATTAATCTAAATTGGCACGATAACCATGGAAACCTGGATCAGAATCAAAAATTTAGCAATGTGTTCACTGTGTGTGTTTTTCTGCATGTGCGTGTTCATGACGACTGAGCAAATGTGCTCTGAGTCTCCAGAACTATGGTTTGCACATGGCAAAATGCCTTTCTCTCTCTCTCTCTCTCTCTCTCTCTCTGTTTGCTCTCCCTTCCTTCCCTTCCCCCTTTTTCTGTGATTTGTATGTGCCTCACCTTCATCAGTTCGTCCATATGCCTCTTTCCCTTCCTCTCTCTCTTTTTCCCTGTCGCCCCAACATAGTCATGTGTTACCATTCCTGAGTTGGTTAAAGGCTAGCTTCCTCTAACACACATTACATGCCTGGAAGCTTCTGGGACTGCCACACCACGCCAGAGTGGCCTTAAAAATGTGCGCCTTACGTAATGGCCAACTGTCTCCAATCATTAGGGGCAGCCTTTAAAAAATACATGCTTCTGCCGACAGCTGCGCGCTCTCGACTTTGCCTGCCTTTCACAACGGATTTGCTTTAGAGACCCTACTTGGTTATATTTAACCCAGAGCACTAACACAAACTCCAGAGCCCAAGACCTCTCCCAGCTCATCCACTCTTTACTCTAACGCACACTTCTAGTGAAAGTGAGAGGAAATTCAACACTCCAGATAGCATGATTTAATAAAAGGGCGAATGGTGATTTATATTTCATGTGGCCTAGTATGCTTGGGCTTAGATGAAAGCTAGCATAATCACATAGATTAAAGATCAAATTCACATGGATATTCACTTGTATGTGCAGGCCCTGATATCAAGAAGAAGGTTTCAAATTCTATTATCTGGCAAATACAGGATGTGTAAGGAATTTGTGCTGATTTTTATGCACAATTTTACAAATCCCATCTGAGCTGCCCTTACGATGGCTGAAAATGTCATGAGGAATGGACCAACATAAATTCTCTAACATGACTTTGAATAAAATCTTACATTCACAGTCATTGTAATTCAAAGTTTTTCTTTCTCCTGTAAAGTTACCATTTTGACATTACATGAATTTAGTTGACGTTTATTTAACCTCATATTAAGTCATAATTGCACATATATAATAGAAGAATTCAAAAGAGGCTGCATAAAGGAAACTGTAGGGCACTTTATAAGGGTTTTCTTACAGTTGTGTCCATGTGTTCATTGAAGGGGTTATGAAGTATGTAAAGGCATTTCGGAGACAAGCCTGCAGATGTCTGCAAAGAAACAACTCAAACGATAAAGATCTGAAACATATGAGCTGCCATTTAAAAGAATACTTTGCCAAATAGAAAATCGCCGTCTTGGAATGGTCTATTAAAAATAAATACTTGACTTTTACCCTTAACATAGGGAATGTCAAAAATGTTTAAGAATGTCTCCAATGTCCAAAACCCTTTTGGTCTCTGTACATATAGTAAGTCCCCCCCCTAAGTATTGGAACAGCAAGTCCAGCTCATTTGTTTTTTGTTAGGCATGTAATAAATTTGGGTGTGAGATCAAAAGATGGATATGAGATGAGGGATCAGATTTTCAGTGTATATTTTCTGTTATTCACATTTGGAGATGTTCAGTTAATTTGTAAATGACATACAATTGTTGTCGGGTTTTCTCTTTTAATTTTCTTCTTTAAGGGATGAAATGATGCTCAGTTGGATTAAGATCTGATGATTGATTGGTCAGTATATATTGGTACTTTGTTACTTCTGTAGAGTTCAGAATTCATTCTGGTTCTGCTATCGTGAGGTTATTGAGCCTGTTACATAAACACAAGCCCAAGCCTTGACACTGCCTCCATCATGCTTCACAGGCATGCTTGTACGTTTAGGATCATGAGCATATACTTTCTTTCTCCATACTTTGGCATTTTTGTCACTTTAGTACAGATTAATATTTGTCTCATTAGTCTAAAAAAAATTGTAAAAGAAAATTTGTGGCCCTTTTTTTTGGCTTTCTGATTCTTATTGCTGATGAGTGGTTTGCATTTTGTAGTATGGCCCCTGAATTTCTGCTAATAAAGTCTTCTTCAAACAGCAGTTTGTGATAACTCTACCCCTGCCCCATGAACTTGCCCCATGTAAATGGGGGTAGAACCTTTTCCAGCTCAGGGCAAAATGTGATTTTCATGGGCATATTTAGAAAGTGACCTTGTTTTGAAACATGCTTGTGGAACGAGCATGTAGAATGAAATATATGATGTTAAATAATGGATATAAATATTCTTTGATCATTATTAATTTGTGTTCATGTCTGAATTACTAAACTGAATTACTAAAGGTAATTCCACTAAAGGAGTTAGGTACATTTTAGAAGTTGGCTTGTCAAATTTGCTTGGTACATACATAAAGGTAAAGCATAGCTATGAAATCAATGAAAGGTTTTCGTGCCCATATACAAGGCCAAATTCTGTGGGATCTGTAGTGTGTGAGTGATGAATACACACTCTGACAGCCATGTCACATCCTGTAAGAATGGGGACAGCGCCGACACAGCTGCCCTGCAGACGTCCTCATACACACACACACACACACACACAAACACTAACACGCAAGTATACATCTGCGTCCATGTATATCAGAGCCAAACAGCTTGCAGAATTATATTTTGTAATAATTATTATTGTTTTATTATATTGATTTTATATTTATATCAATAATGGTTAATCAGGAGACATTCACTGACACCATTACTATTTAGTACAGTATCTGAGAAACAGATGTATTAAAAACAATTATACAGTGAAATGCTTCAGATCACTCTATTTTTGGTCATTTTCTAAGTGCAAATAGGTTTCCATCAACTACATTTAAATATGGCAGTTTCAGAGTATAAAATGGGTCATAACATTTGCACAGGCCATTTCATTTATTTTATTTATTTGACACTGCAAACACAGGAAATAAACAGCAATTGCAAATTATGACTCAATATTGCTTTTACTGAGATTTACTAAAGAAATGATGTTAAGAAAGAATTGTTATTCTTGCAAAACACAAATACAACAGATTACAGCAGAATGTCCTTCCCTGTGCATTTTTAACTGTCATTCATAGCAAAGCTTAATATTCCATGTTTAGGGTATTAAGGACTCGACATTAACTTATGAAAACGCAATGTTATTTTTGCCATGGTTTGTAATTTGCATACTTGACTTATTATATTTATTAAAGTTATACATTTAATTGTTATATTAAGATTTTTTTCTGTTGGGGTGTTTATATTCTAATATATAAGCTTCATTCTTTTATAATAATCATGTTAAATGGTGACCTCAGTGTGTAGATATGAGCTCAGTCTGTGGCAGAGGTCACTCTGGAGGGGCCTCCCGTTCCCAGGGTCAGATAATATCATCAGGCCAAGACAAAGGGAGGTGTTGGCCAGGTGGTGGCCTTGGAGCCCCCTGTGTCATCTCCATTCATCAGAGTGGACGAGGGAGTTGTGAGAATGTGGGGGGAGATCAATACCATCAGCCTGAGGGGGCCTCCTTTGGCCTCTAACACACATTACTCACATGTGCTCGCCATTTCTTCAGCAGTGTGGAGAAAGACTGCACAAGTATGTCTCACTCTCTGAATGAAGAGATAGGAGGGGGTGGTCCTGGGAAACATATGCTAATATTTAACAATAACATGATAACGTCAATGACAACAAAACAAAAAAACATCATCACTGACAATAACTACAGCTATATTTTAATATTTGCACAATATGGGTGTGCAAATATTAAAAAGAATGTTCAATTAAAACAAGCTAAAAAATACTTTCCAAAATGCATTCATAAATACTACTACTACTACTACTACTACTACTACTACTACTAATAATAATGGTGATAATTATAATATTAATGTGGGGAAATGGTATAAAAACCAAAAATATAGCACAATAAAATTTTTTGTTTCTTGCAGTAACACACACACACAGATCTGACATCTTCCAAAAATCAAAACCAATAATTGATTACGGAGTCAATTTCAAAAAACTTCCTAAAAGAAGTTTTCTTTTGTTTTTATTTATTAAGTAAACCTTTCATGAAGAGGACAAATGTACACATGGACAAATGTTACTGTACAACTTTGATAAAGTGAAAATTAATCCCATATTATCATCTACATTTTCACATGTTTACTTTTACAACTATTGCTTCTGGCTCGTTATTTAGTATTTTTATTCATTAACTTCTGTATTTTATTCATTTTTCTTTAAAATTAGAGTCTTATCACATGAATAACATGAGTTTATTGCCCTTTTTTTAAATAATAAAAAAGCCAACTATTATAAGGCCACAGCAAAATGCTTTAATTTTTCAAAACATACACACTCTGCTTCTTAAAATATCCTTCAGTGCGGACAAATATTTATTCTTTTTCTCTGCAATGTGGACACAACTGAAGCCTTCATGCTGTCTTGTGCTGTTTTTACACCTCCTGTCCTACAATAATGGCTGACTGCAACATCACCGTGGACACATTCTCATGCTAAAGAGGCCCTGCGTGCATGAAAGTGGCGTCTAATTACGGCTGAGGGGTCTCAATAGCAGCATAATTAGAGAACAACTCCCTGGTGCAAAGCGCTTGTTGGTCGGGAGCTCGCAGGGAGTTTTATGGCGACAGGGTCGTACCACTATTACCCTGACGAGCAACAATGGAGCGGGCAACAATGGAGGGCCTATTATTTAGCTTGTATGTTTGAGTAGGCCGGCAAGCCCTCTCCCTCACCGCACTCTCAGTAAGGGGAAGTGAGGCGTACTGCTCACAAAGACTCCGGGCCTGGTCAGGATAAAGGGGCTTGGCTGGTTAATCACTGGCCTTAAACTGCAGGAAGTTGCCTATTCTCAGAGCCCCCTCAGGCAGCACAGCAAACCTTTAATCAATGCAGTGATGAGCCCAGTCTGGTGCCTAGAGATGGGGGGTACAGTTACTTATAAAAAGAGTGTTCTGTAGAAGTCTATTTTAATGCTCTGTGTGAGACTGTAAAGGGTTAAGACAATGTCACAGGCATCTGTGTTTGTGAATTAGTTTCATTATTAGGTGTAATGCTCTGCACATTCATCTCTAAAACCAAAAGTCACACACATGCACACACCATGCACAACTAATATATGCATACACTTAGCTTAACACAGCTATATGCCCCTTGAGGAAATAATTAGAAAATGTATCTGAACTATGTTTCTTTAAAGAGCAATACGTTATAAACTGCTTTATGGTGTGTCAGCGTGTTCATTTTAATGTTTCTTTCTGTTATGATTCTAATCATTTAAAAGTTACCATCTAATACCTAGTTCAGCCTAGTCAAGAGCTGTAATAGTATAATCTGTATTTCTCTAAAAACTCTTGCATGCATGAACAGCAGGTGCTATTGCAAAATAATGGAAAGTTTTACAGTTTGTGACTCTGTAAAAGAAAAAATAACTAAAGAGTAGAAAGTAGAACATCCCAGTTGAATTAAGATTCACTTACTTAACAGGGCAAAATATATATATATATATATATATATATATGTTCATTATATATTATATACATAGTATATATATATAGTAGGCTACAGGGCAAATATTTCTCATGTAAGCACCTTTCTTCCAGTTTGCTGAGTGAAACAATTTCATTCTCACTTTGAAAGATTACGAGCCACTGGGGTGCTTAGCCTGAACCCTAAAGCTTTGCTATAAAGTATAAAGACTATAAATACATTCCATATGTCGTCTGTGGCGAACATGTAAAAGCCTATAATTTCACATCGTATCCAGAAAGTTATGCAGCACATGGGCTGAGCTAGATTAACCATTAAGACACATTTGAGACTTTGATTCTTAGGTGTAATGTAAAATGTAATTATTTTCTTTTTCATTTTGTCATACAGTTTTACCACATCATACAGTGCTCATAATCCACACACTATATAGTTTTGTTTTCTAAAACCAATTAACAACACGTTCTGATTTGCCCTTCATTTCTTTCCTTTATTATGGCCCAGCTTCCCCCCACCTCTGAAATGGGTGGTGTGACCACTATACCGCCCATGGGTTTCTAGGTCCCAGAACAGGAAGTGACTTTCAGGACGAGTGGGCCCATTGGCCCTAAAGTCTCGGTTGAGCTGTGCATACACACGGGCAGCCATGGAAGGCAAAAGCCCAGAGCCAGATCTGACCAGAGTTGGGGAGTGGAAGTGAGGTGTGCAGATGTGGGTCTTTTGAGGTTAGTGTCTATAAAAAGCTGTAAAATGTCAGCGTTCTGCTTAACTTTTAAATATATGAGAAAGAACAATAAAGTTACATAGTTAATTCTATGAAGCGTTGCATTATTATTGTTTTGTCATCCATACAGTTTGCAAGACATGATTATAGTATAATTCTACATTTACATAATTAACCCTCTTGGGTATAAGAACAGTGGGCTCTTAAACAATGCTGTGCTTATACAATGTCAAATTTGATCAACGTTAACGTTTTTAAGAATAATGCTTTTTATTTAGCATTGCTAAAATCAAGCACACTACAAGTATACAGCGCCGTGACCTTTTATGAGCCCTTATAAGCCCTCTCATTCACCATGGAGAGGCAGGAGAAAGGGAAGTCGGGGAAAAAGCAGAGGGGTCCAATTGTTGAAATGTAGGAAGTAATGATTGCTAAAAACGTAAGTGGATTCTTTGAATGGACGTGAATAAGAGGAAGTTGCTTTTGGGATGGCTTGGGAAAAATGGCTTGCTAGAAGCAGCGAACAACCATGCTAACAATGACAATAACTGGTTACCATAAGCAAAAATAATACCAGAAGTCTTTCAATGTTCATTATTGATTTGTTTAGTGTACAATTGCACTGGAGCCCTCGGAAAACACTGCACACTACCTTTCTTGGCAAAAAAGTGTCTGGTATGTGTCATTCCAGGAATATTTAGTTTGTATACTCAGCATCTGATTCTGTACATCACACTCTTGACCTGGGAATTTTTTGTTAATTAATGAACATTATATTGTATGTTCATGAATGAATAAAGAATCACATTCAGACTCAATTTCAGTTCTGGGTTGGGGTCACTGTTGCACCTTCTGCATTTTTTATAGTTTTGTTCATCATTACATAATACCTGCTCCTTACATGTGGTTTCAATCAAAAGTAAAGAATCTGCACTTTCCACACAATTTCTTTGCTTGCTTTAGTGAGCTTTGAGTGCCAAATAATTAATCATGCTATCATTATTATTGCTGGCGTTAACTACGACCCCCAGGGATTAAAAAGACATATCCCAAATGCTTCTAGCACTCTTTGTTGCCACAATGCTCTTAGCAAGCTGTTGTACACCAGCACATAGAGAATACTGTTCCATTTTTGGCAGCAGGAAGAAAAGAACCATAGCAGGATCATCTGATCTCCATGATTACAAGCCTGGCATTGACTCCTCTATAAGCCCATTGCACTGCATCGAACTGTTTGAGTGAATGGTGGGATGGCATTGAGTTTGGGTCAGTTCATGCAAAACATCCTCACACTGCATTCAGCTTATAGTCCTTTGCATACTGTATCTCAATGGATAAAGACTTAGCTTTGTGGGATTATGACTAAGCATGCTGCTTGTTTAAAAAAATCATTTTCTACAGTTTCAGAGTGTATTAACATATATCAGTGCTATCAAGCTGATAACAATGTTCCCAGAGCATCTGAATCTCCAAACAGGGGAGGCAGTTGATAACTACAAGAAGTTAACAAAGCCAAGTCATTGAACTATGATCACAATTTTGGAAAAAAATATTAATAATGTTCTGCAATCTCAGTAAGATTGTATTATCTTACTTAAGATTGTATCATTATTAAAATATGAGATTTTATACAAAAAAAGGTTCATTGCAATTTGAAAAAATTGTAAAAATCAAGACTTTGTAATCAAGATAACATGTAGGATTGGAAACCATAAAGTAGTGCAGACACAAGCGACAAAAAGTTTTTACACAATCAGTTTTAATTAATATTATTCAAATGAATGCTACTTGTTACATTGCTACAATGCTACTTGTTATTTTTCATAACAATGACATTGTGCACCCGACACAAGTATTTTAGTGTTTTCAGAACATCAGATTTTTCTCATTATTTTGCTTCATCTCTACGATCCATCATGGTAATTGGCAAGGGCAATTATTTTCTGATTCATACATTTTAGTCCTGGCTAGTCAGTTGAAATAAACGAGAATATCACCATTAGATATCATTAAGTCAAAAGCTTGTCATATTCAGGACAAAACAGCCTTGAATCACAATTATTATTCATTTTATTACTAATATTTTTAATATAATTTATACTTTTTTTGAAGAGAGAATTTCCGTTAATCCAGTCCTTTATCGAAATGCACTGAATGCTTTTTTTTTTTTTTAGAAAAGCAGCAAGAAGCATCTACACACACGTTTTAAGCAGAGGTCATTCTTGGTTCTAAGTGAGAATAAGAAAGCTGCCTATGCACATTGATTACAATTTTCCTAAACTTGGAAAGAAAGTTTGACATGAAAATAATAAAAAAAAAATAATCCTTTAGAAGTACTGTACTATGCACTGTTGTAATATTCTTCAACAGCTGAGCTACTGTTGCCATGTAATGATCGTTTTGTCTAACTTCACAGAAACAATTTTTAATTCACAAAAGAATAAATATTAGAATATTAGTTCCAGCACCCTAAAAATATCATAACAATGTAAGTCTTTCTGGAAATTCATGTGTAGTTTTAAAAGGTCGTTTGTAACCATGAGCATGTTTTACTACCCCAGTTTAAAGATAGGAGGTGTTTTAATGCACTGGTCCTAAGACAGGTGTACAACGTAGCTAAGCCTTGGGCTAACATTTCCTTTAGCTCAGGTGAAGAATATTCCTTTGCTTGGGGCAGCAGTGACAAGAGTAGTGTGAAAAGATTAAATGTGTTGTGTCAGGTCTCCTTTCCAGAAAAGCTCTGGCCTAGTATGACCATTAGAATGTCCTCCACACAGTGACGTTATATTCGGTGTTCGTTTTTGTGGTTAGTATTCTGAGGAAATATGGGGTGTGGTACAGCTGATAATGTGAACACACAAAATGGTAATGTTAGCTGTGCAAATAATAAAATAACAGCTGCTGATCCTCCAGCTTCGAAGACATTTTTGGTTGGGGGGAAAAAGAGCTCATTTATTTTGCACTAGGGGTTACAGGCTAGAGAGGGTGTCTTACTATAAAACTTCCAGAATATTTATTAACTGTAGGGAATCATCAATAAACCAACACTTGAACTGTATTACAAAATGTATCATTACATAAGTCTGCGATGATGACCAAAAGAGTCACAATGGCAATAAATCCTTAAGGCATCATCAAAATGACTTATTATCTGGAGACCCCTTAATTGTGAAAAATGATCTTTGGTGATCAAAGCTTTGTTAATGTATTCTTGTGCTAGGCTAGACTTCCAATCAATTAAAGAGTGTGATCTCTTAGAACTTGTAGGCTCCTATGTGATAAGGGACTCTGATCTGATTATTAGTAGGCTGAGATTTTTGCATATTGTCTGACAACTTTTCTTATTAAGTTCTTACACTGATTAACTGCAGTGCAGTGCCTCTACATAGCTCATTTCCCTCATGTGTTTTTTCAATATTCAGTAACTGCCACATCCATACTGTACACATCTGTACCTAAATGACAATAAATAGCAGTTGTCAAGTGTTTAGGGCCTAAGCCCCAGGATCAGAGGGTAGTTTGCCTTTCGCTGCTCCCCGGGTGCTGAACACAGCTGCCCCCTGTTGCATATGTTTGTAAGGGTTAAATGCAGAGAATGCATTTTGTTGTGTTTCACTGTGTGTTGTGTCATGTTTCACAATGACGAACAGTCACTTTGACTTACACTTTAGCTTTTATATTGTTTGCAATTTGTTAAACTCTTTCTTATATTTTAGATATTGGACAAAATAAAAAAAAACATGTATTATAGTACAATGACTAAAGATTTTCCTTTAGGGTGCGACATCAGTGATAGAATTTGTTCAAAAAAGTGTAGTTTAGTACATTTTTTTCTAAAATTATTATTGGTTCTTGATTTGGGTGTATGGTTCAAGTATAAAAAGGATATATAGTTCCAGCTGTATTGGTATGCAGATCTAACCTAAGTTTTTTAAACATTTAAAGGGTTCTTAAGACTCATCTCTCTGATTTACAAAAGCTTGCAAATATAAACACACAGCACACACATTCTTCTGTTACTTTGGACACTAATCACCGAAGTGTTTTCAGGTGTCACTTTCAATGCAACCCTTTCTTTTTGTTCTATATGCTGAGAAGGGATGTTTCTCTGCTAGACTGTTGGCCACCTGTTTAAGTATTGATTTCTAACCATTAAACAGTGCTGCATGGTAGATATCAGCAATAGATAGAATCTGTTAAGCAGATGAAAGGCATGGATACAGCCTGATTCAGGAGAGGTGAGGATGGGAAAGCAGAGAAGTGTGCTTGAGTGAGCATGTAGGCCAAACAGCACTGATGCGCCACACATCCCCAAGGGAAGCAATGGAGCGTTAGCGTACACAAGTCAAGCAAGCCTCGGTGCATTCATATGACGTTCTTCATCCCAAAGAAAGTGCTGGCACCATAGTGTGGTAAAATATTCACATTAAATCCACTTAATAAAAATGATTGCAATATACTCATATTTATTTATACAAAAAATACATGTGTAACATATGTCAGTGCTTCTCAATCTTAAATAAAAAGGTGGCAGATAGGGTTCTTTGGGTGGAGTCATACAAGAACCATTTTAGTTCCCTGAAAAACCCGGAAGTAAATAAATATACCTTTTCAAGGTATAAGGAACATTTGCATAATGTTGACAAAGTCCTTTATCAATTTATGGATTCTTCCAAGAACCTTTACATTATGTAAAGGTTGTTTAAACTTTAAAAGGGTTTTCCATTTTGCCATCTGTTGAAAGGTTCTTTAGGAGCCCAAAATGGTTTTTATGGGATCACAAGGAAATCCTTTCTAGCACTTGCATAGTTTAAAAATGGATTAATAAATGGTGCTTGCTGGGGGGAAAAATGTAATGAGTATGGAACCTTCACACCACATGGAGGTGCTTTAAACATTGTAAAGGGCCTTGCCACTCATTCATGAATCTAATTATGTAGTATACTAGTGTCCTCCTAACTTACCTAGCATATCCCAGTGCAGCACAATCATCCAAACCTTAGTTAATCTGTAATTTCCTTAAAACAAACTGAAACAAGTCAATTATAAGAATATTGAATCTACATGTTTGCAAGCAAATTCATTCGTAATTTTGATCTAAAATGGTGTCAACACTGATGTTATTTATAGATAAATGAGCTATAGTGCCATATCTTCTGAAGTAAAATCAAGTGCAGGATGAAAGATGAAGGCATTGTCGGAGCAATGATCATGGAGGTAGGGATGGTGACAGCTTCGTGATTAGCATAAATCACAAAGGCCAATTACCCCCAGCAGCATAAGCGGAGCGAGCCGAGGTAGCTTTGAATGCAAGGAAGCACATGACAAATTACAGAGTGTGATCTTCTCAACTTGTCAGTGCCGAATGACATGGTGAGGACTCAAAAGCTGTGGAGGAGTCGCGAATCAATCCAGCCTCCGGATTAGGAGCTCTCTGATAGCCCCCTGTCGAGAGCAGGTTTGAGAAGGTGAGAATATGAGCTTCTCAAGGCTCAACTTTTAATGATCTTCATTATGTAATCAGCCTACGTTCCGCCTCAGCCCCAGTGATGGTCCTCAAAATAAGCTTATTCAAGGGCCTAAGACAGTCTGGCATCATCTTCCTATGCAGATGACTAAACCTGAGACAAAGGAGGAGGTAAAGGCGCTCAATGAAACCTAATCTGTAATCTCGTTTTGTCGTTAGTTTGCGCTTACTGTTATCTATGATTCAGCTTACTGTCAGTTTTCTCTCTTTGATGTGAACTAATTCAAGACACACTGTATGCATCTTGATAATGTACATGTCATTGTAACCCCTGTCTATTCATACAAAAACAAAGGTCATAAACCCACTGAAAAGTGGAACATCGAAGCTGTGTTTTTTTGTTTGCCTTGTTTTAATGACGAGTTTTTCTACTCTTTATATTGTTTTAGGTTTGATGAAGTTCTTACCAGCAACAGCTGACAAACAATAAATCACCATTTCATATCTTCCCCACTGTGTCTCCTCCTATTTTGTTTGAACTAAGAAAAGACTCTTTCCTCCATTTAACGACTTTTTCCCATCACTGGCCACACAGCGTTACCTCCTCAACCACGTCTTTAACGGTTTCTAACCACTTCCACCTCCTCTGCGCTAGCTCACCCCTCTCTGCCTGCTCTGGATGCTGCCTACTAGCTACATACAGCTGCCGGGCTTGATAGCATCGCTATAGCAGTGCATTCACTGCCAGTGCTTTAGCTGTGCTACGACGGAGATGGTTCAAGTAAACGTGTGAGCTGGGTGATAAGGACAGATGCAGGATGCAAAGGCCACTAATGCATGTTTGGGTGTGAAGGGGTAGGGGGGATGATGGGGCTACACACACACACACACACACACACACACACAAAAACACACTCACACACATGTTTATATTTGTGAGTGTGTGTGTGTGTGTGTGCGTCAACAGGTTTAGTGTCAATTTTTTTTTACAGTTAAACTGCATAACCATTAAGATAATCAAAATCTGCCTGCACATAAAATTAACAGAATTTCACTATAAATGAGCTTAAATAGAGGAGCTTTCAAGAACGAAAAAAATTACCCTAGCCTTAACTGCGCGTAGTTTTCAGTGAAATGTTTTTCATGCTCATTTCTATGAACTTGTAATTGTGAGAGTTGGCATATGAGGACATTTTGGTTTCACATTTCATAACCACATTTTGAGTTATAGTTATCCTCTTGGGATAACTATAAAAAAACATTTATATTAGTTATATAAAAAAATAGAAATATCTTTATTAATTTATCTGCAAAATGAAAAATAAATGTAAATCATTTTGAAATAATACACCATGATTATGACCCTTAAAACAAACAGCAGTCATAAAATGACTTCACCTTAATCTGCTGTGGGGAAAAATTACATTATCATTCATTTTTGCAGATGTTCCAAAATAGTCAAATGCAAAAAGTATGCTAAGCTGTAACATGATAGCATGGGCTGCAGTATCAATTTTAATCAACTATCGATTGCAGTATCAATTTCAACTAACTATTTAGCTAAAGTTAACATATTAAATGTAACTTAAAATTAAGTGAAGCAGTATTAAAATATTGTCTTTCTTTCAAGTTCTGTATGTGTGTGTGTGTGTGTGTGTGTGTAGGTGAGTGTGTGTGTGCGATGTTTCCTGAGGACCGCAGCTTCTATTTTGGACCTCTTGTTTACTTTGATATATTTCAAATGTACGCATCCACAACTCCTCCCTGTGAAAGCCCAGCCCTGCTCAGCCTTCAGGCCGAACAGTACCCTCATTCTTTAGCTCATTAGTGTGTATGTATGTGTGTGTGTGTGTATGTGTATGTGTGTGTGTGTGTGTGTGTGTGTGTGTGTGTGTGTGTGTGCGTGGGTGAGAGTTCTGCTAGACAACCTCTCAAGCCCTCCTTAACCCAAAAACCAACCCCACACAAAAGCCCAGAGTGAACTCTTGTGATATTTCACAATCATGTCCTGTGTCAGAATATTGTACTATCAGCTGTATAACCTGTATAACCGTTATACAGGTTACTTTTTTATGATGGTAAATAAGATTTGAAAATATTAATGACCAGGCCTACCATATTTGTAACATATTGAAAATTATTTTGGTTTGATTTAAAATCAATGTGAATGTTCTGAAATGTATTTATGGTTTCTAACTGTGGCATGAATGGACACTTTAACATATAAGTTATTAGTTTAGGTTTCTTGTGCATAAAGTTATTATTGTTGCCAGATTGAATTCCTAAAATGACATTTTGCCTGTAAATTGATTTATTTACCTTTTGGAGTATTCTGCAAATTTCTAAATGTGCTCACTCCTTGTCATTTTTATTCTTACATTTTTTTGCGGGTCACTGTATTTACAACACTGTTTTAAAAAAGAGTCTTTAGATGCAGTATAGACTTTTTTAATGCAAATGAAGCATAGATGCCCTTTATTGTAATGTTAAAAAATGCCTATAGATGGTTAGTGTGTGGCATTACAATGTCTCAAATCCGCATGATTATGGGTTCATATTTCCTTATACTGTGTCATAACCTGTCACTGCACTGTTTAATGAAGTTTAACTATTTCAAAATAAGGGTTGAACTTTTGGGCAAAAAATAAACACATCCGAAATTCTCCATCCAAACATCATTTGTCGAATTCTTGAAGTGTGGAATACTTTTATACAGAATTTGTGAAGGGATTAAAGCCTGAACCAGCTGTAACTGCGCATAGCAATTAGCACGTCTACATCTAACTTAACCTCAAGATTATCTTCAGTAGCCAAAAGGAAACATTTTTGGAAATAAAACAAATAAGCAATTAAACAAACCCTCTCATGGGTGCTAGCCAAATGTATTCACAATGCCTGATTGTAAATTTATAGGACCTTGCATGAGCTAACTGTTTGTAAGTGCCTGGTAAGGGGTATAGCAGTTATAGCTTTCATTATGAGTTCATTGGCTTAGACTGCATCAGAAGTGCCCTCGTTCATAAAAATTCATCCTCTTTTTTATGAAATTGCACAAAGATGTTCGGCTTTTGAAAAGGCAGCGTAGTGAAATCACACATACCTCGAAGGACTCAACAATTCCTCAAAAAAAAAAAAGTCATTATGAGAGAATAAAGCCTCCTTTTGAGCTTGAGTTTGTGAATTTCTAAGATCGTCACACTTTTGACAGGCAACTTTTAGCGTTGTGGTGGAGTAGAAAATGGCAGTGACAGACTGTGGGCTCAGAGTCAGTGAGTACTGCAGAAAGCTTTAGTCTGGGGGTGGCAATCTTGAAATGCACTCAGCTTGTGGTGGAATCAATTAAAACACATGCTGTTTATTACCAATTGACTGAAATTAACATTTTTTTGTTGTCTGAATGCTAGGCAATCCAATTTTTCGGAATGAAGATGTGAAATGAGGCATTACTTTTACAACTGTTTCCTTCTGGCTCCATCCATAGGGAGGCTGAGTGAGGGGATGCTGGATTACTATTTGCCTTCTTACACTTATGCTATACGCATTATGCTAATATCTTGATTCCATAACTCCATGCCCACTCCACATGTCAGTCCCTGCAATGGAATGTATAGGGTCTGTTTAGTGTCTTTCTTTTTTGAGTTGGGTGCTCACTCACGGATGTATAGATGTGCTTTGAGGTTCTTATCAGTCTCTCCCAGTTCCCTCCATAATACGCAGACTCACTGACTCCACACACTCTTTCACAGAGAGGAGAAAAGAAAAGAAAGAATGACACCACAGACTTAACTTCACAGTCAGCTCCAAGGGGAAGTGCACTCTAAGCTGTCCCCACAGCAGCCTGCAAGGTAGTGATATTAGAACTCAACATTATACAGATGTGAAGATTTTAATGCTGCTCGGCCAGGCCTTGTGATTTCAGAAATTAGTACAAACGCCCCGTGTCACGATAGTTTTCATTAAACAGAGCGATAAAGTTCATCAGTGAGGCCTAGCAGGCATGACGTTATGGCTCTGGGACTGCTGTTCCACAATGTTAACTTTTAGGTCTATAGCTGACAAGCATCATTAGGAAGCTCCCACATTAAGTATATATTTTAGCCATGCTCGAGGCTCTTGCTCACTACAGTAAATGTCTCTAAAATTGTTCACTAAGAAGAATTAAATCTTTTTTTTTTTATTTAAATAAACGCGTCTGTTTTATTTATCTAAACAAAGACGACAAATCCCTCTTTGTTTCTAAAAAATACGAATAAACAAGCATTCTGGATGGGTTATCTTTAGTTGCACAAATGGGTTCAAGCTGCAAATTTTGCCCAAAAAGCATAAAAATTGTGCACTTTATTTTATAACAATCTGTTTTATCAAATACATCCACTTTAGTGTGGGATCATTATGGCTGTGGCAGGCTGATTCTATAAGGACACTCTGGCCTGATCTCTTATTCACTTTCATGTAGCTTAGCATTTAATTATACATCAGTTTAGGGCCTCTGAATGAGACCACATCACTCCACAGGTACAAACAGCTGAATTATTGAACACTGCACAGGCAGGATAGGCACCAATTTAACTGCAGAGCATGTGGGATTAGTCCCTTTAGCCTTCCATTCATCATATTTGAACAGGATTTCTTGAAGTGGATAGCTAAATGCTACTATGGTGGATTGAGCAATGAACCGTTGACTTTTATCCAAACTCAAAAGTCAAATATGTTCTTTTTCTTTCACTATATCTTTTTAAGATAAGCATCATTTACTGTCACCCACAATCTGACTGTCTGGTCGAGATATTGTTCTACAAATGAAAAGATGTTTACTGTGTCGTTCTTACCTTACTGGCTGTTTTCTATATCAGTTATATGTAACACTAACCTTACTCTTAACCCTTGCTGTAAGACAAAGGTCTTTTCATATTTCAACCACAATCAGGCTAACAGGTGTAGATGCTACTCTACAAACAAGGGGGAAATCTTATTTCTCGGTCTTGCTCTGGAAATCAGCAGTTAAGAATATTTGACCAACTGCATAGAAAAACCTCTGAACTGAGATCAGGGGTAAGAGAATGTTCAGATATGTAAAATGACTTGTTACAAAGGGGCTGTGTCCCTTATACTCTGCCCTACCAAAAGGAAACAGCCTCCTTAGGGACAGACATGTTTACACACCATATGCATTTATGTCGGTGAGCTGACTGAGGCTGTTTTTCTTTTCTGCATGCATGTTTATCTGGATGTAGGGATGATGCCAAATGGGAGCACTTCCAAATCACTGATGCCAGGGCTTTGCATTCCAAACAGCTCTCCTTAATTTGCACCTTTAGAGCAGCACTCTGGAGCTCCAACTGAAGTAGATGATGTGGCTTAACCCTGAGAGAATAGGCAAGGGTCTGTAGCCAGAGGTTAAACTGAATTTGGGAGGAACTCTTCCTTAGTTTCCTAGATAACTTAGATATTGTAGCTAGCTAGGCAACGGAAGTTACTAAACATATTATCAGAAACTGCATTATGAAATTAAGACCACATGCACTCCAAAAAATGTCCTTAAAAGATCAGCTAGATTTGTAAGTTGACTTGTACAGTATAGGTGACAAATTGGATGTCCGTTGTCAAAGCTGAAACGTTGTTCATTCAAGAACACAGAAAAGAAGGGAAAAAAATGACTATTTTGTTCTTACTTTAAATGTAGCTGATCGGCCAAGACTTAGTGACCCTCTTTTGCACTTGAGCTGTGATTTTAACGTTGTTAACAAACACTAGAACACAGTCATGTATATATTTTTCACTAATTAATTCCCAAAACCTTAACCTGCTCAAACTCTATCCAGCTCAAGAGTCAGTAGAGTGAAAAAGTCACTAGACTTATTGATTTAATTTAGGGCACAACAACTTTACAAATAACAAGGTGTCAACATATAATGTGAACACTTTTTTAGATAGTGGGATAGTTTACACAGTCCACTAAAAGTGGAGTGCTGGTCTCGAATAAGATTTTTTGCCAATGCCAATTAGAAATACAAAGGAACCTGATCCGAAAGCAACTCTGGTGGTGTCTGAAATTACTGCTTGTAGTGCAGAAACTTTGTTTATATTTATAGTTCATAGTCTTATTAAGTCCTAAACCACGCCACCTATGCCTCCCAAAACAAAGTGGTAGATGCGATTTGAATGGCTTTAAAGAAATGTTCGGTATGTTTAAGCATTTTTTCAAAAATAATTTGAGTGATTATTGAGTGAAGTTATGCTATTCTCATAGATGAATTTGGACACCAAACATATCTTGGCTGATTGACAACACATGGCATAATTAGAAATGTGTGTAAATCAGATTTTCACTAAATTATTCCTTTTATATTTCTTTGTAACAAGGCTGTTTTTTAAGTAGTCTTTGCAATATATTTTATGTATGCGACTAATGACAGGTTTTTTTTTAGGATGGAACAAAAATAACAAGCTTGTAAAGTGCCAAATTGTATGATACTTCATGTCACTTAATTTTGTATGAAAGTCTTCTTAACAACCATCATATTTAATAAATAACACTATCTTGCTTCAAATTTCACTCAGCATGGACTTTTGAGGGTTCCTCATTTATTGCTGCACAGCAGCCTATTACAAGTTTAGTCCATCATTCAGCACATTATTCTTCAGACTTTTTAACTTTAAAATGATGCAATTTGAGCCAAAAATGTGCTTAATTATTTCAGTTAATATAATACTGAAGTGGGTAGTTTAGTTTTCTACCTAGTTACCTTGAGGGTGCTGGAATGCATTTTCAGATCCTTGTGACCCAATTGAATCACTGGCTGTAACAAAACTGCAGTATGCATGCATGTTTCATTAGAATACATGCATAAGGGAGGGAGCGGGTCCGGCTTCTGTCTGATGGACTTAGTGGGTGAGGGGCTTGCACATGCTGGGTGGATGTGGGGGGGAACATGGGGGGCATAGAGCCCCAAGGAGATGACAGGTGAAGCCCTTCTTCACAGCTGAGGCCCTGGCAGGCAGTTGACCTGGATCTGGGCTTTCTGCACAGCACATGCTCTGCGCTGCGGATTACTGCAGCACCACTGCAATAGCTCAATCCGAATGCACAGTATGGCGCCTAACAGAGTTTCTAATGCTTAGCTAACTGAGCTCAGTGAGAGACAAAAACTTACATGCTCTGACTGACAAGTGTAAAAAATGCAGCTCTTTCCTCTTTTTAGTCCCAAACAGCCCTGGTTACATTGAGAGCAAATGTCATCCCAATGCTTTTTTCTTCTAGCAGCTCTGTTCTGACATGCTTAAAAGCAGAGAATTGGGAAAGGGCACCTATTTGCACTTATGCCTCGAAAAAAAGTAGAGCACGGTCATGCTCAGAAACACTCTGACATCTATGAGCTGAGGCGCATTGGTTTTATCATCGCTAGGAGTGCGTTTGAGCTTTAATCCACGCTCTCCATGTCCTAAGACTCAGCACACTTTAAAAAGCTTAGAGCTCCTCTGAAATCCTCCACCATTCTCCACGCCGAATCCGATGACACCACAGCTTGTTTTACAAAAGCACTGCAATATTGCTTATTAAACCTCCCATAGCCACTGTGTGCAAAAAGTGCAAAGATAGATACTGGTGAAAATAAAATCCTAATATTATGTTTAGTAGCACAAATGCACCATGCTTTGCTAATAATTTATACTTTTTATGTGGGGCTTGGACATGGTCTAGAATCACAGACCAGCTAAAACTGTGCCAGGATCGCCTACCTTTCAGAGGTCTTGTCAAGGCATTCTTATGGTCATTCAAACACTGCATAGCCAAGGCGTCCTTTGTTAGTGTTACTGACCCTAAAACTTCAAACAGGACAATTTAGGTACTTACCAATAAATTACTTTTTTTATGACTTTACATAATGTTTCAAAAAATAAAAAAAATAAAAAACTTCTTAATAACCAATAACACCTAAATTAGACATCTAGACATTTTAAATGCTTTGTAATATTATAGTCTTTAATATTATACATTTACCCATTCAAACTCTTGCATAGTCCAAGAAGCAGTAGAATAAATAAAGGATAAATGCTTTTAAATGAATCTGTAGTTCTCAGATGCACTAAAATGGTGAATATTTTGTTGTTGTTTTTTTTTACACATTTCAGTTTTCATTTGAACTAGAATTCTGAAGGCTCTGAGTATGTGAACTGTTTTCCTTCTGTGTTGAGCTGCTAGTGAGCAAATAAGGGGTGAAATGTCAAAGGAAAGAACCCCCCTTCTGTAAAATCAATTCAACTCCATAATTTGGTCATGCTGAGATCAAATGGATAACACAAATTTCTTGAGAAAAAAAAATACATGCATGTTTTGACTATGAAAAGGGGCTAATTTGATTGCTCCAAGTTTCTGTTAACCAGGAGTACTGTTCACTTCACTTTTACATTAGCTCAGCTGACCAAAGTGTAAACCGATTCTGGTTAACCATGTAATCCGTCAGTCCACAACAAATATTATTAATTGCTACTGCTCATGAGACCAAGGTAAAAAGCTTAAATCTAATAACTACCACAGACATTACATATAAGAGATGACCTCTAATGCCGTTATTGCTCTTTTGCAACTGATTATGCTTTGTCTGTAGGTGTATTATATGTATATGTCCAGGGGCTGTTCTTAGCCATCAGGAGACTTTTTCTGGAGAAAATGCCGTCCTTTGAAGGTGTTCACAGGCAGACCCATGTGGATATTATCAGCAACCCTCAGCTGAACTGCAAGGCCTGCCAGACCCCTCGGTGCTGCCGACTGGCAGGCTGTTGCTCCAAGCTGCAGGCTTCTGCTTCCTCCTGTTTTGGCACAAACTTCAGGGCAGATGCCATTCGAGTCCCTTGGGCATTCGTGTATGTGTGTGTACACGGTGTGTGTATTTCCATATGTGTGTGTCTCTATGTATGTGTGCTGGATGGAACCTGTGGCTGTAGAGCTTCAAGCAGGAAGAGGCTAACATTAAACAGACTGTGTGTAACACCAGAGTGTCAGAGAGTGAGGCCTATCCAACAGATGGACTGAGCCATCAGGCTGGGAGCTATGGAAGTATGTGGATTCGAGGGAACTGGTGCATTCAATCTGATTAAGGAACTAAGAAGAGAGCTCAGTTCTTTTTTTAATTTAAATTAACTCTCTCGGTATAAAACAGAGAAATTAAAACTATAGTAGCCATATGGGACTCAGATGTTAGCCTACACAAATTCTTGGTCTCATAGAGGGCTGATATAGACAAACCCACAGCTTGCCTTGAAGGACAGCAAAATATTCCAAATTATTCTCACCTATGAAGAAGTTGGATCAGGTTAGTGCAAGTTTCTTTTGTTGTCCCCCCTTTAACCTGAGAAAAAAAAGTCACAGGGAGCATGTCTGGTACGTTATCAAGTATGTTCAATTAGTTACTCAGTGGATTTATTATAATTCTTAGTGAATGGACAGACTACTCCTGTATAATGTATCTCTACTGGTATAACTGAATGCTATCTACCAGACAGAAAATGTAATGCTGTACTAATCTACTCATATCATCTGTATGATTACTGTTTAATTCTTCTTCCTCTTTTTCTTTCGGCTACTCCCATTTAGGAGTCGCCACAGCGGATCAACTGTCTCCATTTCTTCCGGTCCTCTGCATCCTCCTCCTTCAAACTAACCACCTTCATGTCCTCTCTCCCCACCTCCATAAACCTCCTCTTTGGTCTTCCTCTTTTTCTCTTTCCGGGCAGCTCCATCTTCAACATCCTCCTTCCAATATAATCCTCGTCTCTCCTCTGGACATGTCCAAGCCAACGCAACCTTGCTTCTCTAACTTTGTCTCCAAGACGTCTAATCTGAGCTGTCCCTCTAATATACTCATTTCTAATCCAGTCCATCCTCATCACACCCAGCGAAAATCTCAGCATCTTTAACTCTGACACCTTCAGCTCTGCCTCCTGTCTTTTCATCAGTGCCACCGTCTCCAACCCGTACAAAGTATGATTTCTGTTTATTTAAACATAATATTTAACTGTATATTTTTAACTTCTGTCTTCTATATTAATTGGCAAACAGAGGATCTATGACAAGGCGTTCTTTTGTCAAGTGCTGCGCTTTGGTAAGTTTACTGCTGAGCGGTGGCCTAGTGGTTAGGGAGTTGCCCCCACATCGGAAGATTGTGGGTTCGATTCCCCACCAGTAGGTTGTCCTGAGGTACCCCTGAGCAAGGTACTGTCCCTGTCACTGCTCCCTGTGCGTTTGCATGGGTTAAAAGCAGAGATCCAATTTCGTTGTGGTTCACTGTGTGCTGTGCTGTGACCTCGCAATGACAAGGGTTGTCACTTTCTTTCATAAGGAATGGTAGGATTGTACATTGCACACTTTTATTTGACTACAATGCTCTATAAGTTTCAGTTTCTTCAGTTTCTTACTTTTATAACTACAAAGCTAGAGTACAATATATCATAGTCTACACCAAAGAAAATGTATTGAAATTAATAATTTATTAAAAAGCCTTCAGGTTAAGTTAACTATGCCTTTGTAAAAATAAAATAAATCAATAAATAAATAAATAAATAAAAATGTACAAATAAAACATTTAAATGATTTTTACACTAAAATAACTTTAACGATTGTCTTGGACAGTGGCCATGGTACAATTCTTTTTAGCACAGGCAAGAAAACGAGGATATCATCTGTCACTGTGTCACGTTTCCATGGAAATCAGTGTGAGGATGATATTTGTGAAGCACAATTCTCTCTCTAAATGAAACTGGAACACACCACCAAATACCCTTCTTGTTTGGCATCTACTTCTGCTGCACGCAGCTCTACTGCACACAGTGCTGGAACCTATAACATATAATGGAGCTGATGAATACATATGCTTACATGCATATGCTAAAGTTAATATTCAAAAAATACCCAACCAACCACCCACCATTCCTCCCCCCTTTGTACCAACTGATCAGACATCAACATTCATAAATCTGTGTACATAATTCATTCCAACATGCTAATTGTCCATTATTCGAAATGGTAAGGTTTTTGTTGCTCAGTTTTTGCCCACTTCAGGATGCAGGCACCAGTCTTTATTTTTCTTTCTTTTCCTATTCTTGCATCACTGTGGAAGCTAAATTTAGACTTAAATCATTGTGCATTAACTGCTCTCCCAATCGTCTTTGCACTCTAAAATTTATGCTAAGCCCTGCAAAATGTCAGTCTAAATATAGGAGTGGAACAAAGATAAGATTTTGCTCATTTGTGTTGAGCTAAACACTTTACCAGTGATCATCTCTCAGTTTTGAATTATATCTCCCTCCACACTTGCCCCAATCCCAACCCTTGCTCACTTGCACTTGCAGTCAAATACTCTGACACCAAACTGACGAGTCCTTATTCAGGACATACATGGAGAAACAATGAGGCAGACAATTAAGCCTTGACCTATTATTACAGGAGGTGATTGCTAGGATATTTGAGTAGTGCAAATGAAATAACTGGATTTTCTTTAGTTACATATTCATTAACTATGTATAATAACTGAACAATTATTTCAGGAATGCTTTTTTAACATCAGTATTTAACTGTCAACTACCAAAGGTATAAGTCCTGTCTTCATTTTGCTAATGACTGACCTTTTGGCTTCTCAAGTGTTGGGCTCTATTCTCAATGATGTCTTACTAAATGCTAAGCTGGTGCAATGTGAGTTGATGCAATGAGGCTTGTATCTGGAAAGGAAATGCTAAAATGGCTTCTGGTAAATGCATCTAAAGCTGGAGTGTTTTTACACCACATGTTAAGGAGTCTGTCCAAAACTGAACAACCAAGACGTGAACCACGTAATACTGAGAGTGAAAATACCTACTACCTACAGAAAAAACAGCCTGCTAGTAGCAGGTGCAGCTCCGTTTGAGTGGCTGTCAAAGCAAATGCAGGATAATCAGCTGTCGGTTGGGCTCTTTCGTCGAGATGCGTAATGAAAAAGAAGGCCGTGTCATGAGCCAAAATTTCTGCTTCTTCTCTTCTTGTGGAATTATCAAAGCAAGAAGAGGTCTGTGCATGTAACGCCTGCAAGCAATCCAAATTAGGGCAAGGAAGAGAGAAAAGAGAGGGGGAAGAGAGGGGGAAAGAGAGAGAGAAAGAGAGCGAGAGAGAGAAAGAGAGAGTGAGAGAGAGAGTGAGAGAGGGAGTGTGTGTGTGTGTGTGTGTGTGAGAGAGAGAGAGAGAGAGAGAGAGAGATTGTCACAAAAATCAGAAAACAACTGCACAACCCACATGGTGCATCATGGCAGCAGTCAAGTGAATAACACAACAAGAGAAAGCTTTGCAGAATATTGATTTAATGCTGCATTCAAGCAGTGGAAGATGTGCACCCTGTATTACACACGCTCTATTTCCCCCCTTACCTTGGGCCTTTGCTTTCATGCCACTTGGAGAGGAGGAGAGCGCAATAGTCCTAACGCATCAAATACAGGGCCTCACCATTTCAGGATCCAGCCGTGCACTGACTCAATCTAGAGGCCAAAAGCAATCACTAGATCTCATTTTGTGTTGTATCGGTGTTTCTCATCCTATTTCACTAGGAAGTGTGAAAAGGGTGGCTTTTACTCAGACACTCAATTAGCATAATGTGCTAGCAGAGGCAAGATTTTCATGTCACAGTCTCACCCAGATACAGACGGTGAGGTTACATTTCTCAAAATGTGAAATGTTGAGCTATACTGACACAGCGCAAGACTGAAAGATTGGATCAGAACAAAGACGCCTTCATTCGCTACTATTTCACTTGACCAGATATTTTTATAGAACACGTCAATTGTGTTATTTTTTGTCTTAATTTGGCCCGTTGGAAAAATAAAAAATACGTTATTGGGGAGAAGAAAACAATAACATACATGCTTTGGATTTAAATGTTAAAGTTTTCACAGCAACAACCTACATCACTCAAAGCTGATGCATTTGTAGGCCTCTCTGTTGATGAAGTGACACATAATTAGGCTTGTGTCTGGAAAGGAAATGCATTGCTGGTTAAATGACAGGCTTAGCTAGAATCTGGCACATCTGACACAAGATACAAGTACACGATGAGGATCATCATCATCATCATCATCATTTTATTATTATTATTATTTATTTATTATTATTATTATTATGTTTTTATTTATACTCCTATTTTCCTATTTATTTATAATCCTTTTATTAGAAAGCATCCTCAGAGACCTTCTCCATTTTCCCTGCAAATGAAATTTTTCTCTCATTACATGTTCCTTAAAATGTTTCAACGCGAAATGTTTAACGCTGATCTCGTATAAAAAAGAAGAGGAAGGAGGGAGCAAAGTGAACATGTTTCTTTCTCACGCATTCTTGCACCAGCGCATCCAATGGAACAGCAGGCCTTATCGCTGTCAGCGCTCTCGGCCAATAGGATCATTCCTCTCGGGTCACGTGAGGGCCGCTCTCAGTCTCGCCTCACACGGCGGAGCGCAGGGAAGCGGCGGAGACTCACTGACGGTCTGGCCGCTGCGGGACGAGCCGGTCCGCTCCACCGGTCCCTCTCAACTTCTTCCCATTCTCCTGCACCGAACCGAAGCTGAATCAACCACTGCACTGTCTCCTTCTCGTCGGGTTTACTGACCAAACGGACTTTCCAGAGCCTGAGGACTCGCCCTGACCACGATGTCGCGAGCGCAAATGACGGTTGGTGTTTAAATGGTTTCTGTGGGTTTTACTCTCCTGACTGAATTTTTTTACTTCAGGCAGCCACCTCGACCTATTTCAACTCCATGTCTGTTGAACTTGTCTTTTTTGACGGATAAGTCTGAGCATTATGTTCGGGAAAGTTGATAGACTTTTTAAATCCGAAGTGTGGCGGATCAAATGAATTGAGTGCGCTATGCTAACAGATACGGTGACTAATTTAAGCCCGCTAGTCGTTTTCCCTTTAAACTCGGATTTAATTTTCTTCCCACACCTTCGCGTTTCCCCCAGGCTTGTAAGTCTTTATAATACATCGTATTTTTTTAACCTGGACCACTATAAACCCGCTGACCCGTTGGAAAGCTCGGCGAAGTTGGTCAACTTGCTGCTGTCGGCCAAGTGAGCGGCTTCCACACTTCAACTCCAGGCCGTTATTTCAGATATTGGTGTTGTGTGACCCAACTAAAGTAACATTTTTACATTTATTCAGTGTCTAAGCGCAGGAGACTGACATTTTTACTCACGTCAGACTGTTAAAGCAAGGGTCCCCCAGCCTTTCTGCAACTGTTTTTTTCCTTCATTGCTTTTCAATGTACATTTATTATACATGTTTGTGCACTCCTCTGCTATATTTATTTTATGGATCTGATAATAGCATGGGGCGGGGGGTATAGCAATATTATGAAATGGCAATATTACCAGTCCTTAAAATTGTTTGATGTTTGCGTCTTCAGATGTTTTTAATTAGGAACTGCCAAAAAGAAAAGACAGTATGTCCCATTCTCTGGGGCGATGCTCTGGAAAAGGAAGAAAAAGCCGCAGAACATAGAAAGTCACTTCAGTTGAAGATTGCCTAATCAAATTTTTATAGCATTCTTTCTCTCTCTGTCTGTCTGTCTGTCTGTCTGTCTGTCTGTCTGTCTGTCTGTCTGTCTCGCTCGCTCGCTCGCTTGCTCGCTCTCTCTCTCTCTCTCTCTCTGTCTCTCTCTCTCTCTCTATCTCTCTCTCTCTCTCTCTCTCTCTCTCTCTGTGTCTCTGTCACTCTCTCTCTGCCATTCTCTCCCCTTCTCCCTCTCTCTATCTCTCCTCCGGTGTATTACGCCTTCTTTGTCTGCCTCCTTTGCTAACCACACCTCCCCCAAAAAGCAGCCAGCACAGACACCTGAAGGCTAGACATAATGATCAACAGAGTCCCAGTCGGTCTGGACCGCTGCCTGTTCTTTTTTCCCCTCTCCATCTTTTTTTACATTTTTTTTTAAAAACTTTCGTCCCTCTATTTATCCCTGTATCATTCCTAATTTAGACTCAAGGAGTGGCATGCGGTGTTTATTGGTACCATATTGGTATATACCAATTTCTCTCACTCAAAATACACAAATACACATTGTGTATTGTGTTAATCCCTCTTACACTCTTTGTGTTAATTATATCTCAAAAGCGCTATTTAAAAAAAATAATAAAGAAAGAAATAAATAATATTAATATATGAGTTATAGCAATTGTATCTTCAGGTGAATTGTCTTTTTTTCTTCTGAAAAGTGTTTACACATGCATTTGTCTTCTTTTAATTTATTTGCTTTTTTTCTTTTAAATTCACATGCAGCCTACTAACCCTACTACGCTTGGTTGATGGTCATGCACAATTTCTCAGTTGAAGTCTACCCTTGTTTTCACGAGGAAGCTGAGAGCAGACATTCTGGAGTGTAATAGCACCAAGAGGACGACAGATCCCTTTTTTTCCCCTCTCTCCTCCTCTGCCATAAGCCTTTGAACGAGCGTAATAAAAGGTTCAATAGAAGCAACAAGCTGTTTTTTTCCTCTGCTCTCGCACATTCATTGAGGCATTCTACCTGCCAATGAATAGGAGGCCCACTGAAGCCTTGGCTCACAGGAGGAGTGTTTATTGAGGGCTGAAGGGCCAGAGAAGTCCACAGAGTCAAATGGCTACGCACTGAGACCCAAGGTGCATTATTGGCTCAGAGTGACTGTAGGATAGAGCCTTCCCCAGCTCACACCCATCTCTTCCTTATATACCAAGAACCATCTGTTTTTTAAAAGGGTGTGTGCAATTCTGTGGAGGGTTCTTATTTAATATGACATTCTTTGTTTAAACAAAGTATAGATGTACTACATTATTTCATGAAATAACAAGGTGTGAAGTGGTGAAACTAATGTCCGCCTTCACATCCTGTGAGTTAGCGTGTTCTACTGCAGTAGACCGATTCAGCAGGAGGAAAGAAAGAAAAGGAAATAACATTATGGCCACGCCTAGTTGGTCCTCCTGGAAAACAGTACTTTTAAAAATATATCATTTATATCCTGAGTCATCATATATCATTTATATCCTGAGTCATCCCGGCAGATTTACTCTCCCGTTACTCAGAATAAAGCTACATTGATATTTTAATGTCATAAGTAAGGTAACTATTTAGTTTGGAATGTTAAAGTATTGAACATAAAATTGCATATTTGTCATAATGTTTGCTTCCTGAGTCTTGGTATAGAGTTTGCTTGAATTGGTTGCCTGATCCATGAGAAAAAAATCAGGCTGAGAATTCTTTAATTGTTTTTGAATCTTAAGCTAGCAAGAGAAAATGGTGGAACGGAAAGATAATTGAGCTGCTGGCCGTTTGAGTGGTTATGGATTAGAGAAAGAAAGCTGAGGGGTGGGGGGTGGTTGGATGGAGAGAGAGAAAGAAAGAAAAGAAAGGCGAAAAGGCCCATGTTGTGCATGGTCGCCGCAGGGGTTGTCTGGACCTTTCAGACGGAGAAAAGTGCAGGTCTATTTAGTCAATGCCCTATGTGAGCTGTGAACTTTGACCTATGCTGTGCCCCTCCCTGCTCCAGGTGCAAGCCTCTTCACTAGCAAGTTCAGTGCACTTGCCCCCCCCCCCCCACCACACGCACACTCACACAGACTCTGGAGGGCTTAGGGTGGAATGAAGCCTTCCCACATTTTACCTCATGTTCTGCGATGAAGAGGCAGCAGCACCCAATTATTTCTTTTATTTCACCCCAAGATAAGAATTATTTGTAAAAGTTGTTTTCATGGCAAAAAATAGAGAAAAAAATTTATAGCTGAATACCATCTGATGCAGTGGTTACTGCTGCCTTATGCCGTTAATGTTCTTTAATATAAAAAAAAAAAATGTCTGTGTTGTCCAAACTATCAGTTGAGCCCAGTACTTAAGTGCTGTAAGGTTAAAAGGTAATTTACATATTTCCTGCTACTAACTGGATGCAAGGTGTAACATGGGCTATTGTGTAAGAAAAGGTCACATGAGATGCAGATAATCATTTCATTTACTCTGGTGCATGAGAAGACTTTGTTCTGGATTTGTCTCTTTGTTAAAGGTTCATTGTGCAGTTTTACAACATTCTAGTTGGTAATTGTTTAATTTGATTCGCTATGGTATTTTATTTGTATGAGGCTAGATGCAGAGGCACAAAGCATACTTCATTCTTGCACATCCTGCAAATTTGATATTTTGTTGCTGTTTGGCTATTTTTGCTTATAATGAATAATGATATTTCCATGTTCAGTTTATCATTTCGGTGTAAAATTGTAAAATGTGTTTTGGCCTATTGTGATAATGTGATTGCTTTTAGTGTATTATTAGTGTAATCTTAGAGATGAGGTCATGATCGCTTTTCACTTTAAGTAAGGATAATCTTTCTAGCACTTTGTTGTCCATGGCTACAGCAATCAATAAGGTCCACCAAAGAATAAAGGGATTACTTATAACTCTGCTCATTAGATTTCATCTCTTTGTATGTTTTGGCTGCTCATATTCAGTGATGGACTAAAGATGACTACTTGACATTCAATTACCAAGCTAGAGAGCAACTAAGCACTGAATAAAGTAGAGAATCAAAGAGACAACTGTCTGACGTCTGAAATCAGATAACACTGACTGGTGCTTAAAGATCTCACCTGTCTGAAGAGGAACCTTAATCGGGTTGATGTCCGTCCACCCAACACCTGCTAAGAGCAATACTGAGACAAACCGTAAAAGAGATGATGATGTATGCTTGATCCATGCTATTTGGCTTTTAGGTGTGATGGATCAGTGGATTGGTAAGGGTTGGAAAGTAAAGGCTGTTGAGGGTGTATAAGCCCATGTGTCTTCTGACAGCACAATCAGTTGGGTGGGATTAATGTGCTGTCGCCTTCTCTTGCTGATGAGTGCTCAATTTGCCTCGCCTTCTTCGCTTGCTCTGATTTAAAATGATCTTGCTTGAATTTGACAAGATGTCAGATTCAGTGCGAGTATTTGTACCAGATTAGCGTCCTGTGCCATAAGTGGGGGGGCACACTACCTAATGCAACTATAGCAGGCGCAATCCAAGTTGAAAGAAACCAAATGTCCAATTTTTTTTTACCATTTTCACCATTTGTCCACTTGGGAGACCCTATGCCAAACAGCTGTAAAGCCACTTTATTTGTGGATGCAATCTGTGAAAGGCAGAAATTTTTCACCTTTGTTGTTGTGTCGAAGCAGAAACCTGAGATTTTTCTGGGTTTTGAATATCTCACATGTACTGTCTCACATGTTGCAATGGTTCTGGTGATCTGTTCTTTTTTTGCCCACTTTTACAACCCAACGCAAACTCCACTCTACTACTGTTCTCAGGCTAGCTGTTCACACACTTATTCCCCCTTTCAGCTATATTCATTTATATGCTTCTAGTGCAGACCTAATGTAGAATATTGTATTGAAAACGTATGGACCTTGTAGTAAAACAAGGTCTTGACTTGGTTGTTACTTTGACTAGTACTAAGTTCTGCAGCTTATTTAATTGAAAAGAGTGGACAATAAACCCCAGTTCCCAAGGGGCCACTTTATTTGGGGAGCAACCTTCATGAATCCTCTCGGGTTCATGAATAGGTGGTATTGGGCTGGTTAATCTCCAGAGGTTTTCATGCCTTGTTTACAACTGCATCCCAACTCCCTCTGGTCTTGGCCTGCTCACCTCCTAATTTGAGTTAAATAGTCCTTTTAGAATACATTTGTGTTTAAGTAAATCTGGCATTGTCATGGTCCCCCCCACCAGATTGTGGTACTCCCTTTGTTAACATCTGCTTGAGTGACATGAATTTACTTGACTAATTCACTTCAGCATTTATTTGCTAAAGTGTTTATTTTCCTTTTCAAAAGATTACTTTGTTTGTAGAGCTTTTATATGTAGCATTCATTGTGCTTTTAGAATTGGATACTATGAATGTTACATACTTGACCATTGTTTGCATTCATTTGTTTAAAACACCAGGAAATGGCGCGCACATTTGTTTCTGAATTGAGAAAAAAATGTAACTTCCTGCATGAATGCTTTTGTGAAGCAGCCAAAGTGAAGTCAGTCAAGTGCACTCATCTTTTATGAAAATCCAGTATGATGAGTCAGTACTACACAGCATGTGTACACCTTGCACTTATATGGAAGTATACTGTGCTGTATACTGAAGTCAGGTGAAGAAAAAAGGCGTACTGACTATGTTATATAAACATTTAAAATTTGAGTATTGCCACAAAATATTTGACAAAAATAAAAGAACACCATTGTGGCTGAGAGTTTGTAAGTAGCTTATATTTGATATTATTTGATGGATGTAATTCAACATTTACCTGAAAACTGCAATTAAACTGCACAGCACATTCTAAATGCCATCAAACTAAATACACAAAATATAGTTTTGTATTACTCCCTAGTCATTACTATGATTTAATGCTTATTAATTATTATTATTATACAAGTTCAATAAAATCAGTTAAAGTAACATATCACATACAGTGCTTTTTAACTCATTGTTGTCTTAATCTGTTAGGGTTCAGATAGAGTTCAGGTTAATTCAGATTCATGTCTTGCTGAAAATACTCAGTAACAGAAATGACTCTAGTGATGCTTAAAGATACTCTGTGTAAAGGTGCTGTACATGCATGTCACTATCTACACCTACCTATTTTATTAATCTTCACTAAATATATGAATATCAAATATATAATTTCACTGGAACCCGCAAAAACTAACAACACTTGGTACTGAAGCAGAGGATTTTTTTTTCCTAAAGCCCTTGGATGGCTGTGCAGTCACTATGAATGAAATGCTCCTCAAATTTTACAATCAGTAAAAAAATCTTAATCTTACAATCAAATAAATTTCAGACAAAAAAGGACATTACTGTTGATGTAAAGAAGAATCTGCAACATTGCTTGACATTTCAATCAGTTTTGCCCTTCTTTTTAATAGTTTTTTGAATTATGAATATCTTCTTAAAATTCAGGGAATTCTTTCTGAATGTTCAAAACACTATTAATGCCAGTACATTGAATAATTGGTTATTTAGTTATTTGCTTTACTTTATTTGCTTACATTTAGCCAGAGGTGCATATCTAGCAGAGGTCTTTTTTGCCTAATCTTGTTTTTTTTTTTGCATGGATTTAAGTCCAAACTAAAAGCAAAGACCAAACGTCCTTAATTTAAGGATAATGTTTCAGTTTAAGTCCTATGACTTTTTTCAGTGTGTAAGGCAAGTATCACATTTATGACACTTTAAGTAACACTTTGAAATTTGGATGAGAATTGAGCTACAATATCCACGTATTCAGATGATCACTTTTTTTTTTTTTTTTTTTTTAAATATTTATTTCCTATGTCAAATGCCTGTTGTGGAGATAGCCTAGGGGTAATATACTCAACTGGAGAGATGAAACTAGTGAAGAAACTATTCCTGTCATTAGACGATGTATGTTGCGCTGGATAAGTGTGTCTGATAAATGTATCTTGAAATTTAAATGTTAAAGCTTATATGAAGAAATAGAAGTCAAATATCTGCTGTTTTAACTGCTGTTTGAGCATTGTTGTAAAATCAACAAGGAAATATGTGTAATTGTGATAACAGAATTTCCTAGCCAAACTGTGGTGCAGCATTTTGAAAATGAAAGTGAAAAAGGGCAATGAAAAAATAATGTCAAAACTGCTTATTAATACATAGTGTGATTCATGAAGTTGTTCAATGTTATATACAATTTACTGACCAAACCAAAAAAATGTATTGTGGCATGTTTTATTGTAATAAAGTATGTATGTGTAATATTGCCTCAGATAAGGGCTTTTTAATAATATTTTGTAATGTCCTTTTTAGAACTGTAGTATGTAACAATGCTTGAAGACCCCTTTTGAAGCTCCCTCTGGTATCGTTGAATTGTTTGAAAAGTGTACGAATAGTAGAGGCTAAAAATTGACACAAGTTTCTTTCTCTTTGTCTCTTCTTCTCCCTCCTTCTTTCTCTCCCACTGTTTCAGTGTCTTTCTTCTGCTCCTCTTTTCCTCATCTAGCCTGTCAAGGCATGCCTCTCAGCCGATGAGCGGAGGGTGGAGGCTGGGGGTGGGGTACCAAGGGGCCAGCTAGGGGTGAACAAAGGAGCACTGTCACTGCTTTTCAGGCCTTCTGAGCTGCGTGGGGTGGGTGGGGGAACTAGGCTGCTAGGAGCAGCGGCGGGGAAGGGGTTGCAAGAATGGCAATTAAATATGGAAAAGGCACCATAGAGAGCAATACAGAGTAACATAAGCGACAAGTATTCACACATCTAGTTGGCCTTACGTGTGACTCCATAAGCAGTGCTTGTGAATACTCTCTGTTTGCCGTTCACTGTGTAATATTTGTTTAATCCTCTCCCTTTATGTATGCAGCTGTTCCTTAAAAAAGTGAGAGAGACAGTGATGAGGTATTGAATAGAAGCCCAGCTGCTAGCAATTTCATGAGCCCCTATCCCTGCTACTAGTCTAGGTTGAAGTTAACACTTCAGTCAGGGAGATTGTTCTGTACTGAAGAGTGGATGTGGTTAATATGATATTTTGATCAGTTGAATTAAAGTATTCCTTTTTGTGTGTGTGTGTGTGTGTGTGTCTTGGGAATGGATCAGGCCTTCTAGAAAGCATAGTAACTGGAATTTTCACAAAACAAATAGATTTAGACCAAATAACAGTTACTGTTTATAGAAATAGCATGTGCAAGTCTTATTTATTTAATTTCTGGCAACTGTGATTTTTATTTTTATTTTTTCTTCTGGTTACTTTTCAGATAAATTGTTTTGGAAAAATTATTTAATAACTTCTCTTCCCTTTCTCTCCTGCCTTTTTTCCCCCAAAGGTTAAGAAGTCAGAAAATGCAAAAGCGAAAGAAGGAAAAAGACAGTGTTTCTGATGTCATTTCAGTAACTGTTCTTTTGATACCAAGTGATGCAACTGAGTAGAACCTCTGATGAAGGTAAATGAAATCTGCCTTCTGGCATTCAGTCTGCATGTGTCATTGAACTGATGTGTTTGGTATATTAAGATGGCGCTCATCCACCTGTGTGCATGTGCATGCATGCTCTCCTTAAGTTGGTTAGTTTCTGAATATGAAAAATCTCACACACCTGGTCAATAATGCACTTATTCACTAATAATTCACTAATTCACAAAAACACTCCATATTTACTTTATTACATGAAAGATTGAGAGACTGTGCAGGGTCAATAAAAATATTCATATAGAACATTTTCTATAATGTTGCAAACAAAAATTGTACCACTGAGACAAAATATAAAATATGAATTAACATTTCTTGAAGTATTTATTTTTAACAGTAAAAATGGTTTGAATTTTATTTTTGTGCATTTCTTCCCCAACAAATAATTTTAATGCAATAATTCAGAAAGGGGGAACTCAAAGAACCAGTTCATGGGTAGCCTAGCCACTCAACATTTAAAAAAAAAAAAGAAAAAAGATTGATGTAAGAGTGCTCAAAGAGACAAGCCCTTATTAAATCTGCTTATATTGGGCTAAAATAATAAACATGTTAAAGTTAAGAAAATTTAATGTAGGAAAACAAAACTAAGTTAACCTAAAGTTTTTTGGTTTCTTTTTTAATCAGCATAGTTTTGTATTTTGGTGCTAGCATTCTGAATAGTGAGTACAGATAGATTGGTTAGCTAACTAGGTTTTTGCCTGTTCTTTCTCACTGGCTGTATCAGTGACATCAAGTCACAGTAAAAAGAATCTGTTAAAAAAAAAACAACTTAGAAATTTTGAATTCAAAACTTAGTTTTGAAAATACCCATTCATTTTGCACGCACTTTGGTGAACCATCTAGCATCCAATCAGTCTGGAAGACGGGATCAAAAATCTATTTTTGGTTATTACTGACTTTAAATAAAGCATTACACCCTCAAACTAAACAAATTTTCTCATTAAATTTGGTTTATAAATGTTTATTTTTATGAGTATTTGAATTATTTTTGTAGCAAATTTCATGATTGACTGGAAATAGCATGATTACCAGAAAAGAACCATTATCATAGCTCACATGGCTTAAGTGATGACTTGGCAAGGCAATAGGGAAATGTTTGAGATTGAGTAGTCCAAAATTGATTTTGCACAATTGTGAGCACAAAGACGTTACCAAATGTGTTAATGAAGATATGAGCAGTACAAACACACATACACACACACACACACACACACACACACACACACACAAGAGTTTCATACACTGCTGCCACTGTCATGAATTTTGTGTTGGCATAGGTTTAATTTCTCCTAAAACATACAACAATATTGTTGCATTCACATTCAGCACATTCTTCTCTCATTCACTGCGTTCATCTGCCAGTGCCATCCCTTCACACAAGGCAGCCTCAGTCCAGATTGTTCTCATTTTGGTGCCCAGATGGTGGAATGAGCTACCAAATACTGTACTGCAGAGGTGTCCCTGCACTCTCCCTTCAAGAAGCTCTTGAAAACCCCTCTCCTAACATGTCTAACACTCTAAACCACACTGTTCTTAACCACTTCTCCACTATTCTACATTTTAATTTAATTTTTTATTTCATCTACCTTATGTGGCATTTAATGTTAATTTAAAGCTCTTACTGCCCTGTAGCTTAAATGTTGTTTGTCACTTTGGACAATAGCATCTGCTAAATGACTGAATTTAAATGCACAGTAAAGGTAAAGCCATGCATTTGATGCATGTCCGGACCTGTCAGAATACACCTTCTGCTATTGCAATAACTTTTATCCCACCTGGTTTAACACCTCTGCTTTACTACATTTCATATATTGAAAGTATCTGAACACCATGCTACAAAACTGGAGCTAGAGTGCTGTACTTAGATTTTGTTTGTTTGTTTTTTAAAAATAACAACTGCATAATGATGAATCAGTGAAAGTATAATGTGTCTCTGCATTTTAGATTTGATTCAAGTAGAATAATATTTGTTAGCAATAAATACGTAGTTAGACTCACATGTTTGTAACTATGTTTTACTGACATTGTAAACTATTCAATTGATCAGACATAAAAAAAAAAAAAGCCCATTCATGTATTTAGTGCTTAAACTATATCTGTGAGCTTTTGTTTAGGGTTAGAAGATGTGTTGTATTGTGCTTCCACTTAGTATTCCCAAGATGAACTCTCAGCCACTTAGACTAAGAGCATTCTTTATCTGCACTAAAAGCGTAAGTAAATCATCTCTGCTCTGTCAAGTGGCCAGACAGACTGGGGCTGCCAGATTATAGGTAACATGGACATAAAAAGGCCGGAAAGCTATAATTTCTCCTTCCCCCACCATTCTGTTGTAAAAGTCAAAGCACAACGCATGGTGAGGCCAGTTAAAGATACTTATCCTCAAGATTCAATGTCTTTTTTTTTTTCTTATGTCTACCTGCTCCACTATCTTCGGAACAGAGATCAAATTCTTGTTTTGTTATTTTTTTATTATTATCTTCTTGTATCTTTTAACTTTTCATTCAGAGCTTTGCTGTTTCAAAAACTCCTTTGATTCACAGGAGTGATGACCCCTCCAGCTGTTGTCTTTCTGTGTCATTCACACACTTGTTTGACTTTTTCTCTCACACACTTGGTTTGTCCTCTCCTGCTGGGTTAACAACACACCTACAGCCTTTGACTTCTGTTGCATGCCAGGTGAATCCAGCCTGAAATAAACGAAGAGTTTTTTTTTAATAGCTGCCCTGGAATGAGCAGGCCTTATCTAACTGAAAGCACTAATTGAGGATGTTAAAGCCCCTACTCCTATACAGTAGGCAAACCTCAGTAAGCGTTTATTTAATTTCTTCTCTATTAAAGAGCTCCTTAAAAACATCTTTCTCATTTAAGTGAAGTACTAGCTATCATTGCTACTTAATGATATGGAGAAGCACTGAGCTCCCTTTTCTTTTCTAAGAAGTCAACAGAGCCATCTCAGAGTGGTTTAGAGGATATTTTCCCAATATCTGCAGAGAAAAATGCAGTATAGTACAGATTAACTGAGTCCCTAATTACTTAGCAGGAGTTTGGGTTTTGGGACATAAAAAAGTAAGGTATTGTATTGCATGCTTTGCTATTCATGCAAATATAGTTACTGGAGCTAATCGTGAGAGAAGCAAAGTCTGTCTACTGTTAGTCTACCTAATTGTTTACATGATATTTGTTTAATAACTTTAGCAGGATTAGGGTACACACTTTTATATACTTTTAATACATTTGACTGATGATTTGATTTATTATATATCAATGTATGTGCATCATATTTGTTGGATAGAGCACAATCTTTTTCAATAAAGTGTTTTGATTTTTTTAACAGTTGTAATAAGAGAGATTGTAATGCCTTGATGTTTTACTTCAAAACTGCCTCAGGAAGTGGCACAGGTACAGGAGGTGCTCTGCAGGAACATATCTAAGGATTGCTTGCCACACTGTAAAATCAGCATAGCCATCCTGTTCAGTAGCATCTCGGCACAGAACAAGAGAATAACAAGGCATGAATGATTAATTATTTGAACACTGACTTTCAATCAACCGTAAAAATTTTTTATATTTAAAGTCTTTTTAATCATCCATCAGATGGAATGCCTCCACCCCTTCTTTTAATCACTGTTTCAGTTTACATTTATTTCTGGTTCCCCACTTACTAATGACTGAAACATATACTTCCTACAGATTGAAGGCACTAATTGAGGGTGCTATTTACTTCATGAAGATTAAATTAAATCACACATTTTCACTTTTTGTAGCTTTTCGTAGGTGTGGTCGCTGCAGAGCAGCTACTGTGCTATGCTTACTTGTCATTGTGACTTTTTTTTTTCTTTTTTCTGCAATTGACAGATATGCTATGCGTCCTGTTAACCCACAATGAAACTGTTATTTAGAAAAAAGAAAATTTAGATACCTGTCATTCAGTGGGTGGTTCAGTGTATTTATACTGTATATACTAGTGTATGTGTGTGTATATATACTATTTAAAATCCCTTTGGCATAATCTCAGTAGTAAGCTTAGATCTTAACAGGAGGTTTCAAAACAGACCATTCAAACCAAGCTGTGTCAGGTAAGACATTCTTTAAAGTACTGAGGAAGTTCTTAATGCCTTGAAGGTTTCATTATATGATGTCAGATACCATAGTACTGTGATTATATTCAGAGATTTTGTACTTTTGATTTTAAATATTGCTTAGCTGTGGTCAGTGGTGTAACTGTCTCTTCTGTTTTATTTATTTGTTTTTTTTGGTTTTTTTTTTGTAGTATAATTGAAAGTTGCTCCACACATGTCATGTCTTATGGCATCTCTGTTCCTTTAGCTTCAATAGCCATGTGGAAGGTTTGTGCAGTTTGTTGCATTGTGAAGCTGATGTATGCATGGCTTGAATTTATTATAAATTCTAGCAGTTGGAATGTATTTGTTTTTTTAACATTACTATTAACTTCTATCTGGAGATTTCCATAAATTAAAATTTGTTACAATTTTCATAAAATTTCAGAATACTAAAAAGGCAGGCAACTGAAAGCTCTTTTGACCCTGGGTTTTTGTACAGGTACAAGAGTTTTCTCATTTCTATGTTTAAAAAAAAAAAGAGAACTGGAAAGCTTCCTGGAAGCACTTCCGCCTTGCATGAATGGCAGGGAATCTCTCTCTCTCTCTCTCTCTCTCTCTCTCTCTCTCTCTCTCTCTCACTATGAATTATGCCTCAGACAAGGTCAATATAGACAACGTAGTCAAAACAAGCTTGAAATCTAAGAATGACCTTATCAGCAACACAATGCTAGATCACTCAGTCCTGCACAGTAATTTGTTTAAACGGATAAATTGCCTAGGTGGTTCGCTTCATAACACTATTGAACATAGAAGCAGAGGATTAATTTACCACATTGTTTGCTTGGCAAATTCACAACCATTGCCTCTTCCGTGAGAACACATTTTGAATCCGTCTGGCAGGAGCCGCTCTCACTTGTTCAGGGTCATTACCCTCCCTGTGTATGACTAGTGGCGCTTGATAGCATCTGTGTTTAGCTACAATAGGAAAAGATTAATACCTCAAGCCAAGGGTTTGCATATTGTATGGGGGGGTTGCTCTCTTTTCTGTTTTCTTTTGCGGGCATTGCATTTACTGTTATTGGTCTTAATGTCAAGGGAGCTTGATTTAATGGGGACTTTGAACATTTAAAATGAAAACAATTTGTTTAGTTAAGCTGAGGATCAAAGGTTTGATGCAGCGGATGAATCGTTAAAGAAAGAAGGAAGGCTGTGTTCTGTTGCCATCCCACACTTTGTCTCCTGTTTCGTGACTGTCCGTGATATTGTCATTGTAAATTACAGACTTCCCGAGGCCTCACTGCTTGCTAGTTCAGGCGACAGTCTTTTATTACAGTGTCTGTGACTTTATTACTCCCTTTCATCTTGTTGCCTACCTCTGTACGTTGCTGTAAAGTGGCATACCTTTTTACTTGTATGCTTAGTTCAGTTGTTCTGCTCTTAAACATTTAGCTCTACTTATAGATTTACTGACTCTGAAAATATATACCACTTGGTATTTGCATGTAGACCCAGTTATAAATGAATTCTTTACCATAGAGTTTAGCATAGAGCTCCATAGAGCTCTACCATAGATTTAACTTTCTTTCTCTAGCAGTCCTCATTATGTATCTAGTTCGGATTTTCGCAAAAACATGGCTGTAATTTAATCTCTGGAAATATCATTGTAATGCTAACAGTCTATTTTCAATGAGTGTAATGGCTGGGTTCATCTGTGCTGTGTTTTGTTCTAAGTATAAAGCCTGAAAAGAGCAGTGTGGAGCAGGGAGCTGCTGTTATTTCTGAGCTGTTTCAAGTCAATGGCACACCCAGAGGATGGAGACAATTAAAACATCTAAGGCCTTGTTTAGACGTCTGATCTGGGTGGTCTAAAGTCGGGAAGACAAGTCTTGACAGGCTAATGCCATGCCAAAGGCTACCCAAAGCATATCAGTCAGTTAAGTTGCATGTAAGGACAGCAGTCCTTATTCCTGGTGCTTGCAGGGATTGTTTGGTGTAAAATATTTTGCCTCACAGGAGTGTTTGAAATCAAACTATTCCGTCAACCATTTGGCCAGCTTTATTCCGTATTTGAAAATTCAATTTTAGTCAGTCCTGTACAGTAACTATTGGGATGAATAGAGTGAAAATGTGTGGGTGGTCCCATTTAACTCTTTGGCATGCATGTGTGTGTGTGTGTGTGTAAAAGAAGGCATGTGTGAAGTCTCCAAATTAAAAGTGCACGCAAAGGATTCATATACTTATTGTCATGCATGTAGTACAGAAAGAAAAGGAAAGAATACATGCAGCAGGGAACCTACATGTTTTTATTTATTAATTGTATGTTTGTATTTTTTTCATTTTTCCCCATATAATGTTTTAACATGCTTTTTTTATTTTTGGATTTCAGGCAGTAAGAACATAATTTTGAATCTGAGAATTCCAAAGCTTTTATTATAATCTTACAGCTTGTAATGGAGCCTGTGTAGTCCTTGTTTAATTCCTTTCCTGCTCAGTGGCTATGTCTGTTTAAAAAGTCTGTCGCCCTGAATTTTCTCCCACTGAACCTGGAAGTAGAGCCTGAAATTGAGTATAAAAACCATTGTGTAATGTTACCATTGCTGTCTGAACATAGGCCTAAACTGTAAAATTGCTCTTGGGATTTCAAACCATTATATATCCATTGCAAAAGGATTGCAAAATGTAAGAAAGTTGTACTTTTTAACTTGTATTTCTGATCTAGACATTTTTGTGATGGTGACCATCTTAAATATGGAAGATCCTCAGTCTTCCCTGTGACTTTGTGTAAACCCTGTAGTGCTGTGGTGTTATCTAAAATGGCTGCCTTTAGCAGTGCAGTTTTATTTCTATCAATTTTTTTTTTTACTCAGACTTAGCCATACTTTGTATTAAACCACATCAACAAATCTTCAGCACCTTGATGAAAAGCTGGATGCAGTTTGAGGAGTAAGAAAAGTTTTGATTTTACAGGAACAATCTGAGTGACTGTTGGCCTCTTGTATTTGTTAACAACATTATCCTTGGAGCAAGAATTCTAAACTAAATAGGCTATGCTTTGTCCAAATGCATCAATCAGGAGTAAGTGAAATATTCAGTATTTGTCTTCAGAATTCACTGATGGAAACCCACACCATTCATTTTGGTGCAATCATATAGGTCTGTTCCCCCTTCACACAGCAGCTTCACTGGGTATTATGTGGAGATCTTGATTGTGGAAAATGATTATGGTTGGTGGACCTTTTGAGAGAGAAAAGTAGTGGTGCAGTACAGAACCCTGTGGGGGGCGGTTCTCAGTCTGGTTCACTCAGCTACATCACAGCCTGCTATTAGTGTATGTCTAGCACCCTCTGGCACCAGAAAAGAAATGCTGCTGTAGGTCTAAACAAATGTTTCATGGTTGTAAAAAGTAGAGCCTAGTTCAGTTTGGTAATTCACTACCTGGAAACTAAATCTTTGAATCTTGTTGAATCATGTTTTAAAAAGATACTTTTGATATTTGTAACTAAATAAATATATAGACAGGCTATGTCAATGCTACTCCAGTTTTCATGTGACCATTTTAAACCAAGTCATTATAGTTCACATATGCTTAAAAGGAGATTTGACTAGAGGGTTCAGATTGAAGTCAAACTTAAATATACCTCTATTAATCTGCCACAGAATTTGTTTGCTATAGAAAGTGCAGAAAATTTTCAGCTACGCTCTAAAGAGCAATGAAAAGCATTTTGTTTCTCCCACAGCAACCCATCATAGAAAGAGAAGTAATCCTAATTGTTTCCTGATGTTTTTGTGGTGTGCCTAAAGTACTGATTGAGAAACAGCCATCCACTAGACAGTTTTAGAAGCACTCATGTCTGAAGTTAGTATCTTGACTAGACAAGACTTTCTGTAAAAAAAAAAAATGCAAAAATCTGTGGTAATGGATGATAATTAAAATATTACACCCATACAGTTGCATGGAATTGCATATTGTATATCTCACTATTCAAAAGTAAAATTAGTAAAAGAAAAATTGTTCAAAATTTTAAATGAAATGAAATTTTAATTTCTGTTTAATCTGGATATTGCCATGATGGAACTGTATGGGTCCTGATTATTGCTTAATCCTATATATAATCCTAAATAACCATTAGATGCAAATTATTGATCTTAAAAATTATTTATATGGCCTGAGTATAATTAGTTTCAAACCTTAAAGTTGTTTAAGCTTAATAGACCCTGGAGTAGACGTAATAGACATAATAGCTGCTACAATGACATATTATCTCTGAAGTGTTCTGTAGTGGTTGTGTATGTTTTATGAAAGGCAACAGGAAAAATTAAAGCATTTGTTTGTTTAGTTTATTAGTTTGTATTTTATATTATATTTTATGTTTTGTTTCATATATACCCAAGCAGTTATGTGGGCATCTGCATTAATTTTATTGTGCTTTCTCACCACAAGAGCACATTTGCTGGAAACTGTTGGCCTTCAAGTTGTGTTTATATATATATATATATATATAACTTTATTACTCAAAAGCATAGCTACTCTATGGTCACTCACAAGAGTTATAAAGTTTTCTTTTAACCTCTTTTTTTGGATTTAGTCATCTAATTTAATGATACCCAGTACCCAGTACCTACTGATTGTTACTAATGAGCCTTTCTAATTGAAAGCAAAAAACATGCAGTAAGAAGTAATTTTTTTCTTATTGAATACAGGCTAAGTTTAATACAGAGTTCCTGATTATGAGTAATGACTAATGGTCATAATTTAATGATAACAGTGTTCAGTATGTCCTTTGCAGTCCAAATAAATAGCAGACTCCATGCTCTAAAACCTATACATAAGGCAACAATTGGTCCAATCACACAGTGGATAGCTGTTCTATTTTGCCCCATAACAACGGCCCTACTAAACTGGCAGGATTAGAGCATGCCTGCCCCAGCCGGGGGTTGCCATGGGAAAGAACCTCCTTTCTCCTGGGCATGGGGTCTGGTTCTCATTTAGGCTGCTATTCGAGGATCTTTTGTTTTATGTGCTTACACTATCAATGTTGGGCCCATTAATTCACATCTGCAATTATAATATCCAATTAGAGAGTGACTGCCTGGCTCGCATGCTCCAAACTGTGGTGGGGCTTGGATAATGGCGTCGTGTCAGCCTGAAACAGGCCATCGTCTCAAACGTTATGTGTTACTTTTAGATTGCGCACCCGCTGGCTGCGTTGTTCCTCTGGTGAGATGCAGAAGTGCATCACTCCACAGGGGCTCAGAGAGTAGAGAAATTGCATAGAGAAGGAGGAGGCACAGCCATTTGAACTGTTCATGTGAGAGTAATGGTTATGTCCTGATGTTTATTTGCTTTAGTTATATACACATATCCATTTATTCACTCAGTAGGGGTGTAGAGCACACCTATTAGCCATAACAATAAAACCACCTGCCTAATATACCATAGGTCCACATTTGCCCAAAACAGCACTGTCCAGTCGAGGCATAGGAATTCTGAAGATGTGCTGTGGTATCCAGCACAAAAATGGTTGCAGCCTCCAGATAAATCACTAGTAAGATCCCATAGATCCTCCATCAAATTAGGTTCTGGGAAATTTGTTGGCCAAGTCAAGATTATTTAGAATTTTTTTCCTTTGCAACATGGCAGGATGTATGAATCTAGCTTAAAGAGGCAACTGTTTAGGCATAACGTTGCCATGAAGAGGTGTATTTGGTTTGCAGCAGTGTTTAGGCGGATGGTCTGTGTCAAACGAGGTTCAAATATGCAGCATTTGCCAAGTGCTCGTAGTGACGTACAAAAAAGACTCTCCACAATGCCTCTGGCGATTTGACATCCTGCCTATATGCCTCCTGGTTCCATCTCTTTCCATGGTAATGCACCTGACCTAGTTGCCCATGTAATGTAAAAGAAACACCCTGTTTATTAGACTAGTCCACCTTATATCACTGCTCAATGGTCCAGTTTTGATGCTCACATGTCCATTGCAGGTGTTTTTGGCAGTGGACAGGGTCCAGCATGGGTACTTTGACCTGTCTGCAGCAATCCATGCTCTTAAGCAGCAGGATGCATTGTGGATTGTAGTTGTCTAGGTTTCACAGTGTGGCCCTAACCAAAGTTTTTTTTAATACATCATACATAAGAAATGGCTGTTTAATTGCTGTGTAATCTATCCCTTTGACAGGTGCATTTGTAACAAGTCAGTAAATGATAAACACTTCACTTGCTTGAAATATAACGTGTGTGTGTGTGTGTGCGTGTATATGTATAATATATGTTTAACTGTTGTTGAGAGGCTCTGGAACATAAAATACTCATCATGACATTCACTTAAAATACCGATTATGTCATGGTTAGCTACATAAATACTCACTTTCACTAAGGGTAGATTTTATAGGGCTCCATCCTGCAATTTTTTTTTGTTTCATAAAATATGTTTTAATTTCCCTAATGACATTTGTGTAGTTTTATTTAGCAAAAGCCTTGATTTACATTTTTATATTCCAACTACTTTAATGAGTTTTCCTGTTCCTGTGCCTTTTGGTCTGAAAAATGTAAAATACCTCTTATGATTGCTGTTCTGTATTCATTACATTCAGGACCTAACTGGCATATATTTTGGTTCTAGCCTGTGTGACATTGAAGCAAAAGAGAAACTTCTGCAGTTATGAATGAATATTGATCTCGTTTTTAAAATCCATAATTAAATAACTTGGAAAACATTGTTCAGTGCTGTGATTCACAGGCTTGCCCCTATGCTCTCTGCACAATACCTCATTTACTTGTCTCAGAATATAAACATAAGGGCTGTGGAATAAACTGTGAGAGGCAACTCTGCTTTGGAGTACATCCATTACACCTCTGTGGCTAATCTATCTATCTATCTATCATATATAATATATAGCAAAGCATTAACTCAGATTTAGCATGTTACACCGTTTTGAGATATTACTATTACTAGATTATTAATGTTTTCCGTGAATTCAAAAAATTTCATTGTAACGGTGTTTTGCTGTTTGAGTCGGGGTCCCCCCTTTTACAATAAAGAAAAAACTATTTAAAATCTGTAAAAATTAACATTGGTCAGTAAAATATATTAATATAATTACATTATACCCCACAGAGGCAGAAAGGGGAGCAGAAATGAATGCAGGGTCAGCATAATGTAAGGGAAAAAAAGGCACATTGATCACTTGCTTAATGTCAGTGCCCACTTGTATTCATTAAATTTGGTTTCATTAAAATCTAGTGTTCAGAATTCAGAGTGTTCAGAGAAGCTCTGGTAAAAAAGGTTTGCTGTTTATGTAAGTGTGTGTGTACACATGCTAAATAGATTTAAAATGTCCTCTGTATGATGTGTTGTGTTTTTGAGGAGATGCCATTGCTAAAGATGTGTGACGATATGTCCTCATTGCTTTTCTGGCCTGTCAGTTTACATCCTTCATTCTGAAAACCCTGCAGTCTACCTATCGGTCAGCAAGCTTTAAATGGACTATCCTTGCATGCACCGACACACGCACAATGTGACATTCAAACATACCCACCTAAACAACATGGCTGCTTGGTGGCCTCTTTAGGCTATAGAGAGCTGTGTGCACATGTAGTGCACGCCAGAGCAGAGTTTATTGTCTCTTTGAATGCGAATAAACCGTATTTTTCTCTATAACTGAAAGATGCAATTAGAGACTTTGGTGGGTGTGTATGTGTGACTGTCTAACTGTGTGTGTGTGTGTGTCCTCTCTTCTCATCCTCATAGAAATCTCTAGTGTGAGAATCTTACAAACCCAATTACTGTAATCACAAGATCAAAGAGCGGGTGTTGCAGAGAAGAGGGCATCAGTTGAGTCAAAGGGAGACGCGTGTGTGGAGGGGGGATGGGCAGGGCGTATACTATTCATTTTCATGCAAAGATTAATTCTAACCCCCTTCTTACTCTGTCTTTCTCTGTGTGTGTATATATGTGTGTCTGCCTGTCTGTCTGTCTTCATTCAGAGCCATTGCAATATGAAAGGATGTTCTAGCTGCTGTACTTTGCAAAACATGGCAGGGCTAATTTCCACAGGACATTGAACCTGGAGCTGAAAAGAAACACCAACAATCTAAAAGAGAAGTACTCAACGCCTCTACACAGTGAATCAGGTGACTTACAGCTTCACTTCAGCAGCTGCATGGCTGAAGTAATTTTCATTGTAACTGAAGTATCTTTAGAAATGCCTTTGCATAATTATATATGTGCATCATATTCTAAGGGTATGAACTCCTAGTACTGGATAAATATACAGGCATAACATTTAAATCCACCTGCCTAAGACTGTGTAGGCCCACTCAGGCTGCTTAAACAGCTCTAGCCCACTAAGGCTTGTACTCCACAAGACCTCTGAAAGTGTAAGTTGTCTGACACTTTGTGAGTGGACACTCAACAAGACCTGCCATTTTGAAGATGTTCTGACCCACTCATCTAGCCACCACAATTTTGCTTTGTCACTCAGGTCATTCAATTACTTGTTAATGTATCTGGGCACTTGAAGGTGGCATTGTAATTAGTTAATCACTTCATATATCAGGTTGGCTTAATTATTTGGCTGATTGATCCATAATCTATACCTGTTTTGGTATCCCTCTATATTAATTTTAAGTTTAAATGATAATGATGCACAAATACTAAGACATTACAAATACTATTAAAATTATATAAAACTAAATAATAATTTTAGAGATACTGGTTTCTACCTTCTACCTCTTCAGTAACCACTTGGCAGTTATTATTATGTGATGTTATGTGCTTTTAATATTACACTTGGTTATCAAGAAATATCCATTGTTTAGATTTGTTGAGCCACCTGGTATGTTGGAAATGCAGGAATCTACCTCTAAAAATATAGATTTTCCCAAATCTCCCCCTCTTCCTTGCAGTGTAGTGAATACTGACACTTGGATTCAAGCCACATCTTAAGATCTTCAGCCAGATCCACAGCTATGAACCACCAAAACATAGTCCACTGGTTGTCATTTCTCCTGCACCTCTGTGTGGGCATCTGTGCAAGTCACTAATCCATGCTGAATGTCTCCTGACATGGTGAGAATGCACATTTCACTTAATGGCTTGACTTTATATATATTTTTGTGTAATTTTGATTTACATTTACTGCTTTTTAATCTAAAATATAATGTAAATTGTAAATTATAATTTTTAGTAGTGCAAATCAGTTGTATTAATGTTTACCCTTAACAGTAGCAGGCTTGATGATTAGCAGACTTGATAGAAATCTGGATGATTTTGACCACCTGTCCACTCTGTCTCCAGTGTGGCCTCATAGCCGTCATGTTGTTTTACTGTCATATCCTCGTTTGCCTCGATGAACATTCAACGCTGTCGGTGAGTTTGAGCTAAACTGAAAAAACCATCGACCGTTGATTGTACCTTGTGGCCAAACCCTGACAATCCTGTTCACCCCTCCACACACACGTAAGTGCTGATCCGTACCACAGCCTGAAATACCAAGGGTCCTGTCCTGCGGTATGGCCTTCATCCTTGCGAGACTTTCAAGAACTTGTGGCTCAAAGAACTTCAGCAAAGGTCACAATCAACATTCATTGCTGTCGGTGGGTTGGACTGTGAGGAAAAGCTCACTGAACAATGAATGCAACTGTGTCCCAGTCTTCATCATCACAGCAGCGATGAAGATCAGCCTCAACTAGCAGTGCTGATCGTGCATATTTAATAATTGCATAGTTTTTGTTCTGCAATAATGAAGATAGACTACTCAGATATTTTCATCAAGTGCAAAAATTCAGAGACCTCCATTATTGGTAAAAATGAGAATAAAGCACATTGGGGAATGACTCATTTTTCTTTGTGTTTTAATTATGTTTCAGGTCGGCAATGTGTCAGGTTTACTGGCATATAATCACTTTTGAGTTACTTTACCTTAGTTCTGAATGTATTCTTTATTCAAAGTTACCATTTATATTGCAGATTGAATTAAATAAAGGACTTTTATACATTTTTATGCCTTTTTTGTTATTAATAAAGATTTGAACATGTACCACTGAACATTTTCCTGCTGACATTTTACATTTTCAGTCTAGAATCTGAAAAAGTTTTATTTCTTTCTTTCATTGTTGCTCATATCCAATAGTGACATATATAAAGTGTGGGTTAAATCCAAATGACTCATTGGATTTAATTCGAATTAAGCACCAGGTTCCGTTGGTCTGCGTATCCACCCTTAATAAATTTGCTTGCGAGAAACGTCACATTGAAGCTAAATTGAGCGGATCATTGAGAAATCACAGGAGGGATACGGCTGAGTACTTAGCAGCTGCATCTTAATTAGAGGCTAACGGTTTTACTGTCCATTTCTAGGCCAATCCAAGATTATGTCTCGTCACTGGTAGTTTATAAAAAATTAATCCAAATTAAATTGGTCAAGTAGCTGAAGTGGCTTATCGCATCAGTGTGGGTGAGAGCTCAGAGGCACCTCTCAGTAGCAGCGCTGACAGAGATTGACTCTTCATTTGGGGGAAATGCCAGTCAATCCACTGGATTAATTAACATCAGATTACAGTTCAATCTAAAACCTGCCACAGCAGTCTTTAACGGTGTACTGCTCTCAATCAGAGGTATGAGTGTTTGTTTCCTCAGTGATAATATGCTTAATGGGGTGTTGATAGAACTGTCACGCCACTGACGTGCACAGTGTGTGAGAGCTGAGGCCTGCACAGTTCTTAAAAAAAGCAAAACAACTTTGCCTTGGAACCTGTATATTTTAATATTAATTTCTGTATTAGCTACTTCACCAGCTCAATTACTTGATGAGAAAATTCTTATGTTGGCCACTAGTAAAGCTTTGCAGTCCACTCGGGACCTAAGGGAGAATGATCAAAGGCTTTTTTTGTTGCAAAAACTAAAGTATTCTGCTGCTGTCAAGTCCTTTGATGTTTCTTATTTGCTCTTTGTCTGGGCATCTTTAATTAGGTACTGTGGGTTGCTTTGCTATTGTTTTCAGGGAGGCTTTTCAAAGCCGCAGGCTTCAGCTGTATTTTCAGAAAGAACATCTTGGTGTTCTCAGATTCGGTGGCTGTGGTTAGAAACTGGCACCAGTGAGATGTGTGGAAAGAAAATTCTCCAGGACGGTCAACAAAACAAAGGAAGTGGAGACCGAAGTGTAAGAGGGTGGTTTACGGATGTTGCAAAATTAACTGTACAGAAGTGTACAGTCTTGAGCCCTGCATCGACCACAGGTAAGACAGGAGTCCATGCAGTCGTCTTTACTTTAATTTATACATTTCCACACTGGTTCACATGATTTTGATTACCGAGCGCCAATGGACACATTTGTACCATCCTCACTACAACAGTTTTGAAGCTAGCAAGGTGGTCTGAATGAACAATTTCATTAAATCAAACTTTTGAAAAACTAATCAAAATTATATTTTAAAAAAAAGTAGAAAAAACTGAAAAGGAAGAAGATACTATTGAAATAATAATAATTAGGAAAAAATAATTATAAATATTTTACCAAAATGTATCTGTTTACCAAAAAACATTTTCAGTCAAAATGTTTTTTCTAATGTTTGTTCAGCTTCAGAATTTTATTTTCTAGAAAGGTCTTACAGACATGTTAAATGAATTTCCTGCACAACTAGCTAATCTAGAATACATACAATTAATACAACTATCATTGTATATTCTATTAATTGAGGCATATAGACTTCATTTGACTTGACTTTGTGTCTGTATGAGTAGCCAGTTAGTTTTTACTGGGGGTCTGAGAGTTCAGAGGTTTTATTCTGGCTCTTCTCGGCCTGTTCTAAACCTAACAGCGGCTTTTCAGTTGAACTAAAACAGCAACTCAAATTAACCTATAAAGGCCATCACAGGCATCACTAACGTCTTTTAATCCTGGTGGGAAATGTTTAACATAAAATCAAGACTGAACGTTTCAACAGATGCAATAAAGTTCATAAATCACTGACCGCTCTCAGATTAATTATGGTTTTCTCACCTTTCTGCGCCCCCTGCTGCTCAGGCCTAGTACTGCAGAAGATGCACGGTCAGCCCCAAGTCGCTGAAATTAAAGCAATTCTGCCACCTAGTGGCGTTTTCTCTGAATTGCAGGTCCAGTGGCAGAGAATGATGAAGTAAACTAGTGCAATCAAGCTTCACACAGATATGAAAGGGCAGCAGTGTTGAAATGATGTAGAATAAATATAGATTATTAAAACGTAAACTGACTTTTAAATTAAAAATTAAAAAATATATAAACAAAATTACACTTAATCCTTTGCTAGAAGATTTTTTCTACATTTTTATTATTATGAAAAAAGCCAAAGGAAAACGAGGGACAAAAAAAAAAAAAAATACAGTTTTGAGTTTTGGTTTATTAAACTGATGAGTCTAATTTTGAAACTGGGATAACTTGGATGGCAAGAAGCAAAAAAAACAAAAACAACAAAACAAACAAGTTTATCCTAAGAATTACATTTTAAAATAAGAAAAATATTGCAATTTTCCTGCTGGGAAGCTTAAAGTTGGACTCCTGAAAGAAACGGAAGCAGGAAAAATGCACTGAGCTTTTCTTTTTAATTTAAAAATGGAGAAAAAAGGCCAGTTTAGAAATAGATTCAAGAGCTAAAGCTCATGACATTTGTTTAAAATGTAGATAAAAATTATAATAAGATGGAAATAAATTTCTTTAACAAATATTCTTTCATCAAGAAGTGGAATCAGTAGCATCCAGGCAAAACCATGCGGTGTATTATTTAATCTGTTTTAAACATGGCTTACAAATAACAGCACCGGATGGTTAGAATGTAAAAAAATGTAGACACTCAAGGTTCAGTCCAAAGATTACTCAGCTCTGAAAACATTAGTGTTTACCTGTGCAGCATTAAGTTTCATCAAATATTTGAGTTCTTCAGCGTCAGATCACACCACAGCAGTGCTTTCAGTATTTAAGAATCAAATCAGCTGCGCCATCAGGACTAAACACCAGATCAGTCCAATAAAAAAAAAAAAAAGGAAATGAAATGAAAGATTATTTTGCTCTGCTAAATAACAAAATAAAAATTAAACTTCTATCATTCAGAAAATGCAGGGAAGTCAATCACAGGGAATCGTATTACATTTGCTCACTTTGAACACAGATGCATAAAATTATTTGATTAAAGATCATCATTTATAGTAAATGATGAAGTAAAACATTTCCCCGAATATCTTGTCCATTGATATTTGTTACAATTTTTATTTAGCATTTAAATTGAATCCCTTTATGTTTAACTATATTTCTTAAGGTACATTCTTAACTATATTTAGACAAACATCAGGAGGTGTCTCACTGCTAAAGCGCTCCATGAAATGCTCTTAGAAAGTTACACAAATATATATTTTCCTTTTCCATCAGAACATTTACAGCTGGACAACACTGGAGAGTGGAAAGCAGGGACGGGAGACCTGACCCACCACTGACCCCAATCCCAGGGTCAGCAAGGTCAGGTTTCTCATTTGGAGGCTGTGGCAGCTTTGAAAGATGTGTGTGTGTGTGTGTGTGTGTGTGTGTGTGTGTGTAGAGGGAACAAGGCAGGGTGGTTGTGTCTTATTAGCACCTAATGGTGCAGAGGGAGTGATCTCCTGGTTCCAAAACAGTGAGCCTACTTGCTGTATAGTTGATTTACAGGCTCTTGGTAAACACCATTCTGGGTGAACCATCACCCCCCAAAACCACCCAGAATTAAAGACAAACTAATAGAACAAGAGTAAAGTAAATCTCAAAGAGAAATATTTCCTGTTTATTTTTAAGGGTGGCTAAAACATATAAAGTAAAATATGGAAACGGAAAAAAAGTCAAAAAAAAAAAAAATACATTTATGTTACAAAGATTTCCCCCCCTAGATGGCACTACAGGTCTGATCAGTGCTGGTACTAAACTGCCCCTGCAGCCCTATAGAAAGAAACCTGACATTTTTTATTCCATGAATTTATTCATTCTAATGCTCCATTTTTGTCTATTTATTTATTTATCTTTGGGCAACCTGATTTTATTGTCATGCTGTGTGAGAAAGAAATGCATCATTTTACATAAAGGGCAGAAGTTGAGCTTTTGACCATGTTGCTTTCTGTCAAATCCCAGGTCCAGTCCAATCCACCAGCCCTCTGGACTGGCCAACCACTTGGTCACTGTCTACAGTCATCCACACTCAGCTTTTAAATGGAATTTCCAATTTTCATCCTTTTTTAAAAATTTGATATTATTATATTTGTGGACAAGTTTCTTTGCAAAAAGGTGCTTAAGCTGAATCAGAAGAAGCAGAGCAAGACTGACTGTACATGAGGTACGATACATGTAGAAACAACCTCCCAAGCCTGCTGGTCAGTGACTGATGTTTGTGAAAAGGGATGAGAGTATTAATGCTATACTGTGGTGTAAAACCGAATCATAATCATTGTTTCAAAATCTCAGTAATCATATAAGATGAACGCGTTTTGAAAATTTCATGTTGATGTAAAACACCTTCTGCTACAGTCTGCCTGTGAAGCAAGCTCCAGGATAACGAGTGTTTACACGACCTGAGCTGTGAAAGGTAGTTATGCTGGTTACGCTTCCATATTTATTCATTTTTTTCATTTAAGGCTTTCTTTTAAACCGCCGGATACATCAACAAATGTCTTTTTCCCTTTGATTCCTTTATTTCAGTGAAATTCAGAAAAAACACAGTGACGTGTCAAGGCACAAAACCAGAAAATAGAAAAATAAAAATAACATGGAAAGATTTACATTTTTAGCATATTTTTTCTAAAATGGCCATTTTAACATTTCATTTTGTATGTAAAGAAATCACATGCGACCGATCACTAACAATCAAACCATACCCAACCTCAATCCCACATCTCAACAGTGCAACGAGCTGCATTTTGTAAGCAGAGTATTTTTATGTATTTTCATTTTTACAAAGATCTCAATAATTTATTTATTTTTGAATTTTTTTTAAATGAATTTATTCATTCATTATTTTTAAACGAGAAGCTATTTAAGACTTTCAGATGTAAACTCACAATGATGGTGATGTGAAATGGTCCACTGTAGCTTTACAACTGACAGCTTTACAGAATGTCCACAATACAAATACAGATGCTTTAAGTATTTTTGAAACCCATTTCTTTAGGATTAAAAGCTCAAAACTATCATAAAAATAGTGTTTAAGACATTGGCCAACTTATTTGTTAATAGTTAGAACAAAAGCTTTCTGTGATACAGGTTCTGCCTGCTTCAGCTCCAGCTGCCTGGTTCCTTTCCACATTTCTCCAGAATGGGATCCGTATCCATGAAAAAGTACATGTTGGGTCTGCTTTTGTGGATTTAACTGTTTTGTTCTTTACTGCCAGTGGACTTCACTACTGTGCAGTTTTGTGCATCTCCCTGCTCTAACATACATCTCACTGGCTAATCGTTAGTTGACAGAGCATACATTCTTGTGGTAAATGTGTGCTGAGAGAGAGTCACTGTGAGAAATAGACGGCCAGCCATACTTATTGTTTCCTGTTTGTCAGTTCAGCCGTAGTTCAGGGATGTTGAACATTCAGCTGAAGTCCATAAAACAGATTTCTGTTCTGTGTGTGCCTGTGAAGCCCAGAGGCTGAATGTCTTGAATGTCCTGTATACAAACTGTTGGACATCGTGCTAAAAGCAAGTGACAGACATAAAAGTCCAAATTAAATGTTTTCTATGCATGAAAGAAAGGAGTGCTTAAGAAATTCCTGCAATTAGAAAAGAATATATATATATATATATATATATATAGATAGATAGATAGATTATTTATTATTTATAGCTCCTGCTTCTGTACTTGCTCCTGTACTTGTTCCTTGTTCCTCATTCTTTATAGTTTTATATATTTTTCTTCTCTTTCTTTCTGTACATCTACCTGTCTACATTCTCACCTTTATAAGAGCCCTGTAACACCCAAATTTCCCATTCGTGGGATAATAAAAGATTACTCTACTCTCTCTCTCTCTCTCTCTCTCTCTCTCTCTCTCTATATATATATATATATATATATATATATATATATATATATATATATATATATATATAATGTATAGATATATTATATTAGATATAAATATTATTGTTGTTAATAACATGTTATTATGCAGTTGTATCACTTGAGTAGGGTAACAAAATGAAACTCAGAAACCTCAGTATAAAAGGGTTAAAGGCTCCAGGTATGTCAAGTATAGTACTCAGAGGAAAATAAAGAGCAGAGATGGGAAAATGCAGCCTGGCACAGGAATTAGTTTCACTTCAGAGGCTGTGCCATGTGATCAACCATGTGTCAAGCAGTTATGAGCAGCAAGTGTTGCTATTAGCACTAATGTGAATGTAACAGGCTTATAGTTATGCAGGCAGGTCTTTGTGTGTGTGTGTGTGTGTGTGTGTGACTGAAATTGTCCATGATGCTGGCATTAGCTAGTTCATCCAGATAGACTTGAAGTTCATTTTCTAAATTTGTGTAATAGCTCAATGTTTGCTCAGTATTATGCACTTTATGTTTCAGCCAGCTGCAAAAAGAGCAGGTTTTCAGTGTGCTCATAATGCAAAAATAAAACTATTTTCCAAAAAAACTAACGAGCTAATATTTATCCTATTAATAAAGCTGTCCTTTGTGCATTTAAATACATATAATATTACATTTATATTCTGTTTTGACAAGTGTGGATTTAGAGTTTATATGTTTCATTTGTAATATTATGAACAATGTGCCAAAAAATTAAAATTGCAAAATTGAAGCCGCAATAAAATATTGCGTATATATAGTTCGGACTTCACAGTTTGCTCGAGTGAGAACTAGTTAAGTTCAGATTTCTTTGCTTTATTATCAGCAGCAATAAGCCTGTTTCAGAGAGTTCCTCTGAAACAGTGGGATTCAAGAGCCGTCCCACCAGTCCGAGCGCTGACTGCACCTGATTAGTTCAGTCCAGCTGAAGAATTTGGATTGGCTGATGAGCCCATCTAACAGAAAGTGAACATTTTCCAGTGAGTGCAAAAAACTGTGATCTATTTTTCAATTGTTAGATTAAATTAATGATAGTGAGTGAGATCAATTCCTAATGGTACGTTATTCAGTCTTCTCACACTGCAATCCTTACTTTCTACACTGATGGACATACAGCAGTTACAGCTGCTGATAACTAGACAGGTGTTGAATCCTCTTTTTTGTTCTAATTTTGGTCTCCTTTGTACATTGAGAAGCATAGATAAACAGAAAACAGACTTAGGATTTGAATTTATATCTAAAATGTAAAAAATGAAACAATGTGCCCTAAAATGAAGCCTCTGGCCTAAACCAACGCAAGATTTAGAAGAGAAATACCTGCCTGCAATGACGAGCCCCGCTGACAGGACAGCAGGTGAAAAGTCGGTTAATATTTGACTTTCGTCCTGGGAAACAAATTCTGCAAACATTTGTTATGTTTTGCAAGCAGGCCATTATCATTTTCAAAGGAGCAGCATACAGATCAGCTGAGCCGTCGAGCCTTTCTGCCTTTTACTGGAACAAACATCACTGATGAAACTGTAAAATCCCTTTATTTTTGTTTCCTCAAAACCATGGCAGTCGAGAATTACAAGATAATAATTAGTGGTTAAATGAAATTCTTAAGTCTGTGGCGGTGATCAGGAAATATAGCAGTAACCTCGGTTTATATGAGAAGGCTCTGGAAGCAGGCTGCAAATAAATACACCTTACAATACATCAAAGCCCAACTGTGTACACCTTCACCAAAGCAGTGCTCACATCCAGAATTTAATTAACAGCTGACATGTTTTTCAGAAGCAGCTCATATTTTCAGTGACAAGCCTTCCCAGATTAGAAGAATGTATCCATTATTATCCTTAAACCTATTGACATAGACGTCTGTACATCTGTACAGCCAGAAATCACAGATGACAATTTTCTTCAACTGTGGCCTAACCATATGTGTCCTTTTTGTTCTGTTTGTCTATGTCTTCTAAATGTCCTTTAACTCTGACCTCTAATCTAAATAACTTAGCAGTGTCACTTACTAGGTCTGCAGGTTCCTCGGCTGGAGTGTTCTCCAAATGTAATTCAAACTTTATGGGAAAAAAATATTCAGTTCAATCAATAATGAGTTACTTTTACAAACATGTCAAACACGGACATCCAAAAAAAGCAGACTGGCTGATTTTTAATTTATAAAAATGAATGACTATACAAACAGTGGTGTCTGCACAATCATAAAATAAACCTGAATGATTTTTAAAAAATGTTTATCAGTTTTAACGAGCAAATTCTCATTAGCATATTTTAAGATAAACATAATCTGAATACTGCTATTCAGAAAAAATTCCTTTTTTCCAGAGAAAATTTCATATCGTTCCCACAACTTTCACAACATTTACATTTATGGCATAAAGCAGATGCTCTTTATGAGAGTAATGTACATCAGTACTTACACATTTTAATTCATTTAATTAATTTCCTTTGAGCTTGAAGTCAAATAGCTCACATTACATCCATATTTTCCCTAAATCCAAAAGAATAAACCACATTCTGGCGTGAACTGGTCTTAAAATGCAGAAATGAATGAATGTATTAATGTCAGATGACCTACTAAATGTTGATTGCTGTTTATCTGTATTAAAATGATGACACTCAAACATTTCTGGACTGGCTGCTGTTTATTTGGCTGAAGGTTAACAGCAAGCCTGCGGCCTAACGCAGAGGGTTGGAATGCAATATAAAGGCCGACTTCATTAACTTTGAACTCCTCGATTCAAACTTGTCACATAAGTAAGGACTTTAAACTGCATCGAGCCTCTTCGCTCATTCAGTGCCATAGCTGAGAGCTTATCTCGCTCAGGGAACGGTCCTCATGCTGGAACTATTAATTACCTTTTAGTCAGAATTTTTTGGAGCCGGTAATCCATGAGGACAAATCTCCCCCCCCCCTCCACCCTGTTCATCCCAGCTCTGCGTGTTTAATGAGCTATAGGATATGCGAGCAACGAGGCTGACTCGAAAGGAATCAGTCACCGGTGGCAAGTGTGCTGAGACATCAAGGATACCACCTTTACCCTGACTGTTGTGTTAACTCAGGAGGCCAATTAACACCGTCTTTACCGAAGCCTGCTGAAGCACAGGAAGCGCGTGGAGTAGAATGGCGAAGCGAGGCTCTCAGGTAAACTTTACCATTGGGTAATTATGGCAGAGCACAGGCAAGAGAGCCTCCAACTCTGGGGAATTTTATCTCTTTTCTGTCTCTCTTTCTTTTTCCAAATCATTGTTTGTCTCTCATTACGGCCAGCTCATCAACTAAATGTTAAACACACATCAGTGGGAGGTGGAAATGTGTAAGAAAACCACTCCATTATCGTTAAGAATTGGGGTCACGAAAGGTGGTCTCAGTTGGAATGCCCCGAGCAATATTTGATACATATTCATTTATCTGCTTTACATGTTCCGTAAATGAAATGAGAAACCCTATAGCTTTGTTAACAGGCATTACTGCAGAAGTGGTTTCCACCCTGCAAATGTCACAAACCACACTTTTCCAAAGGAGGCCTCAATATGAAACCAGCTATTATTGCTGTTGACATGTTAAAATTGTTCTTGTTGTCAAATGTACTCCTTCTCTAGTAGCTTTACTGTGATAAACCAGCAAATCTTTTAGGATATGTCCTTAATTTCCAGCAGTCCAATATTCTAATTATTCTATTTGACAAACTAACAATCAATCTCTGTCCGCTTTTTTTTTTTGGTTTTGTTATTTTGAATGTATTTCATTATCATTAATTATTGTCGGTCACAGCAAGAATGACCTGGGTTTGATTCTCAGGTGGGACTGTCCAGCATGTTGTCCCCCGTGTCCGTAGTGGTTTCCTTCAGGAGCTCTGCTGTCTTCCCACAGTCCAAAGACATGCAGGTCAGATGGATTGGAGGTGCTAAATTGGCTGTAGGTGTGAGTGTGTGTTTGTCTGTGTGTCTTCCCTGGGATAGACTGGTGAACCGTCCTGGGTGTCTCTCTGTCTTTCACCCTGTGAGAGCCGGGAGAGGCTCCAGAACCCCCCGCAACCCTAATTAGGACAAGAAGCTATGAAAATGAGTGAGTAACTACTGACAACTTTTTGTACTCAAACTGGACAGACTGTTGCGACTAGACTGAGTTGCTGACTTAGCCAGTCAGGTGTCTATTTTTCACTTTGAACAGCTCTTTCTGTTCCAGGGAATTGTGTTAAGACTGACTGTCATCCTCAGTCATGTAATTAAGCCATCCAGTTCCAGTGGCTAATGGATGCCAAAGCAGCAACCTTAACAACAAACATGGTTTTATGAGCAACATGCTGGATCAAAATGAGCAAAGTGCTTGGATTAAAGCAGATCATCTTTAATCTCAACATTTTCCATTGTTCTGTTGCTGGTACTGGCTCACATGTCTTGCTTCCCTATATGTTTGTTCTCTTCCCGCTGCCAGTCATGGAGTTCTCTGTCTTTTTCAGTTGGATATGGTCTGCTTTGCTGTTGAGGAGCCACCACGACCCATAAAAAGATATTCCAAGCACCTTTGCTCTTTAGAGAGAATATAAATAAGGTCCCAGGGAATGCGCATGGAGAAGGGTATTGTGGGTGAGCGCCAGCAGCCGGGGGTCGCCATCCATCACATGGGTTTGAAGCCCGACGTAAAGGGACAGGCTCAGCACGGGACGAGAAATCCGAGCCACTACAAGACAAACACATGCTCCCTCCAAAATAACAATGGACTCCTGTGACACCCGGGGCCTGCTGTCAGAGGCCTAAAGCCTGCGCCACCTGACATTGTAATGTGGGGGGCCTGCCAGGGTAATGTTACCAGACCTACAGTTAGAACGGGCCTGGCTGCTTTTAAAGACAATTAATTGTGGGAGACAACTTCAAGAGTTTGCTTTTTTGGGCTGTCAAGAGCTTGTGGTTTTGTGAATCTTTGATAGATGGCGATGTTACTCTTGCCTTTAATTACATACAAGCCTGATCACAAAGTGTGTGCACCGTAAACATGATGAACTACACTAATAATGGAGATCTGAGATCTGTGTCTAATGATTTATATCTTGTAAAATTTAAATTAATACCGTGGCTTTCATAAGAGAGCCTCTCCAATGAAGTAAAAGGGTTACTTTATAGGAGAGGGCTAAAAAAGTGTAATGTTGATTTATATTAATATAACAAGAATTTGATGGAGTATTGTGGACCTACTGGTCTGTTGTATTTCAAATGGTGTAAAAAAACTAAAAACACACAATGTTGATGAGATTTTGAAAAGACACTGTCACCAAGAACTGTACATTTGCATTTTTTTGACTTAATTTTTTGGTGAAATAACAAAAGCAAATCTTTAATAAGGGAAATAGACACAAACAAAAAGGCAACAATAAAACAAATGCCATACATGTTATTTCAGTCACGTAAATCTTTGTCTTGGCGTGACACAGATGTTAAGCGGGACGGCCCCAAAGGAGCTTCTGAGCGCTTCTCTGAGCGCTTCTCATTTGCTGGCATGTCACTGCCTATGGGGGTCCTGTTTGGTGTGGTATTACCTTCAGTGCAGCATTTGTTAATGTCCCACAGGGAAGCGTGTGTATTACATGAGCATATTTAGAGGCTGACATGAATGTGGTTGTACCATGCCAACCAAGTCTATTTGGCATCATGCCATACTGCTACAACTGCTGTTTTTCTTTCTCCATTTCTCTTTTCTCTAAAGCACACAAACAACATAATGTCTTTTGTGATTTAGGCTAGGATGAAGAGGTTATTTCTGTAGAAATTGTATGTCGTTGTCATATTAGTAAGTACTCACAACTATTTTGCACCATTCAAAATCTTTTTTCAGACCTCTAAGCTGAACATTTAACTGCAGTTGAACCAATGGTCATGGTCAAAATGAACCGATAAGCAGTTTTACTTTAACGTGAAATTAAGTTGAGAAAGTTTCTTTCCTTCTCATATAAACAGAGCTTTTGCTGTCACTGATGCCACAATGTGTGTCTGACAGGAAGATTTTTTTGGGAAAAAAAATGTGCTTCTTACAAATCTTTGAAAAGTATTGAATCGGCAGCACATCCACTCACATATTCAGAGAGCCACTCCTGCCAGATTGTGTGGGTGTGTTTCCACTGCCATTTGCTGTGTTTTCCCTGTACATCCGCCTCCGTCGCTCTCTAGTGTATGTGTCTGAAAGCGGGCATGCATGTGTGTGTGTGTTTAAGGGTAGTTTAAGGTCCCTTGGTGCTAAGCTGCTGAAGTCTCTGCAGCTGCACCCCAAGCCCATAGATTTACAGGTGCCACTGACCCTTTCATCAGAGGAAGTCTACTCGGCCGGCTGTTCCTCTTTTTTTCCCCCTTCTCCTTCTTTTGGGGGGGTTGTCACAGATCTTTGATGGCTCCATCTCTGTTTGGCACATCTAAAAGTTCTGAACTTGTTAGCATTTAGGGCTGAAAAGGAAAAAGATTGTAATTTAAATGCATTTTGCTCCATTCATGAAGGTTCTTTTTTAACCTAGAAATATTTTTAAGGTTTGAAGCTTGTTGGCTAAAGTTAGTGCCAGTTTACAAGTAGGATAAAATCAGAATGATATCTCTTTATCTCTGTCTGTCTGTCTGTCTGTCTGTCTATCTATCTATCTATCTATCTATCTATCCATCCATCCTTCATCATTTTCCTACCAAATGAAATAATTTCATTCTGAACAAAGCTCCAAAATTCTGTATTGAGGCAAATCTTCCAACTATGATTATGGTTCCATGCTGGAACAAAACCTTGTATGCTGCCTCAACAAGTTTAAGTTAAACAAAACAAGCTCACTTTTAAGTGCTACCAGAGTTTCTGAGTTGTAAAAAACAATTATTTATGGCATAGCTGCGCCAATCGGGATGCATTTTGAAAAAGAAAAAAATGTTTTCCAACATTGATAACCACATACACAGCGTTCCTGACAAGGGATGCCCAAGGTGCTGCGATATCTCACAGAAGTGCACAGCCTTGAAGGTCAAAGAAGAGCAACAGATAACTATGGATTTTAAAATAATAGGAAAAGAATGAATTTTTTATTCCATCTTTCTTCTTCGTCAATGCTTTTCTAATAACATAACTCAGTGACCCCGCATCCTCTCTTTGCTCGGCTTTCACAGAAATAAGATTCTGTATACTACAGCCTTGTGAACAAAACTTTCTGTCTCTTTCTTTTAAAGATGGAACGTGGTCAACTAGTACAGGGTTTAAAAAAAAAAAAAAAACTGTCAATTTTCTGAGAATCTACAATATTTTAACAGCTGAAGGTGAACTTTAAAGGAAATGGCTGGTAAAATCTGAAGAAATCTCACTCTGCATCACTATAATTAGGGCAGCGGTGGCCTAGTGGTTAGGGCTTCAGCCACATGATCGGAGGAGCGGGGGTTCGAACCCCTTCCCAATAGGTTGCCCTGAGGTACCCTTGAGCAAGGTGCCGTCCCAAACACTGCTCCCCGGGCGCTTTCAATAGCAGCCCACTGCTGCACATGTGTTTATGGGTGAAATGCAGAGAGCGAATTTCCCATTCGTGGGATTATAAATAAAGGATTATTATTATAAGAAGGTATTTAAAGAGGAATTTTGGGCATGAGGGTTGAAGACCCATAATCTAAGTTTTTTTCTTAGAAAGATTCAAGCCAAGGATCACTTAGGAGTCTTTTCTGTATGAATGCTTATTCTGAATTTAATTTTCCTGAAATTCCTGAAACCATAACAACCATGTAAAATGTTTTATGATTCGTACATATAGGGTTCCATCATGTTATTGGAATTTCAAAAGTCATGTCTCTGATAAAGCTTTGTTTATGACCTCTGAGAGATTTTTTTTTTTTCATCATAATGATTCATTCCTACATGAACATATTCCAGCCTCTCATAATACACTCAAATAAAACATGCTGATTGTGATCCAGTGCCTTTAGGGCTGAAATATGTAAATGAAGTCTGTTGTGATTGAGTTTCCTTTATTGGGCATCAATGAAAAAGCAGTTTGGACTGACACGCCTTATAACTTCAACATGAACGCATTTGGTTTAAATGCTATAGGTTGATAAAATAAATGTATGCAAACCTGTTGCTCTTTTGTTAGATGAAAACTAATTGTGGAACAGGCTGCTGGACTGAGTAGTTTTGTTGTAAATTGAAATTTTAACTTTGGCTTCCACATTTCCACATTTTTCTTTAAAAAAAAAAGTGATTAGGGCACTTTAACACAACAGGTTTTTTTATGCCCAGTAATGCTGAGAAAAAAAAATGTTCACATTATATGTAGAACAGCCATTTTTTTCAAAACACAATTTTTGTTGGTGTCAGAAATGACAAAAAAAACATTAATTGAAATAATTCAAATGAAGGTGTTTTGTCATGACACTGAACATTTGTACTCACACAACATTATATGTCCCTGCGATGGGCTGGCGACCTGTCCGGGGTGCGTCCCCCGTCCTCGCCCTGTGTGCGCTGGGTTGGACGCCAGCACTCCCCCGTGACCCCGTTTGGGACAAGCAGCAGATAATGGATAATGGATAACAACATTATATGTGAAAATATGTCATACTTAACACTGTAATGTCACTTTGAAAGGTTTGCAGATTCAAATCAGCCTTAAGCCATTTTCACTCTTTTACAGAGTGTTTGTTTGTGCTCTGTTGTTAGTGTTCAGGGTTGTGCTGTACATGTTCCTTCAGTACTTACAAAGCAGCTTATCAAGTCTGTAAAATTATTGAATGTAAAGAGTTCATGACAGCATGTCAGTGTTGTGATGGAAAGGAAATTCCTTTGGAGCCTCTGGCCAGCCGCCTATCAGTTCAAGTTGTTGTCATTGGGGAAAATATATCCTAGAGATCAGAGAAGGGACTGAGCTGTTCAGGATGGACATAAACAATTTGCTGTATGCAGCTGGCTCCAGTGAATGTGCGCCACAACTATTAATTCTTACTGATTGGTCCCTAAAGAGTTATTAACAACTGCAGAGGACAATGCAAAGTCATGTTGGAGGATGAATGGCAGTTTGACTGAGAACGAATGAGTGAGACATCCAAAACTCCTATTTTTCTGGACTCCTTTGATGGGAAGACCTACTGACCCAAGTGTCCATTTAAGAAAATGAATCTGCTGAATATGAAAACACCATTAAAGAAATGGCGTCTTGTTTAAAATGGAATCTCATTTATTGATCAGAGTTCATATGGTCATGTGGACTTAAATGTCATAAGTCAGGTACAAGAAAAGAGCCACGTTAACCCTGTGAACTGCTGGAGGTTATCCAAATTAAAATACACGCTTAGATAAAAGCAGTTTGCATAGACTTTCTGCAGTCTGTTATGGCTTTAAAATCATATAATCATATAATATTTACTCTAGATATATTAAGAGAACATTATTGATAGGCTTCTGTCATTACTCTTTTTAAACATCATAGAAACCCTGTTACTATATTACTCAGAAGCATCATGTCACCAAAAGCCTCAGGTCAAAGGGCAATGGGAATTGATTAAACCACTGCTTCACCATCTAAAACCAGTGGAGATGACCTAAGTATTCAGCCAGCTTTCAATTATAAATTTCACAAAACATCAAACTAACTTAAAAAAAGTAAAGCACCTAAGCCTTAAGTCAGGTAGTCAAGTGGACAAGTAGGTTTCTATTGTCATTTCAAGCATATACACAGTACATAGTGAAACGAAATAACGTTCCTCCAGGACCCTGGTGCTACACATAAGGCAACATCAGACACAACATAAAACACAAGACAAGGGAAGTACAGACAAGAACTAGCAGTGCAGACAACAACAGACAGTACAACAGACAGGATATTCATCCGTCAGAGAGCTGCAGTATTATGAAACACAGCAGTAGAAATTATTGGACAATATAATATATATAAAAGAATATAAATACATCAAATACATTTAAACAAAGATTTTTGTAATCAGTACCCCATGTGTTATGAACAACAAACCAAGTAGAATTAAAATGTACTTTTTTCAAATGAAATCTTTAGATTTTCTGGAAAACAGTGAGAGATAATGTTTTTTGCAGACCGCCATATGTCATGACAACATATAATTATTTATATGGAAAAAAATCTGTAGTACAGATTTGAGATTATTAATACTGAATGTAAATCAGATGTAATGCATTATACAACCAACTGTGTAATTTATCGTGCAACTAAATTACGTTTAAATAAAACGATTTCCAGGTTTATCACAGCCATAATCGCATAATAGTTATTTCAAATGATTACTGATCATTAATGTGCTTTCCATTGCTGAAGGCAATAGAAAACAGTACAATACCTCAGGGAACTGTTCTAATGTGAGCTACTGTTACTCTTCTGAAGGCAGAGTGTAACAGGCAGAAAGGCAAACATTTTCTTCCCTATTAAGAGAGAGAGAGAGAGAGTGAGAGAGAGTGAGAGAGAGAAAGAGAGAGAGAGAGAGACATTTAATGAGCAGGAAAGCCTACCCAAGCATGTGAAAATTCCACCATGTCGGCCATTATTTCAGTGATGAATGAAAGCTAATGGGGAGTGCCAAATGTAGCAATGCTTGCAGAACAGTTATCTACATGAACAAGTTTTTATTCACCTGAAAGTCCATAATGGATAAATGAAATGACTATTACCTACATTAGCCTGCTGTGAGGGACCCGTGTGAGATGTGATAAAAGATTATGGCCATCACTGTGAAAACATACGGGTGGAAAATCACTTGGCTAAAGGGTACACGGGGACAATCCTGATCTTTTTCACACCATGGAGAAGGGTTCAGTAAGGCTTCCGTGTATATTTCGAAGTGCTCAATGAGACTGCAATGTGAATTTCTCTCCAATAATGTAATTTAAAGACATAATGGATTTTAAGTTAAATAAACCAGTGTCAATAATTATAATGATAGACAGACAGACAGACAGACAGACAGAGATAGACAGATGTCAAGTAACAAATCTTTTTCTCTCTTAGGTAAAGCTACAATCTGTAAAATTTTAAGGTTTCATATAACAGTAACTCCAAAGACATCTGGCCATATTATAAGACATTTCTGATGTGATGAAAAATGATGAACCACTTCTACCCATTGGTATGATGTTGTATGTTTGGGGCAGCGGTGGCCTAGTGGTTAGGGAGTTGCCCCTGTATTGGAAGATTGTGGGTTCGATTCCCTCACCAGTAGGTTGCCCTGAGATACCCTTCAGCAAGGCACCGTCCCTGTCACTGTTCCCCGGGTGCTTTCAAAAGCACGGTGTTTGCATGGGTTAAATGCAGAGGTCCAATTTCATTGTGGTTCGCTGTGTGCTGTGCTGTGACCTCGCAATGACAAGGGTTGTCACTTTCTTTCACTTTCGAAACAACAAACTTAACCTAAGCAATCATTTCTGAGACACATCGTAGCATTCCTTATATCCCAGTGTATTCTAAAATTTAAAACACTGCCATAAACACACCTTCTTTTATCTGTTATGAAAGATGGCACAGCTCTGCCTCTGAACTCAGAGCAGCTCTCTGAAGCCTTTTCCTGGAAAACACCACACCATGCAACACCTTTCCTCCCTGTCGTGACACCCCCTCACAATGCAGGGGGATGGCAGTCCCGGACCCTCAGGATGGGACGTAACCATTTTCAACACTTCCTCTAGGCTGGGCCTCAGAAGGGGCTTTGCGTGTTTTAAGAGCGGGACGAGGGAGGTGGGTGAATATGAAAACAAACGGACCTGCTCACACACTTTGATCTTCGTTTCCTGTCCATTATTTACGTCTGTTTCTCACGAACCTTTTTTTCATCCTCTTTTACTTGATTGCCTCTCGCTTCCCTCACATTTGCCCTGACAAAAACAATACATTGCGCTTTAAATGTTTTTGTCAGGAAGCCATAAAATGTCTGTTGTCACTACTGTTGTGCTGTCCAAATATTATGAGCTCTGTGATTTGTGGATTATTGCATTTAAAAAAAAACGCAAGAAAACGCAAAAAATATTAAGAAAACCGTGGTGTCCCCTGAAAAGATAGTAGCATTATTATTATTATTATTATTATTGTAATTGTTGTTGTTGCTGTTGCAACTAATGCTGGACCTTATTTAAAATTGCTGTTATTGTTTCTTTCTGAGGTAGCCTTTGACAAAGGGCATCCTTTATCTTTTCCACAAAAATAGAAATGAAATATATGATATAATGTTTGTATAAGATGTTTGTTTTAAATGGTTTGTGGGAATATTCAGGCCACACAACTGCCTCAGTTGAACGGAGTTCAGGGAGTGTGTAAGGATGGGTATGATAGTGTAAGGTGGGATGATAAAGGTACGGGGCAGGCAGTAGCAGGACCTCTAGCAAAGGGCCATTAATCTAAGGGCCCAAGTGCCACAGGGAATCTGACCGTTATGGCCACACAGCCATTCCCTTGACCCACACACAACAACGCCCAAGCAGTTTTGCTGAAAAAGCAGGCAGAAAAATCACTGCACTCAGAACGTGCAGGAGAATCGTGGCCTGGTTAGCCCGAGCCATGAGAAAGAATGTCATTAAAGAGCGGTACTGCAGGGGGTCACTTTGTTCATCCATTTAGGCTATGGCCATTTAATCGAAGTGTGACGTAGACTCAGTAGGCAGGTTATAGATGGTCATTATTCTATCAGTAGGCAGTGTTGGAGATAGTTGGTGAGTGAAGAAGTGAATTTCTAAATTCCTATACAGCAACATAAAAAACAACAGAGAGAATAGGTTAAATATATAATGTGGAGGGATCTTACGTAATCTTAACTTTACAAATACTCTGTTGAATGAACGTCATTTAGTGCCACACTTTTCCATTCAGTTAAAAAAAAACGCAGCGTCACCATCAGGGGACATTGTAACCAAATCTTAAAATGTTTTTGCTGATGAAACCAAACTGAAACAGGAATAGAAAATTCATAAATTCTTCTCCAATACGCATAAACCAAATATAGTAATAACAAAGTTCATTTTAATTATTCTAACAATTTGTGTTATTGTTTAACATTGGTAAAGAGATCATGATTTTCTCTAATGTAAGATACATGTGTCATATATACAGTACTGTGCAAAAGTTTTAGGCAGGTGTGGAAAAAATGCTGTAAACAGAATGCTTTCAGAAATATAAATAATGATTGTTTATTTTTATCAATTTACAAAATGCAAAGTGAGCGAACAAAAGAAAAATCTAAATCAAATCAATATTTGGTGTTTCTACCTTTTGCCTTCAAACCAGCATCAGTTCTTCTGGCCCCACAGAGCCCTGATCTGAACATCATCCAGTGTGTCTGGATTACATGAAGAGACAGAAGGATGTGAGGAAGCCTACATCCACAGAAGATCTGTGCTTAGTTCTCCAAGATGTTTGGAACAACCTACCAGCCGAGTTCCTTCAAAAACTGTGTGCAAGTGTACCTAGAAGAATTGATGCTGTTTTGAAGGCAAAGGTTGGTCACACCAAATATTGATTTGATTTAGATTTCTCTTTTGTTCATTCACTGCATTTTGTTGATTGATGAAAATAAATGATGAACACTTCCATTTTTGAAAGCATTCTTTGTTTACAGCATTTCCACACCTGCCTAAAACTTTTGCACGGTACTGTATTACTTTGGAATTTGAGTTTTTTGAGGAATGCGATATCATGAAGCAGTTTATAAGGGTGATCTGGCTTTTTGGCAGGGTTCTGGCAGGGTTTCTTCCCTTGATTTTGCCTCATCTGTCACCCACTGAATCAGTAAATACACTGACAGAGCTGACAGGCAAGTAGGTCCACATGGCTGCCAGACCGGACAAAATTAAGGATCAGGGAACAGAAAAGAAGCCTCATTTAACTACCAGAAACATTATGCTGACAATGCAGATAAACATTAAACATCTAACTGGCTCTGGCTGCATGTACAAGTTAAATTTATAATGTTACAAGGCAAGTAACATCAACTGAGAAAATTGATGTTTCTTATTTGCCAGAGTCTAGTTTTTTTCATTCTATACTGAACAGTACTGCATTTAGGTTTCTGGCACATCAACTACTGCCTCATCTAAAGCTGGAATGAAAAATTAGTTTAAGAAACTTCCAAATGCAAACTTTGTATATTTTTATTAAGTATATATTTTTTAAGTTTAATATGGTGCAGCAGAATTAATAGTGCCATTAATAAGTCTAATGTGTTAATAACTGAGTTAAATATGCCATTGGCTGTGTAAACATAATGCCTGACTAGAAGAGTCTTTTAACACAAACTAATAGGCACTTAAGCCAGACACCTGAAAAAAAGAAAATCTGGGCATTAAAGAGGATTTTGAGACTTTGTATGGGGCCCACACTGTCAGTAAGGCTAATTTTTATCCAAAGCCCCTGGAGTTGGTTAAGATACATCCTCTTCTCATTTGATTCAAGACACATCTCAAAAACCACAATGAAGCATTGATCTATTTAAGCTCTTTTGTATACAAACATCTAACCCTACCAGCATGGCTGAATGAACCCATAATGCAGCGTGATGTGACAGATTTTCAGGCTCTATGCTATTTCCAAGAATAAATGAATTGCTTTCTTTGCTTGCATGTTTCTGTTTAAAGCCTTTAAGTAACTAAAAACATTGATCAATGAAAAGAGAGGCCTTTTTTCTGCTCATCATGCACAAGCTCAGACAGTACAGCAAACATGTACAGGATTGCCAGATTGATCAGAATTCATTGGTTTTTCTACAAAATTTCATTTAAAGGTTTAATGCCATGCAAAGTAGATACAAAGAAGAAGATAAATAAATAGTAATAACAGAACCACAGACATTTATGTGGGCTTTAAAACATGTTGGGCATTGTTGAATATTCACTGTAATGTCTGAGAGAATATTCAAAACAGAACCTTTTTTAAACAAGCGCGAACTATAGCTAGACCTACTGACGAGATGATTCAGAAAAATATTCTTCTGAATAGGCTCAGTCAACAAATTAAAAATATATATAATATAGTCTTGTGTGCCAAGTTGAAATCATTAGTTCTGCACTAGAGCAAGACTCATTTGGCTCAACCCTATAGCTCACTAGTTGGCATTGTGCAAGCTGCCAGTCTAAACACACACGTTCCTCAAATAGATCATGTCGTTAAGTCACATCAGTCATATTTCTTCGGTAATTACCAACACTTTGAGATGCTGGTTTCTATGAAATGGCTAAAGTAATCAAGAGGCCATCCTGAAGCTTTGTCTGCTTTTGTTTGTTTCCAAAAGAAAAAAAACGAAAAAACAATATGGGGTAGCTTCTCAGTAAACTGTCAAACTGTTATATTAGTGCATACTGAGCATCTTGAGGAGCTTTGCTTGGAGATTACACTCTGCTGTCTGTGTTAAAACAGACCACAGCAAATGGTTTTCCACGATCCAGTTCAGACTAATTAAAACTGAGGCCGTGACTAAATACGACACTTCACATGTCACTGAATGAGAGACCATAAATCACCATCCTGCAAATCTATCTCGCCTCTTACCATCAATCAGCAGGCTGAATGCACATTCATTTGTTATTTCCTGATCTTGTTAGTTGCTGTTCTTATTCCTGCAGATTGGCTGCTCAAGCTGGGTGCCCCTAGTCCCCCCTCTGCAGATGAAAGGACTGTGTGGAGGGGGGCACCTGGTGGTGCTGGGGAGAGAAGGAGGCTGGCCGTTGCACGTTTGAAGGCAGCAGTTGGGAGTTTGATGACAGAATAGTCTTTGGGAATTTAAGAGTCGCTTGGAGCGCGCTTTCCCCTGCTGGATGACAGCTCCAGGAAGGAAGCCTTTTCTTTTTTTCAAAGGGCCTCGCTTTATTTATATTACACATTTTCATCAAGGGAATCTTTCAAAGGCAGCAGGCTTTTTCCTACTCTTCGGTTTTCGTTGTCAAAGCCCCAATGGTCCGTTTGCTTCCGGAGTGCCAGCAACCCTTTCGTTCATTCAGACATATCCATCTTTAAAACTGCTACTGTTATTTTCATGTTTGAACATCTATATTAAATGTATTGCCTTTTTTCAGTACATGTCTATCCAAAGAGGCAAAACTGGTCTCTGTCCAAACTTCTCTTGTCCCAGAATCTTTGGTTCCTTTTTCTTTGTTTGACAGAGTAATACTCCATTAATAAAGGATGTAAAGTGATCCTTTTCTGCAAATGTCAATCAGGCAAACATGTTGTTTGTCTGAAATTTGCTTCTTTAGTCTTGTGCTTGAGCTTATATAACTCTAATAAAGACTAATATAGCTATTCTGGAAAGCAAAGTCATAGCTAATGGGTTACTGTCGTTCAAATCTCTTCATGAATTTGTTGAAGATGTTAACAAGTTGCTTTAGGCGATTCTCACAAAAAGAGATTGTAATGACTCATGGTAATATGATTTAATGTAGAGCTGTAAAAAAGAAACTCTAAAAAAAAAAAACTCTTTTTACTACAGTATAAAAGGAAGGTGGTATTTTTGAATGATGCAGAAAAAAAGTGAAAAAACAACATGGAGATACAAATTTTGTAGAATGAGAAGATTGAGAAATGAAGAATAAAGTTATGATGTTTATTTTGATGAGATTCTTGATGTGGCATCACTTCCATTGACGTCCATTCTTGTTCTGATGTCTGTGAACATTTTGTGTCCATCAAAAAAAACTTTCAACAGAACTTCTTTTGCTTGTTTAAATGAGCTATGAGAAAATATCAAATTCATATCAAATACATTAACATCAGAATACAAGTAGTGAAGGGTTAAAGTCACTGGGTTGGGTGTTTCACAGATGTCTATAGTATGGATTTTGCATGCATGATGAATGCTAAATAAGCATGCATAAGGATTTTTTAAATAAAAAATAAGAATGTCTGAAATTTTTCCTTGGCTATGCATGATAGCTATACTTTTCACGTTATTTTGCCTCTCATTTAACAGATTAACTGCACATATTGCTGAAGATTTTTGTAGGATAAAAGGCTTGTAATCTGAATCCAACCTGACACTGTTGAGAGCTGTGGGAGTACACCATTGCAGTAACAAATGCACATGACCATAGCAAATCTGGCAAAGACTAAAAGTGAAAGATTTTTCTCATTTACTGCATTATGTGTTTTTCTTTTCTGAGGATAAAATTTTCAACCAATCAGAGACATATTTGAAGCTACACCCCCGCTACATTAATGTGATGCAACATGGTTTTGGATTCAGTGTGACATTAAACGAACAAGGCTTTGCCATTTCAGGTCTTAGGCAACAGCTATTCTAAGCTATAATAACTATTCAGTTATTAGAAGGAACGATCTCAGGTTTTATGACGACCATTAGCGTCCCCGTTCTTCAGATGGTATGTCAAAATATGTGACGCAATACAGTAAACCACTAGAAATCTACTAATCTAGGGTAAGGGGACAATTGTGTAAATTTGATTTTTAACTAAACTAATCCTTTAAATCTTTTGTCCTTTCAACGTGAGGCTCATTAACTCAAATTACCATCTTGGTTTCAAACCACACACTTTTGTTTTTTTAACATATTATATCTACAGTGCCCTGTAAAAGTAATGGAACAGTAAGCCAAATTCATTCCCTTGCTTTCATTGAAAATATTTGGGCTTTAGATCAAAAGAACAATATGAGGTGAGAATGCAGATTTTCAGCTTTTTTTTTCTTTTCTTTTTTCAAACATCCTGGTATTTAAATCTAGATATGTTAAATTACATAAAACATACCACCTTGTGTATCTATGGTTGAGAAGCATGCAGTTTTGAAGATGAAAATGTAATATTTCTCAAACATTGTATATACATAGGAAACCATTAAGCAACAACTTAAAGCACTGGTCCCCTTCAATTATGGAAAATAACAATAGCTGATAGCCGACAAAGGTGGTTACAGAAAGAACCCAAAATGTAGTCACTGACACCTTGAACAACCTCCACAAGGCAAGGATGGAGGAATCACAATCCATTTTTCAAAATATTTTGAAATCAGTAATATAAAGCTTATATCACCAGACAAATGACCCTCATCAACAGTTACAATTGTTAACAGATAGAAAAGGTATAATGGTAAGACACAAAGTTTTATAGACTGGTAAGAGAAAGATGTACATCTAAGTGATGGAAAGGCCAACATGTTGATGCAGTTATCGCAAGCAAGGGGATTTCAACCAAGTCGTTTTTTTTTGTTTTTTTTTATTTAAAAAAATCTGTTCAAACACTTTTGCTCATGTGAAAACCTGAGTGGTCAGATAGACAAGGTGCTATGTTCTGAGTCATTAAACATATCTAGAAAATTTGTTCTCTAATCTCATATTTAACCTTTGATCTAAAACCCAAATGTCTTCCATGCACAGCAAAAACAAATGAAATCTTCATGCTTCTCCAGTACTTTTGGAGGGGAATATTAATCTTACATAGCTAAAAATGTTTGCTGCCTCCATCTTAAAACATGAATTTGTCGATTTTGTAATACTTTCTAATGATTCCAATGATAGTAGAATATCAGAACTATCAGAAATTCATGTGGGGTAGGAAAATATCCTATTTTTATTCAATCCATCACTGTAGTCTGTCTGTCTACCATTTATTCATGTCATGAAAAGCAGGGCAAATGATTAAAGCTATCTGTTATTACCTTCTTCACCCATCAGTTTCAGCCAAAAATGACCATATGTGCATGACTCGTGGATGTGGACTCATCCTTCTGTGTAGCCGTTTGTTCCCTCAGTGAGGACGGTGCACTGATTAGAGCAGTAGCCCCAGACTGACGTGCTTTCCATCATTATCCATTATTAACCCAGGACAGTGAGTGATAAATTATCCAACTGTCAGTAGAGTCCATATCATTCAGAGCTGTATCATGGCAGACAAACAACACTGTGGAGTGACCATTGGCCCCGGCGCGAGTCCTGGCTCCCTCTGGACTAGACCAGGAGGCAAATCAAAGGGAGAGGGCGTTCACCTGTTAACCTACCTGTCATTTAAATTAAGTGGTGCAGGGTAACCTGTCCAAGCTCAAATAACTTACTGCCTCCACTCTGAACCTCTATGAACTGCCTTTGTTCTCTAGAATGTAATGTTTTTGTTGCATTGCTTTTCACCAAAACAGTTATTATTACTAATTGTTTGGACCATTGTTCATGTGGACAATTTTTTGAAAGGATTCTAAACTTCCAATCAACACGTTTGTATGCGGAAGAAGCGATATTTTACTTTAAGTTAATTTAATGAATAAGGCTCCAATGTGTGAGTACACACCTTCTCACTCTCGTAATTGGTTTTCTAGGAGGTGCTGAATAATTTGCTGCAGCTGAATAATAAGCCTAAAAAAATTGCTGCTAAATGACCATAAGGGTTCAGGTTTTAAACGGCCTTGGTTCGAAACAAATTGTTAAGTGTGCTACAGCTTGTCTTTGCCAATATTTTTTCCTGATTAAATAAAGCTTTGATGTATGGATGACTAGATGGATGGGTGTATGGATGGATAAAGACAGTTGTATTTAATTGAAAATGATTGTTGGGACATGATAAAGGAGCAAAAGGCCGCTTGACCCTAAGCCTGGGTGCAGGTGTGCAGCAAATGAAAGGTACAAAAAGAGTTACATACTGTGTTTTGAAAGAACTGCAAGAGGCAATCCCATTCTCACAGAGAACGAAAGAGGGCAACACTAAAACCTGAATATCCCACAGGCAATCAGGTCTCATGTCGCTGATTAATTAATTTAGAAACAGTAGCGTTTGCACGAGACTCTGGAGAAATCAAAGGCAGGGAAATTAGTTCTACCATGTAATCTCTCTCGCCCTCTCTTCCTCTCTCTCCCTGTCTCTCTTCTTCTCTTTCACTCTCTTATGCCCTCTCTCTCTCTCTCTCTCTCTCTCTCTCTCTTACTCTCACATTCTGTTTCTCTTCCATTTGGTTCATCTTGTCATCGCTTGATTAATTTTCCGGAGGTAAATCACAACAGGAGTGTGCATGTGTAAACTGTCAGTGTGTAGATGTATCTATTCATCACCTCAGGGAGAAAGAGTGTGTGTGTGTGTGTGTGTGTGTGTGTATCAGTGGGGCCCGTGGGTAATCTTGACAGGGGGTGCAGACACAGGGGAGGCAGAGCGTACCATGTAAACAAGATGGTGATGTTGGATAAGAGAGGCTGATGGCTAATGACAAATGGCTAATAATGGCAGGGGACTGCAGAGAGTAAGGAAGTTTATTGATTATCCTTATTACCCACTGCATCCGTCTTCTGAACGCAACAGGGGGAGGGAGGGGGAGGGAAATTAGCCAGCTCCCTCCCAACTGACACACTGATTGCTTTGGGGGCACTGAGCAGGACACACACACACACACGTAAACATACAAGAACATATCAATCCCTTAATGGTTGTTCCACAACACACTGTATTACTATGTGCTTTGTATTGCTGTAGTTTTAAACATAAAGCCGGTGTCATCTTTAATCAAAAGAGAAATTCCATCAAGCATCATAATGCAATGAACAGAATCAATTTTAAAGGTTAAATGAAATAATGTTTTCTTATTATACATAATATATAATTAAAATATTTGATTATCTTTATCACTATCAAAAACAAGTGTTTCCACAATCCCAAAACTTAACGAAGTAGGCCAACTTGATTCTTTGCTTCTAATGTAAGGGAATGTAAATAGTAGTAATGATTATAAATATTTTTAAGCATTCTATTCGTTTCATCTTTATAAAATGTTTACAATGTTCACAAACTTTCACAATTCTAATGCAATTTTAAATGTAACAACAAAAAAGGTGGATTTGGTTTTATTATGTACAATCTACTCATGCATAAAAAGCTCCTCAAGCCACATTTGTTTGCATTTAAGTTGAATCAGATTGTAGTGAAACTGGATGATGATGCATTAAAAAAGGGATGATCTCATTTTAAATAAGGAAGTAATCAGGCTTCCTTTATCTTCTGAGTTTGTTGGTGGTGGTTATATAGTAATAGTGGTAACATGGTAATAGTGATATTTACAAATTGATTTTGTGTTTTAAATCCTGATATTTAAAATGTCAGTCATAAACATACAATCTAATGGCGATGTCAAAGAAATGAATTTTACCATTATTTTTATTTTACTATTATATTCTCTCTCTCTCTCTCTCTCTCTCTCTCTCTCTCTCTCTCTCTCTCTCTCTCTCACACACACACACACACACACACACACACACACACACATACACACACAGACAGACACAGACACTGTATTTTTCCCAGAGCTAGGAAACTTGCTTGTACAGAGTTATGAAGAAATGTAGTCCTCAGAACATTTATGACCGATGTTTTTTCTCTCCAGAGATCTAGAGGTAGAATTCCCATCAGACATTCAACCACATTTGATGTCACAGATAAACTTTTTCTGAGCTCAATCCACTTTAAGATGTGCCTTGTAGGTTGTGGCTGGAAAATTCTGGAAACGCATATAAAATAAAATGAAATAGTACAATGCCCAAAAAAGTTTTGGAGAGGCGTTTTTTTTTGTTTTGAATAAGCAAGCATATTTATTTTATGTTTGCAATCACTGTGATCAACTCTTTTTTTTTGAGGGAACCGATTCACAGTTATATGTGACAGTATTTGATCTATTTGTATTAGGCCTGTTTCTTTCTCTTTTTTTGCAGCACTTCTCAGCTTTCAAATATGTGCTTTTTACTTCCTAATTTACTTACTTACTTAGGGTTAAATCAATTGAATATGAGGTTTTTATTAAAGTTTAAAATATATATTATTTTAACATAATTTTCTTTCATATCTAGAATAAAACGTTTTATTTACTTTTACCAGTAGTTTTACCTCTTAACCAAGTAAAGAGGTTTAGTTGGTGATACCACAAAAGTCACTGTTGAACCCTTTGATGTTTCCTTGAAGGATCATTTTTACAATGGTGTGTGAGAGGCATGAGCGTAAAGGGCATTTTTAGAGCACTGTCTATATTTACGGTGTCGTTCCGTAAATATATTGAGCGATAGATTCTCCATGCTGACTTGGGTAAGAACTGTAGTTTGCCATGAATTTCTTTGCAACTGTAGCTAGAAATACAATAAAATATGTGGCTTTCAAGTGTCCTACGTCTGATGCCTGATCCAAAATTGGTTACTTCTTTGTCGGAACTGCTGACTTCTTCAAACTGCAGAGGTCTGCCTGGGTCACTGTAGGACTGCCCATCTAAGCAGAGCAGAAATGAGGTCACAACTTTCTGCTGCTTCACCACAATCTGCCTGGGGTCAGGCCAGCTACATGGAGGGCCCTCCACATCCAGAACACCCCCTTCTTCAGGGGACAGTTTTACAACAGCAGAAACTAAATGTCTGTAGAAAAGGAATGACCACAGCTATGTTTACCACAATATTTAAGTTTAGAATCATACGATGAATAATAATCTCCCTTACACTGCCCTTCAGTGTTAGGGAGATTAGTTTTTTCAGTTTTTTATTCAACTTTGTTCACAAAATAAAGTCACGCTGATTATAGTTGGCCCTATTTGAAAATGAGCCTATTTTGAATCTAAAATGGCTCCTTTTCAGATTGCTTACAAGAACGTTGGCAACCGAAAACCAGTTTTTCCATTGGCCGTTGGATTGGGAACAAAAGTTCCAATTTTTTTGCTCCTGCTCTGGCAAATGAAGCAACTGAAAGCAACAAAATACAGACAAATACTATTACATCACTAAGAAAAGACAAGGAATAAAAACTAGAATGGCATGTTGATGTGTTGATGTTCCTATTTTTTTTTATTATTATTGTTGTTGTTTTTATTGTTATATTATTGTTATATTGTTATTGCAACAACAACATTCAAGCTTTTTCAATTATAGGCAAACAGTTTGCTAAGATAAGCTACCTAGAAAGTAAATGCCATTAGTAAACGCTATTAGCATTTATCTAACTTCCAGAACGAGTGCAAAATAGGAAAAATAGGAGCTTTAAGCACCCCAAGAATAACAGAAGGGACTCCCAGTGCTGGGCTGCCAATAGAAGCATGTATAAAATACTTCCACAGTACTTTCAATTACATTCTTTAAGACTTTACAGTTGCAACAAACCGGAACCGGCCTCACTTGATATGTATACTATTGATATTTGGTGTTCATTGAAAATGGTAGATCAAGCAGTAGACTGCAGTGAGGGTTTAATGAAGTATATCTTGTTAATGTGAAGAAACATAATTGAGAAAAAATGAAGAATCATGCGGCCCTATGAAGCATTTGTCATGAACAAAAAAAATAAACAATAGTCTAGGCTTTAATTTAAAACTATCTAAGACTGCAGTAGAGATAATTATTAAAATATCAATATGATTTTAAGTTGGTTATTCCTTTGGCTGAAAATGTTCATCAGACAGTCATGAGGGAGTGCTGCTGTAATAACGGAGGCAATCAATATCCATCTTTTCTCTTACTGTAAGCATGCTAAAGTATTTATGAATTAATTGACTGCATCCAAATAAAACCCTGGATTGTGTGTGGGAGGTCAGCACCCTTTAGAGTGTAATAAATAGCCTTCTTTAAGGAATCACATACCACAACACTTCAGCAATGATCCGCTATAAGACTAACCTCAAAGGAAATCTGGACCGGCAAAGAAATTTGCTTACATCAGGCTAAGATGCTTAAACGCCCTTGTGTGGCAATAAGCACTGGAGAACTGCATTTCTTATGGCAGACTTATAATACATAGCATGCCATAGTCCACACTGATTGGTGTTCCTAACCATAGAATTCATCAGGTGGTGTAGAAATAACCGAAAGCCATCGTTCTAACATTTTTTTTCAAGCTTAAGACACTCTGCAGTTCCATAAAGCAGCTGACAGATGAAGTATATACTTATAATATTTTAATAATCCATTTTCTTTTTTATTTTATGTTGTTATGAGTTGGCTATTTACACATACAATTAAATAATCTCATGAAGAATACAAATTGTATTAAAGAAAAAAATATTTCCATCATCTTGTATTCATTTCAGACCTTTTTCTTTTGATATCCATACGTGTTCCTATATAGCACTTGAGGTAAAAATTATAGACCAATCATAAAATCATCATAAAATCATGTCTTTAGTGAACAATCAATGTAAGTAAAAATCTTTTCCTGTGCAATCACCAGTCTGCACTACTTCTGCTTCTACACTTTGTGCTTTGATTTCTTGACTACACAGAAAAAAATCATCATGCTGTCCTCTTCATTAATCTGTCCCAAGCCTTTGTCATTGTTTGACATTGTTCAGTACTGCTTGGAAGTTTAGAAGACATCCAATGAAAGTGCTACAAATTGGGTTTTGAATTGCTTCTAAGACATGCAACAGTGTTTTGCTTTGGGATACCATAAATGAGACTTACTGCTTGTAAGTCAGGATTTTCCTCAAGGTTCAGTCATAGGCCCGGTTTATTCATTAATGATATTGCTACCTCTGACTGCAGAGTTTAACTTAGATTACATTTATTCATATTTTATTGCTTACACTTTTTTTGGAGCAGTGGAAAAGTACCTTCAAACCTTGCAAACTAGTCTCTGCACACATCTATTAAGCACAACTGAATTCCTGCTGTTTCCAGAAACCCCAGAATCGATTCTAAGTCTCTTAACTCAGTCTCATTTCCCGAAGAGATTCAACACAAAAAGGGACACTGAATTTAAGTATATTGGCATGAATACGCTAGTCAATAAAAATATAAAGAACTGTTGAGACAATTTCCAGTGCTTTTACTGAACTGAGCAAACCTGCTTTCGGCTACAATGCTCCAACAAGCTTTAATTCATTACCGTACATTTTACTGCTTGGTCTCCATTCGGCTACCAATTGACTTATTACAAACAACAAGAATTTAGTCCCCTCTTAGCATTGGTTTACTTGATCTAATTTATTCTTCTTCTTCTCATTTCAGCTGCTTCCGTTAAGGGGTTGCCACAGCAGACCATCCATTTCCATTTCTTCTGGTCCTCTGCATTTTCCTCACCTTTGAACAGACCACCTGCTCTCACCATATCCGTAAAACTTCTAATTTTATCTAAATTAATTTAAAATTGAAGAGTTTAATTTATTTTTGTTGTTAATTAAAGTCTCATTCTTTTATTATTTTAACTTTCATTACTTAGCTGTTCTTGTTTTTTTCTAAATTTAGTTGAATATTTTATTTATGACAGACCTGTGACCCTGCTCAGAATAAGCGCCTGAGATAATGAATGTAGATAGATAGATAGATAGATAGATAGATAGATAGATAGATGAATAAACATCTAAAGCTTTAAACATATCATAAATGTAACTTTCTGTATAAAAGCAATTATGTAGGTAATTTTATACCAATTTAAACACCTCAACTGACCAACAATGATAATCTAAGGCTTATAGTACAGATATTTTTACTCAAATTGTCAAAAAACAAGATGTTTTGAAAGAGGACAGCTATAGTCTGTTCAGGAAGGCCAACACTCACTAAAATGCTGTTCTAAGCTAGCATGAGAACAGTATGCATCACTGCTGAGAATAAGTGTGCAGTATGTACTCCTTTTTTGTCTTCTAGAGAGTGATGGGGGGCTCAGGTGGAGAAGAGCTGGGGCACTTGAATCTGTTCGTGATGTGCCGAAGGTCAGTGCTCATTGTGCGCCAGGCTCTAGTAATAACAGGAGTGACGGATTGCACAGAGAATGAGTGCCTATTTAATAATAACCCGCAACTCCACCTGAACACACTAACCAATCAACAGCTCAATACACCAACATCACCACACACAGCACACAAAGGGCTTCCTTTATCAAAGGATACAGTTTCTAACAATGTTACACCTTTTCATTAACCACTATATTTGCTCAAATGATATTTGGATGAGTTTGTCCCTTTCAAAGTATTTTCAAATGTTCTAATAATCAGGTCTAACTGTTAAAGAAGGAACTGGGTTTAAACTGTTTTAATTGTTCATTTGTGTCTGGACTGCTTTGCACTTTATTGTCTATTCTGGGAGATACTGGATGCAAAATAGTTTCGTAGAATATCAAATGGAAATAATGCACACTTTTTACCCATTCAGGTACAAGCAGAAAAACTGAGTTATCTTCAGGATCTATATTAAATCTGTTTCCTAACAAACATGGTGTGTATTCTCATTTGACATTATCTGCAAATTCAGTTAATAGAAAAGAAATGGTAGAAACAGCAAATGGTGTCACTCTTAAACTGAGGATACATATTATATATATGTATGTATGTATGTATGTATCTACACATGTGTGTATGTGAAGACTTGAAGACTTATTGAACATATGTGAGTGAGTGTCACACAGAAAATCAAAGTTATTTCATCGGGGCACGCTTTTTTTCATTTGTTTGTTTTCTAACCATCAAATTTGAGATTACTGTTATTCAAAACATGTTCTAAATTAAGGTAAACTATGCAAAGCCATTCTGTTCCCATTCCCGAAAACAAGCTTTTATGGGCTTTTAGTAAACTAACCATTTGCCCCTCTGGATTGAGTTTAAGCCCAGTGAGAAGCTGCAGAGGAGTGGGTACATACTGGACTGCTAAAGCTATCAATGGAGTTGCGCTGTACACATTTATAAATGAAGGCAAATGAGGACTTTGACAAGACCTGGGTTTAGAAACAGTGAACCTACTCTTTAAAGGCAGTCTGGGCCGTATGTTTGCAATCAGCAGGCTAGGTCAGTTAAATCATGTGATGTCATCCCGTGCTGAAAGCGTTCAGCACTTGGGAGGTATAGACAAGGTGGGGCAGCATAAAGGGAAACATGTTGAACAAGCGCCTTCCTCGCTGTGGTCTATGAAATGTGGGAGCAGGATGGGCAGCCGACCGCCCCGTCCAAACACTGCGGTCAGCCACCACTTATGATATAGTCCAAAAAACCTAAGAGGCCAGGGGGATTGTTCGAGGAAGAGGCATACACTTAAATAAAGCATCCAAAAATGTTTATGAAGCTAGAATATCGGCTTATGATATTGCTGAAGGAAATCCAGGAACTGGACTGTAATTTCTACTTGACATAGCCAGTGACTTTCCCCGTTTAAATGTCATAAGTTTGGTGTTTTTTCCCTCTCTCCTCCTGAAGCAAATGGCCCAGCTGTGATATTAACTGAAAGCGATTAAGGTGAGACCACACGGGCAGCCCTCTGTCTGGGGTGCAGAGTTGGGATAAAGTACAGCAGTATTTTTAGGAAATCTCCACTGTAGTTGTCAGCTGGAAGATTAACTTCCTCCGAGTAAAGCATATACTATATAAATACCACCTACGTTGAAAATTATTTTTAAACCCTTTTATCATTCGGAACCAGTTATGGTAAATGGTTTTGGGCGATGCTGCATTTTTCTTATCTTCTTTTCCATTTAAAATCATAAAAATGGGAGAATCATGCTCTGAAGTGGCAAACACTTGATTATTGTGTGTACCTTAATCGACCTTCCCATATTTCACCTACAAATACATTCTTCTGTAGATACACTTATTATTTTGGACCAGGTTTACAGGATGCTAGATGTAATCCAATGGAGAAGCAAGAATACTACAGCTAATCAGCCATCAGCAGGGGCCATAAATAACAAAATAAGTTTGAGAAATGAGAAGAAAAATTCTTTACAATAACACTAATTTCTGCCAGCATCACCATTGGAGCCTAGTAACATGTTAGTGCTGTGCTTACAACTTGCTCCAGATGCTGCTGGTGTTCATGGTCATTAGGATTCCTTCTTTCCAGAAGGCCTAGTGTGACATTTTCCCTCACAAAATTGATCCTGTCCATTGATAATCAAAACATGATTGGTTGATTCTAATGTCACTTCCTAATTATCCAAGCGGTTGAACGTAACCATCAATCAAGTTCCTGAATGGCTAACCATTGGGAAAGCTTGCATGGCTTTATCTACCTAGATACTACAGAGGAAAAAAAAAAAGCTGACTGGATATTGTTTTTGACCCTGTTGTTTCCAACTGAAACTTTTTAAAAATAGTATTGCAATACTTGTCAGTACAGCAGTAATTATACAAACATTTCTATTGAATAAAAAAAAGCACATTCCTCATTAATCTTCATTAATTAAACTTCAGTCATCTGGAGGCCTAGGCAGTTCATCTCTGTAAAAATTACACTCAGCCTAAGGAATAGCTGGAGTTTACATTTATTACAAAATGTTGTGTATCAGATAAAAACCATTTAATGGATTTTGTTTTTGATCCATTCTAATTTACTATGTAGAAAAAGACTGGATGTATTTGTCCTCATAGTAAAACAAGCCAAATTAATCATGAAACTTATTAAAGAAAAATATTCCCATAAAGTACATTTGAAACTCATACATAAAATATTTTACAAATAATGTTTAAAGGGTTTTAACAAAAGCTATGCTAGTTTCTCATTTTGGCTGAAAGAGGTTTGAGCTTCACATCAGTTGATATTAAAATCCTACCAAATCTTAAGACTTTGTTCCTGCATATGGAAACCTGAAAAGCCTACTATACAGTATTAGCAAACACGTATAGATAGTCAAAATGCCTGCCTCATAGCTACCAACTTGGAACGATTTACAACGTCCCAGTTATTCATGTACTACCACTGTAGCCTACGCATGCAGCGTTGAACTGTGACTTTGTTTTGATTGAGTATGGCTCTCAAACAAGCTCAATAGTGGAAAAGATCCATGTAGTAATACATGTAGTAACTGTATTGTTATGCATGCTCCTTGTGCACCTTTTGTTTCTTGTCTCCAACAGATGTCTACAGAGAACGGTTCTAGCTTCTTTCCTGCTTAAGGTTGCTATGTGACACGCTTTGGCCTATCTGCTTCCTCTCTGGGCTGCGTCCCATTTCCGTCTGATGGCGCAAAAATAGCCAGGCCTTCTGCACCCTTCCATGTTGTTTCTTCCTCTCTGCACACCATGACATCGATCAAACCTGTTCCTGGGCTTCGTATCTCTTCCTGAAACTGAGAGAACTGTAAAAAAGAGAAGTGGGAGTTTTTTGTCCTCACTTGATTTTTTACTCCCCGTTTCCTATTTACCACAGCTCCTCAGTGGTTGTTGGGAGGAAAATGCTCAGTGACTCATAGGGCTAGCATTTTTACCTGAAATGTTTTACAAGAAATTCATATCATCATTCTCAGGTTCACATACGCTAGCTGCACTAGTCAGCTAGGTGCAAAACATGCAGCATGTTGCAATGCATCTTTTCCAGAGTCAGTTTAGTGCTGTCTTTATTTTGAGAGAAACTCATCCAGGCTTAAAATTCTGGTTCATCCTTTGAATGTGATGTTTCTCACTTCTGATTAATGTATTCCTCCACCATAAGATGATGTTTGAAACATGGTAATCGAGACGTAATCCCCCAATCCCTGTGTGGTCAACACGACTGAATCTGGAGTTTCTCACCGGGCCTCATGCTTTTCGTTTTTCTTTCCTTCTCTCCCCTCTGCGATGGTTGGAAAAGTGGGGAGGTATGGAGTGTAGCCATGCCAAGTCCTGCAAACTGTGGCATGTGCACTTTTTCTCAAGCCACAGGCCAGTGTGGATTAATTGGTTCTTCTCTATTTTAGGGGGGAGAAGGAGGAGAAGTTAATAAACTACAGAATGTTTCCTGCCCCAAAACCATGTGTACGTGTTTGCCACAGTTTCTGCTGAGTTCTGTCTATAGCCTGAATTGGATGCACTATATGACATGAAAATTACACTCTTTATGTCATTATTGTGGTAAGAACCAGGGTAGTGAGCTCTGAATGTGTTTAAGGCATCGTCTTCACTTTGTAGGATTCATAAGGAACATGAATTTAGATGTTTCAGACCAAAGACTGTCTTGAACATACAAAGACTGGCTCTTTCAAACATAATAGCGATTGCATCATTGTTTTTGCATGCTCTCTTCACACATTATTATAAAGTTCATGCATTCAGTTCAAGCTCCTCCAAGGAGAAATCCCTCTGCTGCCTCTCAGTGAATATGGCAACCGGCTGTTTCTGCTCCACAGATATTTCCTGAAGAAAACACAAGTTCTCTGTGCTGAGGCAGCAGTCCTCAGTAAAGTCTTCAGTTTCTCCCTAAAGCTGAGACTCAACTGACTGAGTGATCATCAGAGAAGTGGTGCATAAATGTTGTGAATGACACAAACTGAATACTTTGTTTTAAAACATTGTACATATATTCCAAAAGTAAAAAAAAAAAATCTAATGACTTACTTATCCTGTAAGCAATGGAATATTTCATCAGAACAGTGTCTACTGTATTGCTAACTACTGTTTAGTGTCTTGCAACATGTGTACCGTACCAGAAGGTTTAGAGTTATTTTCTTGTTTCATTGTTTTATTCTGGCAGCTCTTAGTAAGCTAGCATTGTGATTTTGAGATACACTTGCATGGTTTACATTTCTTCCTAACAAGTGTGCAGTTTGCAACAATCAAGAAAGCAGTCAACAAAGGGATCCTGTTTTTATTGAATTTCCATTGGAGAAAACAACTCCACTTCTTTCCCAGCAGTACAAACCAATAGGGCTCTGACATTACTTCTGTAGTGGAATGTTGTGTATAACGTACTGGATAATGCAAGGCATTTGCAATGCCAGGTCATGTGTATTACTGTTTCTGTAGCCGAAAAGTTCTCTAAATGGACCAATGATTTACAACTACATGCAGTCATATATTTCGGTGCCTGCAAAATACTCTCATTATATCCTTGGAGTGTGGTCAGATTTGAATGTAAGATATTTATCTAATCTTTAAATGACTATAGACAATGTAATTAATAACTAATATGCTGTCTGAGCAATGTCTTGTCTATGATTTAAGGTTATGGATATTAAAGATGCAGGCAGATTGTAAAGCTATGTTCATGATTATGTTTAAAAAGGGTGGTAAGTACTTGCTTACAGACAACTACTAAACATTCAGCACAGGATGAATATAAATATATAAAACCCTTGGCTTTTAACAACAAGATCAGTAAATGATAAAAACCCTTTGCCTGCCAGACAAGGACGAGATTGAAGTTTTGTCCGTTGTATAAATGTCATGTGAACCCCTGGATCAGAGCACAACTCTGAGTATCTAGATGACACAGGTTAGGAAAAGTGCAGAGAACTTTTTCAACAGTGGAGACAGGACCCCTGCGATGGTTCTCTCTCTTGAAAGACTCATGAACATCTTTTCAAGCTGTGGAGGACAGACATGCTGATGTGCTTTATGTGGGATGAGCTAGGCAGGCCAGTGGAGGCCCACAGACTGATAGTTAAACAGGGAAGCAGAACATGCTGAATGTATTGATACAGTTATGTCAGGAAATCCCATGCTCCACCACCTCCTTAATTTCCTCTCCAGTTTCCAGTATCCATAGCCACCAAGGTCAGCCTGTTAAAGTTCACATTACGTTGGCGTTTCTGTCCCCTCACTGGGAAATATTCCCAGTATAATATATAATTCAGTTACTAATTTTATAAACAGGTAATTTAGGTCTCCTTTCCTCATGAGCAAAAATAAAGCATAACTATATCCATGTATAAAAGAGTTCCAACATTATAAAACATTATATCATGAAAATTGTGATTATAATAACAGAACCTCTGTGAAAGGCTCCAGCAGCAGCACCACAACCCTAATTAGGACACGCGGTTCTGACAATGATGTTGCCCCCATAAGAGGTTAATAAAGGTATACAAATAACCTCTTAAAAACTGTTTAACATTATAGCAGACCTTTCTTGAGATTAATGCGCATCCGCTCTAAATTACATTAATTGAATACGTTTCCCCCAAAACAATGAAAGTATTACTTCTACACAGGCCATGGTCTCCTCTTATGGACAGCACTCTCACAGATCAGCATGCAGTTGACTGGAGACAACAGGGGGTGGAAGAGAAAGAGGAATTGTGAAAAAAAAAAAGAAAAAAATATGCTAAGTGCTCTACCTGGCCAGGCCGGAACCTGCAGAAGTCAAGGTAAAGGACACTATTACCGCCATACCTATTTCATGAACGTCAGTAGGCTGCATACATTTTTGAGGGATGACTCAATTTGTCCTTTTTCCTCTCACCTGCCAAATCAGTAATATTTTCCCATTGTAACAGCGATTTGTAAGAGATTTGATCTGATAAGTTGCATTCATGCGGACTGGTGTAAAGTCACTGAGGTCAAAGACAGAGGTTATTCTCCCACTACAGGGTATTCAAGGCTTTTAAAGCATGTAAAAATGATTTGTTACAGGCAAATTAGCAACATACATTGTCTTAGGATGATGTCCAGTAAATGTAATCCCCCAAAATGTATTTGTGCCCTGAATGGTACAATATGATCCCCAAGATTTTTAAGTTACAATACACTTCACTTTACCAGTGGAAAGGGGTGTTTCCATTTTCATAACTAAACTTTTTAAATAAAACACTGACTGTGAAGACTGTGGAGATTGTGCCTGTAACAAAATATTACCAGAACTATGGGCTTAAAGGTCAAATGTTAAACATTTAAAAAGAAAAAGGAGGTTCTACTTAAAATCTCTATGTTTTAGTCCACTGACAGGATGTCACTGTTGACCCTTGTTGGCCACGTTCTACTGAACCCGCCGTACTTCTTCCTGTTTGGAATGATCCATATTGTCCAGTGTTATCAGGGCAGTTTCTGAAACTCTCTTAAATTGTTGAAAAACTTTACATGCTTCAGCAAAGTTCTACCCATAGGACCATTCCACAAGGGAGCTTACACTTAATACCATGTTATCATGTTCCAGCACACACTCACAACTCTAAAAGGCGCCGTGAGAGCACCAAAACTGAAATCTTCGAGCAGGAAAGTTCAGTCGCCGTCTGCTTTTGACGAATGGGTTCCCATTAGTGTCCCACAGGTTACAGAGAGGAAGGGATAACAGGGTCAGTGCATGGTCCAGCTCCGCACCTCAGGGGACGGCTTGAAACAGAAGAAAACAATGCAAATGAACCCATGTGTAGTTCTTGCAGCTACGTATGGGTGCGTGTGGCATTCACAGGAAGCCAAGACTACAGGGTGTGGGTCTGGGCCCTCTGTGTGGATCCAATTTCCACATTCTTCCTCTCTGCCACACCTAAATCCTTAATTGTCTGGCCACAGACAAAATATTTTGAGACCACACCACTACAGCTAGTGCTTAACTCAGGACCTGGATGTTTAAATTGGGCCAGTACCAGACTTTTGGCTGCGTTAGATTCAGTTGTATGCAGCAGTGTGTTTGAGAGCAGCGAATAATTGTCAGAGTGGTACTGGCAGGAAAGATAAAGGAAATAGAAATGTCCGCTCTGTAGACCCTGTTTGTGTATCTTAGAGGCAGAGTAGAATCCAGGTGTATCCAATGTCATGTAAATACGGTGCAATTATCCAGCCCATTTTAATCATTGCATTTGCAATTTAGACAGAAAACATTATAAACTGATCTTTTGGTATATTTTGACTAATAGCTTCATAATCACTTTATCTGTTCAAAACATGCCACATTTTTTATATTTATGTGCCAGATAGCCTATAAAGAATTGTGGAAGAGGATCATTTTCCTGGATGTCAGTAGATTTTTTTGTGCAGTTATTTCTGATCAATAAAGGTCTATTTTCTCCCACACAAGGTTTCCCATTCAATACACCTGCCAGAGGGTTTAAAAACATAGAAGCATGATGCATTTATTATTGGCTGTTACTATGATTTATCTTCCTTGATACCTGCCATTGAGAGCAAGTTCGGTTTATTTCCCATATATGGCCTTTATTGACAGCCATTGGTGGATAGCTCATTTATCATACCAGGCTATACAATTTGCCGATACAATGGGAATCATCCACGCTTTCTCCGGCTGAATTTTGGATCAAAAGTCCAGATTTGCGATTTGACACCTTGAGTATGATCACTTTATCAGTGCAGATTAAGATTATACTATTGCCGTTGTATGAAAAAAATCTTTTATACACCTAAGCAATTTTAAATAGCCATTTAACTGCGCTCTGGGATATTTAAATTGTGGTTGATAGGTGAGACACCACTGTGAAAAATGTGATGTGAATAGTTAATCAGGTCAAATCTGCTGACTCTAATAGGGCAGTCAATATGTATGTAGAAGGGCTGCTAATGCAAATGGGAGTCAATAGGGAAACAACAAATGGAAAGCAAATATCTAGTGTTCCTTTGGGGACATCATGCTCTATCTATTTTTTAACTCAAATTGAGATAAATTTATGATTCCTTGGGTGAAAAGGAACTTGAAATTAGAGTCACTTTAAGCAGGGTCAGCTTCAAAACACAGAAGTCGGGAAGCAACAAATTAAATTATAACGGTTCATTTTTTAATATTACAAAATGATTATACAGATTTTAATTTGAATTTCACGTTTATTTTTTAAGTCTCATATGAATGTTATTTCACATTGAAATTTATTTCATTCGTTCTTTAATTTGAAATCAACAACAGCTTTTTGCAGTGTGGGAAAATGTTATTATAAAAGTTGAGCCCTGAGAATATTAGAAAATTAAATCTACATCCATAAATGTGTTTGCTTCACCCTACTACCAACTCTGTCCCTTAAAAAAGTTATTTTGATATCATAACTTTAAATAACACTATATTTGAGCAGAAATTACAAATGAGAGATTATCAAATATAATGTTTAAAAAATATAGATATAATTTCTTTTTTGCATTGTTTGAAACTTTTTTGTGTATTAACCCCCCACACACAGACACACTTTGAAACTGAAGTATTTTTTAAATCAGTTTAATATCTGGAAAATCACTGAAGTGGCAATGTGTGAAGTCACGAACATGTGTCAAGTGCTAAATGCTTGCCATCGTGTGGAGGGAACACACTTGCCACATTGCTGACAACCAGACAGATTCCCTCGGAGGTCTTTAATTATTTTACTGCAGCACCTGCCACCTTTATAGAGCTAAATTAAAATTAAATCATACATTTCCCCTTGATATTTAATTAATTAGTACATAATTTACTCTATAAATAAGAAATCTTGCACTGATAAGTGCATGCATGAAAATTAGGCTTCTTCTTTCTTTGCAGAATTTGTACTCCGGCCCTTATGCCAACTATGGACCATAAGAAGGATAAAAAGATAAATCCAATCAGTGGGCCCTTCTGTGGCTTGCAAATGAATGAACAAATATTGATCAAATGAAAATATTCAAAGGTCTGCATCTTCTGAATGTGCTTTGTGGGGAGATTGGATGTGGTCAGCAGAAAGAATTGGGAGCGTTTTGTTCCAGTGATAAATGGTGTGGTCTGACAGGTCACTTCTTTTGCCCCTATTGAAAGCCACAATTTGTTCTCTCCGGGAGTCAGGAGACGAATCTCTGCAGGAGACAGATTTATCGGTGCCTACATGAGGTAAAACACCTCAAAGTCCCTATAAAGGCCCCAGATCACTGTGGGGCTAGATCGAACCCCCATTTATAACCAGTCAGTTTCTTGTAAAATATTTCATACAACAGTACCCAGGCCAGGGGGCCAAGAAGGACAGAATACCACATAGAATGACATTTATTTTCTCACATAATCGCCTGTGAGTACTTTTTGAGAGGATATTTTTTTCATAATGTTCACATGTTGCTGTAACACGTCAACCTGAGTGTGGACGTGAGATTGTGTTGCATGCTTTCTGCATGAGAAACATATGGAGAGGATTCCGGCATAGCTGTAGAAGCTGGAAGTGATTTTTACTCAGAGTAAGGATCAGTGATTTTTTTTTTTTTTTTCTCTTTCTTTCTTTTTTTTTTTTTTTTTTTTTGGTGATGGCCCACTTCTGAGTTCACAGGTGTCTTGGCCACAGAACCCACCTCAGAGACGGGTTCTAATGAATGGCAGTGGAGTGCGGGAGCTCTCTCCTGGAGAGAAAGGACATGGGTGGTCCTCCTAACCCTGGCGCAAGCTGTTTCCACTAGTCGCCAAACTCAGAAAATATACAAAACTTCTCCAACCTCTCAGATCAAGTCATCTCTGCCTCGTCAAGCATCTGCCATTAAAGCCCAATTTACATCCAGATCCCTTCCAAATCCCCAGTCCAAACTTCCGTCATTCCTGAATTTCACGCAGCACGGTCACTTCTCGCTCTTTTTCTTGTCAGGGCACTGGGGAACTTGTCACGGCAGGGATTCTGCATTCTAGAGGAAGTAGTGTGTGATTGTTTTGCCCATAAGGCTAAATTGAAGACGCATGTTTGATTTGGGTGCCTTTCCATATCTGTGAGAATGGGGTGGCTGCCAGACAGGAAGAATAGGGTCATGGAGAGAAGGAAGAAATAGATGGAGTACTCCTCGACACAATGCTGGCCTGCTCAAGCCAAAACAAACACAGCTCCATGGCCCTCAATGACACAATGTCAATAACACCACTCATTAGAATGGATTTCTATGAATAAGAAAAAATAATAGATTTAAATTAACCCATATAATCAGCAATGTTATGGGCCCCTAGTATTAAACATCCCTTCAATGAATACATAAAATTACAGTGCCTTCCTTACTGACTCACTCATTTTAATAGACTTGTCTTGATTAGGGTTTTGGATGGTGCTTTGATTGTTTCTTTGTTTCATTTGTGGTTGTTTTCTTTTCCTGCAATGCCTTTATAGATGTAAATGTAGTTGTCTATTATCATTATTACCGTCATCCCTATTTAATAAAAATATGGTGTCATAGCCTCCCATAAATTATTGGTGTGAAATTGTGCAAGTAACAATGAAAGGCTTCAAATTAAATACATCAGGTTGTCTCAACAGCTTCTTCCCATGAGCCAAGAACTCCAGCATTACTGGCCCCTCCACTGCCTTTAGCTGTATGCTTTTCGTTGAGCTATTAATCTTAAGAATAATTAAGTAATTATTATTGTAATTATATACAAGTTAAACATTCTATTTGTATAAAGTGTAACAAGTATAATTTCAAGGTTATTCAAATTTCAATTATGTCAATAAACGCCATGCATTATATTTGTAGAGGTTTTTTTTTTTTTTTTTTAAAAGACATTTCCAGAAGCGGTGTCCTCACAGTGCATAAACACAAAGTTCCAAACCACCACCGCAGTCGTTAACACCTTTGGTAATAAGCAAGAACCCTTGCTTGCATAGCATGAGTGCTATGATTTCTCCCCACAACTCCCCTGAGCCTCACATTTACTGTAAGCTCTGAAACACAAGGAGAAAAGGCACAGCTCTCAGAGAGGCTCCTATGGGAAAGCGGCAGAGACATGTTAGTCTAATGGGTTAATGATCGGCTCTTGGGTTAGAGTGCCATTAAACACTGGGCAATCTGTATCATTCTCTCTCTCTCTCTCTCTCTCTCTCTCTCTCTCTCTCTCTCTCTCACACACACACACACACACCTTGTCCCTGGCAAAAGGATAAAGCAGCATGTGATGGGGCTAATTGATGGAGATTCTTCCCTATCAAAATAGGACCCCCACCGTAAATGCCATTTCAGTGTGTTGGACTGTTCAAACAGCACCCCTGCGTTAATGGTTAGGCAAAGTATTTACTTGACATTAGCCCACGGCTAAGCCAGCACAATGGCAACTCTTGATGATGGAAGAAGCAGACAAAGAGACAGAGTGAGTAAATGCAGTCTGAGTGCAATAAGGAGCCTTACTGGTGCTGTCCCTCAGGAAGAGGTCAGCAAACAGTGCATTTCAGCCAGACAAAACTCTTCTTTCATTTTATCTCCAAGCCTGTATCTCAACCACTCCATTCAGAAAAGAAGGAAACTCTCAAAAATAAATGTTTCATAATGGTTCTTGGCCTGGACATGCAATTGTCAGCAAAACCTTTAAATTAATTTTGTACATTAAATCATGTAAAGGCTCTTTACACTCATTTACAAAAGATTTAAAAGCATCCATTGAGATGTTCTTCAGCAAATTAAGTGCAGTTGTATGTGGAGAACCTTTTAAAGGTTTACCTAGTGTACAAAATGTTGTACACTAGCATGTACACCAGCTTTAAAATGGTTCCTTGCAAAAAAAATCTCATTTGCAGAAATTCTGGAACCAGAACCAAAATCAGCCAAAAAATTAATTTCTAGTATCATGCAAATGCTCTTCTTTGGCATCTATATGCTAGATTTCTGTGGGTAGAACATAAAAGCCATTTTTGGGGCTGTCAGGACTTTGCCTGTGTTGACCATGGGCAGTGTTTCAGCCTAATTAGCCTTACATGACACAATAATAAATGTCCAGTATAATAATATTATCAGCATGCAGCCATTATGAAAACCCACAAATGTGCTTCTGAAAAGCAGAGTATACTTGTCATTAAAAATATCTGCGTCTTAAGCTTTTAAAGAGCATGTCTTGCCTCTTCGTAATTTATTGATCCAGGGTTGTTATGTGCAATTAGCTTTTATTATGTGTTACAGTTGACTCAAGCAGATATCATTGAAAATGGCAGAATGGATTAATGATATTGACAAGGTGATAATTGCCCTTCTAAGGATGTGCAATGCGAGTCCTTGAGAGGTTAAAAAAGGAATATCTTAATGCTTCTCTGATGTGGGCCGAAGATACTTAAGAGTCTCCTAGTATGCTCTTATCAGTTCTGAGTCATTAGCATAGTGGTAGATTGGGCTATTGTAGGGGAATAAGGGCACTCATGCTCAGCTGGCCTGGGTCTTCTGTTCCGCAAGGCTGCCCAGGCCCCGTGTGAGGAGAGGGGCGGCGCAGAATGGAGAATGGCCTGTGTAGGGGTCAGACGGAGGGGAGAGAGGCCAACACGCCAACATTGCTCCATCACCTGTGATTTAAGGCAAATCGTTTGGCAACAATCTAGAGAGCATTCCAGCCAAAACAAGGATGATCCTTACAGGAGACTGATTTTGTTTATGTCTGTATTTAGGTCACATATATACACACCAATGTGTGCCAAACAAAATCACTGTGACTTCCCTAAACTGCATCATTCATTACATTCATTCATCACACAACACAACATTAGCCATATATGATACCTGCCTTAAACTGATGCAAGCATTAATAAGGCTTTGTTTCTCTAGGAAGCATCATTTCTCCAAAGATGGATTGTTGTAATAGTTTAAGATGTTTGGTTTCTTATGTAGATGAGAGATGAAATTTAACAAACATTTCTCTTTAGTAAATGTTTAATATTTGTTGGTCCATGCTATTAAATCAGTGCACTACTGGCATGGCTTAAAGAAATTTAGTGATACATTTTAAAATGAAATAAAAAAAAAAATAGCAGGGAGTTCTTGAGTGATTAAGTTTTTATATTTTTATGTATCATACATTATATTTATATATTAGCTCTTAAAAGTGGCACTAAGGGCCAATTGCTAGTTTGCAGTGTGTGTGAAGCGAAGGGTTAGTAATTTACTGATAAATTGGCTCAAACTATGCAGCCCTATTCTGTTACCCTATGGTCACACATTGGGCTTGCTCATGTAGAATCTCTATGTACCACATCTGCACCATCCATATGGCCAGACAATGTACGGTATCAACCTGACATTCCAGGCACAGCTGGTTTCATATTTACTCCCCAGCTCGAGAGCATATGAGAAACAAATCACAAACAAATGAAGCTTCAAATTAACACCTGATTTTATGGATCTACCCCCTTTGCTATGTCATGGAGAAGCCAAATGTGAAAGTAACATGATGTGTGATAAACATATGAGTCTGCTGTCTCTTTTGAAACTTTTGGCTCGACCTCTCGCTGGCTTTGTTTTGATTTTGTTTGGCCTGAGAACACCTGATGGCTCCACAAGCACCATTGTTCCTTGAAGCTCTTGAAAATAGAAGCATATAGGAAGCAATGAACAATGACTGTTGCTTGACCTACTAATGGATCTAGCAGCACTAGGATATGTTCTCTCTTTTTTCTCTCTCTCTCTCTCTCTCTCTCTCTCTCTCTCTCTCACACATGGTACCAGAGAGAAAGGAGGGGAGCAGAGGGAAACATATGGGTTTTAATTAAACACGGGACAGGACAGATCCGACTGGAGCAGTGTGGACATTCCTTTTGCTGGGAACATGCCTGCCAGCGGCGGGCTGCAGAAAAAGAGAAGAATGCTAAAGTAAACATATCACAGGTAGAACTATGAAACAAACATGATAACCGAGGTGCATGAGTCAGAAGTGCCATGGCACACATCCCGGCCTTTTCCCAGGCTTGGAGTGCTGTTTACTTTGCCGACAATGCTCAGCGACACACACACACACTCCTCTCTCTTGCACATCTCCTAGTTTCTACAATACAGTACTTTGATGACAAATGGGGAAGGCCAACAAAACTTGGGTTTCACACTCTCTGTAACAGACAAGACACTGGTAGTAATAACATGACCACATTTTTAATACCAAACAAAGAGTAATTCTGTCACAACCAGGAAACATGCACAGAATCTGGATGTCCCACGCCCTTTGGCTTTTACCTCCACTATGTATCTGTGCCATTGGGCTTCAGCATGAGAGACTAAAATGTGCCCATAGCTTACCAAGTTCTGAAATGTACCACAATAACAGGTCCTCTGTCATCAGGAACACTTATTTTATACAACAGTATAGATCATAGTGTGTCACAGTTTCCAGTAGGAGGGCAGTAATGGCCTAGTGTTCAGGGACTTGACCCCAAGATCAGAGGGTCTTGGGTTCAAATTCTGGACCAGTAGGTTATCCTTCGGTACCCCTGAGCAAGGTTACGTTCCCCAACAATATTCTCAGACTTTGCTTCCGGTGCTGTGGTGTATTCAAAAGGACAAAGTCACTTTTAGAATATAACAGTGTAAATTATTAAAGCCCCAGTGGAACTAATAGCTTATAAACTTTTTATAAATATTTATATTTCCTAAATTTCTATTTTTAGTCTCATCTATTATCTATATTTCACTGCTGGTTTAACCTGTAAAACTGTATGTGACAAATAAACCTCTTGAATCTGGTATCCCACAGAATTTCAAAAACTGTCAAACTAATATATTAATTTTTGTGTGACATTTACTATTTAATAAAATTACATGGCAAATTTCAAAACAGAACAGCATTTTCAAAGTCATGTATGTGTAATCATGTGTATTTTCCTGACACAAAGTGGCAATGCCCAAGAAATCTATTTAAAAAAACATCCTCCAAGATTAAAAAAAAGATTAAAAGATTTAAAAAAAAAAGTGGGCAGAACTCTTGTCGCACATGTGAACAAAAAAGCATAACACTAACAGTGCATGATTGTGGTTTCATTAGCTTCTGAAGCCCATTTCTCTGAGATTGAAACCTTGACCCCTCCTGTGTTAGACCTAGCCATGGTTTATTCTGCAATAAAGGGCTCTGGGCTCCATTCAGTGTCATAAAATGAGGTTGGAGGGGGAGAGAAAAAAAAAAAAAAAAAAAAAAAGAGGAGACAGGGTTAAGTTGACAAATCCCCTGGCTTTGAGCCCCCCTGGGCTGGTAATCTCCCTGGTAAGCAAAGAGCTCTCAGGTACACTTCTGTTATCAGTACCCATCCACTTATGGCAGTGAAGACAGCCACGCTCTGTTGGCATTGTAGCCGCTGCGAGGATCAGTGAAGGAAGGGTCATTAGGTGCTCTCAGTCAACAAACCTATGTTTACTGGACCACTTGTCCTGCTGGACCACCTTTAGACATTTTTTTCCTTAGAATAAAAAGTAGTGTCAGTTTTTAATCTTGCCGTTTGAAGATAGGTATTCAAACAAAATTATTTTTGAAAGGCACCGTTTTGACCAGATGACCAACTCCTAACTTTGTCATAATTTTAAGAAAATGCAACCAGAGCTGAAAATAGCAAGGCAGTTCATGTCAACTAATAAGCCTACTGACTTATCCACCAATTACTTACCTAAAGATTGCCATCCTCCCTGGGGTCTCATGGTCCTGCTGCCTCATGCAAAAAAAAAAAAAAAAAAAAACTAACCTGGAAAGCATATTTCCCAGATTTCACCGTGACCACCTAAATCTAAAACCAGTGGCATGTGATCATTTTTAATTGCAATGGCAGCTATCAAGGCATTAAGTATAAAAAGCAGCAAGTCACCTACAATCGGCAAGTGAGCACCAGAAATGAACAATGAAACAAGATGACGGTCTGATGAATGTCAAGAACATGTGTTTGCACTGCTCACTTGGGGAAAGGATGGCATGAAGATGCACTATGGGAAGAAGCCATGCTACTGGAGGCAGGTTGATGCTCTGGCCAGTAAAACATGGGTGCATTTATGTAGAGGTTACATTGACATTTATCTATACATTTTTTGCAGACAAAGTGCCCCCCTCCCTGACAAGGATGTTCTGGACAGTTTAGTTCGTTCAGTGGAAGCTCTACCTTGCAACTTAAAGGAATTAATGGATCTGCTGTGTCCAAATACCACAGGCCACCTTAAGAGATCTTCTAGAGATTGAGGACAATATTTGGGAAGTGGCTTTAATGTTATGGCTGATATGGCTTTGACTGCAGTGTGGCTTGTCCTTTATCAGATAATTAACTAGGCTTGAACAACATCCAGGTTGTCCCAACAGGACTGTAAAAGCTCTAAACTGTTCACAACTATACTCATGAACGAGAACCATGTTGTAAAGACGAGCAGAAAAGCCCAAACATGGTCCTACAAAAGTCACCCGTAAAGAATGAAAGTGGAAACCTTTTAGAACTTGAGTACATTCCGAGTTCACCTGTTGGCGCGTCCTTTTGATCTGGTTTTTCACCAACCTTTTTACCTCACGTTTCCCGCCGGTTAATCATTCCTCCATCACTAGCCGTCCGCGCGCTCTTATCTCCTCCCGTGTCACTTTATCACCAGGTGTTATCAACGAGGCCCGCGCCACGTGACTCGGAGTGACCAATCAGCGAGCGGGGTGAATGAACGCTGTTGATCAGCGCGGGAAGGAGGCGCGAGGGGCTGTGAGGTGTAGCAGCCCTCACCTGTAAACACGGAGGCGTGAAACACAGACGCTCACTTCTGCCTGTCAGGGCGGACAAAATAACAACACATCTCAGGCGAACTTTAGTCCCCCAACCTTAAAGAAGAGAACATTAGCTTTTAAAAGTCCTGAGTGAAGTAAGACCAGGTGAGTCCAGGGAAGATGGGCATATTTAGGTAAGTAGGTAGTGGATAAATTAGTCCGGGATTAAAGAGATAAAAACGGCGGTCTTGCACGCTCATCACATCTGAAGACCCCGCAGGACACCTGTGGCCGAGAGAGAGCAGGTCGGGCTTAAACTGAGCCTGGAGGACAGAGTAGTTTAGGATTATTTCACAGAAACAGTTTTAGTGTTTTAATTGGCTGGGAATCGTTTGAAGTGATTTCAGTGTTAAACGGCTCAATTAAACTCTGTGCTTTTATTTATTTTATTTATTTATTTTGCGAAAGCAAGACCCTTATTTCTACAGGCTGTGCGTCCTGGCGCTGTTTTCACTGACACGAGGGTCAGGCTTTGTTGCGAATAAAAGCATTCGAAATTTCTGAAATGACTTTTATTTTGTTAAGTAAGATATTATTTTTATTATGATTATTATTATTATTTATTGTTGTTATTATTATTATTATTATGTTATTATTTTAACGTTCGCTTAGTAAAGTGTGATACCCGTATATTCTTAGCAGCCAAACTTATAACCGCATTTTTTCTAAATAATTTCGAAAATGTATTCTTAAAGGATGTTAAAAATATTATAAATTGTCTATAATAACCAGCATGAGGAAGCCGCTTGCTTTTTAAATGAGGGCAGCTCGGAGTCTTGGTGAACTTGCGAATCTTCACTTTAGTTTTCCCTTTTCCTGAGCCGCCGTGTTGAAAGCCTGTCTGGCAGAGTGTTGGTGATCTTTAATTTTTTGGAATAGTTAATAAAATCTGAAATAAGCAGCCCAAGGACATTAGACTTACACATAAAAAGATGAACAATTTTATTTCACAGAAAATAAAACATAATAAACGTCCTTATATGCAGCAGTGCAGACACTTATTTATATTTCCAGGGGTCCAGGGCGCATGTATCCAGGATATCCCGTTTCTGTTCTTGGGCATAAATTCTGAGCTGTGGTTAAAAAGCACAGCTGAGTTAGAAATTGGCTTCACAGGATCTGACTTCACTGCAGTGAGGAGTGACTGCACTGGGCTACTTTGGAAGTCTGTTCACTTTTGCTGAGGAGTTTTGCGTTGTTTCTTTGCTTTAATTTCCAAAGTGGTCCCCAATAATCTCAGGTTCTGATGCACTGTTATAAAAGGGAGAATAAATTTTGTGGCCCTGTGCCTGGAGTTGCTGTTCTCCAATCAACATCACTGTCTTGTGCGTGCGCGCGCGTGTGTGTGTGTGTGTGTGTGTGTGTGTGTGTGTGTGTGTTTCCCAGCGCTTTAAGCTCCATCATTAAAGCCGCGGTCCGTGCCGCCGAGTGCGGCCGAGAGAAGAGTCCGAAGCGGCGCCGCTCTCCTCTGCTCGTGATTGGTCGGCGTGCATGACGTCAGCGAGGCGAACGAGTCGCTGATTGGTCGGCGCGGCGTCATCAAAGCGGCGAGAGCAGCGGGGTTTGAAGTTCACGGCAGCGCGCGGGCAGCGGCGAGTCCGAGCCAAAAACTTCTTCACGGTCCCGGTTAGACTGACCGCGGGCTGAGACAGCGGCCGTTTAGGAGCGGTGTACGATCCCGTTAAGTGTGAGTAAACTCCGCTCAGGTGTTGACTCGCTGCCCGGCTCGAGGTGAGGTTAGAGGTGCGTGTCCTCAGCATGAACCCGCTCCCCGCTCGGCTCTGAACGCATCGCTCCGATCGCCTGTCCGGGCGCGGGGAGACCGCAGGGATCTGTGGAAGCTGCTCCCCGAGTCTCTCCGGTGTCGCGTCCAGGTGGAGCGGCGGGTCCCCTTCGGCTTGGCGGAGCTGTCATGCTGCCCAAAGTCGAGTCAGACTCTCTGGGACTGGCTCGGTCGCATGGGGAACAGGGCCACATGCCTGGAAACATGCAAGGTAAGATCGGAGAGAGCGGTTATTACACAGCCATGGGTTTCCTTTTGGCCAAAGTCAAGGATCAGTAAAACTCACACGGAGCAGATGGGACTGTCAGTGTGTGCGTGAGAGAGAGAGAGAGAGAGAGAGAGAGCGAGAGAGAGAGCTGAAATCGTTCATTTGTGGTTGATTGCTTTTTTTAAGCGGTGTTTTATTTTATAACTCAGTTCTTTACATTTTTCCTGTTGAAGCCCAAGACTGTAGAAACAAAGTTTCATGTTTTACAAAACAGTGCTTTGGGGAAGCAGAACAGATTTCCTCATTTTCTTCACTTTTATAAACTCTTTGCAGGAAAAAACTATTTCTGACGCTCAGAACATCAGTAGTCTGCGGCGAAGTGATGGTTTCTCTGTTTTCAGCAGTGCGAAATACATTTAGATTTGATTGTTGGCCAATTTTTTATTTTCCTAAAGAAGAATTAGAGAGAAAAAGAGAAATTAGGACCTTTCCGCGAATTCGCAGGATTCAACTGTGATTTTAATTTGTGCTTTCACTCTCCAGAAGCCGTTTCTGTTAAACATGCTCAGATATTTGATTTAATCCGTCTGAGGGCAGTTTTAAGCAGCTGATTGGTGCAGGTTCGCCCTCCAGTCCCAGGAAAGTTGAAGCGCGGACGGAGTTGAACTCCCGCTCAGCTGGACCGCTCCTTCAGCTGATCCGCTCTCACTCCTTCACAGAAAGAGGAAGGAATGATTTATTTTCCCATTAAATGCAGCCAGTTCAGATCATTAGATCAATCGAAACTTGTTGGAAACTCCTCGTGTGAATTTTCAAATCTGGAAAATGTTGAAAGGAAAGAGGAGGTGGTGAATTTAGATGTATTTTTTGTGTTTTAAAGAATCAAAAAGTAAACCTCTAGGCAGGTGAGAGCGCCTCGCAGTTCCAGTTTAAAAAGCTCCCAGTTTTACTCTCGGCCTGATAAAAGCAGCGGTGCTCGGTGATCCATCAAACTCTTTCTCAAACGAATTTCCCTTTATTTCTTATTTTTCCGAAGCTCGCACCTCCATCTGGGTGACAGATCTCAGATCCACCTCCTCAGTTTTGAGGATCAGCACATTTAATATTACTGTGGAGCAAAAAGCTCTGAGTGTATCTCCGCAGCTCGTTAGTAAACAGGCCGGCTCTGTCTGATCGAGTTGGATAAAGATGAAAATATAAAAAACAAAAAAAACCAAAAAAAAAAAAAAAACAACACATACGCATACCGAGGCTCCGACCCAAATGTGGAGGGATGAGCGCTGGACTAGATGTGTTAATTTGCTTGCACACATGAGCCCGTGGTTAAAAGTGGTGCTGTGCTTTCCTCTGCCTCGTGGCTAAAAGCTCCACTCCAACTCCAGATCTTCTGCCTCCAATTTATCAGCCATCATGAATATTAACGAGATTGAAAGGGATGTTTGCCCTGACTGCGACCATCCTCCACACTAGACTAGACTTTTACTGCTATTTCCCTCAGACAAACCTCTTTTTTTTTCTTTAGCATATTCTCAGACAACTGTAGGCTACTGTAGGATGTGTCAAAGCTTAACCCAGGTCTAAATGGTAAGCTTCTAAGCCTTCTGTCAGTCCAGTATGGTTTGTGAAACAGCAAGGCGACGCTGAGAAGAGATTCATTATGCAGAGTTGTTGCACCTCTGACCTGTGCTCTTATTCTGTGTGTGTGCTTTGCAGCCCCCCAGTTTAAAATGATGGACTACTCCTACGACGAAGACCTGGACGAGATGTGTCCTGTGTGCGGAGACAAGGTGTCCGGGTATCACTACGGTTTGCTCACCTGTGAAAGCTGCAAGGTGTGTGGTGCTCTCCTCCTTATTCTGTATTAGAGAAAGAAAGGAGAAAAGTTTCTGATCTGGAAAAAAGGGCTAAGATGGCACATTTTTATGGCTCAGTTTAGTCGAAGTACATGCCATATGGATCTCGGACAGTGTTGCTTGGCTTTTCGAATGTTAAGAAGTGTTGAACTTGTTGATACCTCATCATTCAGAAACATCAAGTTAGTGGGCTTTTATTTTTTGACTAAATATTCCAGCTTTTACAATAGGACGTAAAAGAGATTTTTCCAGATGTTGAGTTGTTTTTTAGATTGAAGATTGTATGCGTATAAAGAGTTTGCTTGCTCTCGTATGCTCCTACACATGTCAGATTCTTTTCTTTCTGTGGGTTTCTATCTAAAAGCATTAAATAATCCAAGTGCTACAACAGAATTATGTTCAGTAGATATAAAAACAGCTGCAAAAGAAATAAGATAAATAAAGAAGTCTTAGTTGCAGCATGACATGCAATTAGCATTTTTTTTCTACCTACGTTTTCTCTGTGGGCAATAAAGAGTCACTGATTTGCCAGAGCTTGACTCATAAAGATACTTTAATAAAAAGAGGCAGCAGTAAAAATAGTTATAGGGCCCATAGTAGAGTTGATAACAGTCATTGGTTTTCATAATCGCATTGTGAATACGCTTTTTTGAATATTATTGGAAATTAAAAAAAATGTTAGTGGCATAATCCAGTGAGTGTCTTTAACAGTGGAGCCAAAATTATTTTTAGATAGTTTTGAGGCACTGCACAGAGGAATGCAGAACTGGATTCTGTGTGTGCGCGTTCGTGTGTGAGAGAGAAAACGAGAGTTCTATGCAATATTGATCGTTTCAGATCAAAATTGTGCAGGTTTAACAACTCTCCCTATGGTGTTGATCTAGAATAAGTTAATGCTTTTTCCCCGTTTGATTCTCTCCTGCTCTGAAAATGAATTCAACATGGTTGCAGATAGAATCTTGTAATTCAGCCACTGTAAATTATGGATATTATTTATTGGATTTTTACGCTTATTTCTAATGTATGAATAAGAAGAACTGAGACAGAGAAACTATATATTGTAGATTTTTAAGAAATCTCTGCCTCTACAGAGCTATATAAAAGGGGTAAGGGATGAAATGAAATTTCAGTGGTAAGAATTTTTTCTTCATTATATATGGTTTTTCAGTTGCTTTACCTGCATAAATGAATATTATTTGTATGACATTTGTTTTTTTACATTTTTTTTAGCAAAGATATATTTTAAAAATGAATCCAAAGTAACTGTCTAAAGAAATTCAACTGTGATAAATGTAGCTTATGGCACATTTCATTTTAGGCATTGTGCTAAAAGAGTTAGTGTGGGTCACTGTAGGTCTTTAAAATGTCTGTATGATAGTTAACAGTGACCGTTAGTCCAATCTCTCTGGAAAGTTATTTAGGGATATCTCACATTTTGAGCCTTTGACTCCTGTTTATTTAAGTCATTATATGTGTATGCACGTGCGTGTGTGTGTGTGTGTGTGTGTGTGTGTGTGTGTGTGTGTGTGTGTGTGTGTGTGTGTGTGTGTGTGTGTGTGTGTGTGTGTGTGTCTGAGTGTGAGTATGTGTTTGTGTCCAAGCAAGCGTTGGCTGGTGAGCGTTTTTTTGGCCTCTGGCTCTCTTCTCATATGCATCAACTTGTGTGGCCTTGAGTGTGTTTCACCCCTTATTCCTGTGTAAATGAAAATGAGTGTGTGCGCGTGTGTGTGTGTGTATTTGTGTGTGTGCACGTTGGTTGTCTGTGGCTGAATAGCACATTAACAAATGCCGAGGGTCAGGTGTTTGACATCTTCATTCATCCTCCTCGGCAGGGCTTCTTCAAACGCACGGTGCAGAACAACAAACGCTACACGTGCATCGAGAACCAGAGCTGTCAGATAGACAAAACTCAACGCAAACGCTGCCCATACTGCCGCTTCCAAAAGTGTCTGAATGTCGGTATGAAGCTGGAAGGTAAGAAAATCATTTGGTTTCCTTGCTAGGCTCAGCTCCCTTTTGTAATAAGACTGAAACAAAATCCACCATCAGCCGATCACTATGGAAGGGCCTGACCAGGCTGGTTTTCCTCAGACTATTTTGAAACGTGTAGACAAGTGTCTAAAAGTTTAGGTTTCCTACAGACATTTCCTCTTAGTATGTAAAATCAGGACTCCGATGACTATTAATTGTGTAATTGCTGGAGGGCAGAATTTCCAGTGATGTCATTTTAAAGCTAGCTGGCTTTGATTTGTGTGTGCTTTCTAGCAGCAGATTCTGAGGCCCTACAGTGTCCTGTCAGAGATGTCCGGGGAAATGAGAACTAGGCGTCACTCTCCCCACGGCCTGGCAGGGCAGGCTCATTGCAACATTTCTCAGATATTCTACAGCAAAGCTTTGATGACCAAAAAGCCCTTTGATTATAAATCAAACGTTTTTTTCAGTAGGTTCCACTCTGGTTTTTCTGAAATGCATTTATATAATTTTATCCTAACAGAATGAACCTAACAGAAATCCTAATGTAAGTGAGTGGTGTTGTTAAGTAAGTGTTATTGTATTTTTTTTTTTTTTTTTTTTTTTTTACAAAGACAAGGTTAAGAATAGGACTAGAATAATACAAAATGTACAATGTCATTGTACACTGTACACTATACCTCACAACTCTGTACACTCTGTACACATTTTTGTTGTGGAAAGACAGTGTAGTATAGAATTAAAAATCATGGGGTTATACACTGTAAGATGGTCATCTATTATTTTAAATCATGATTTTTGTAAACTTACAAATTGAACTCAGAAGTTACAATATTGATAACGACTTGAAGCTGCTGTTGAAAAAAACCTTGTAAGACTGAATTCAAACATGGTGTCTGTGCATTTATGGCTTTAATTAATGTTGGTTTATATGTTTTGTTTTATTTGACCATACAAACAAAGGCAGATGCTTTTACTTATTTCCATAGAAGTGACATTCTCAGTATTGACAAGTGATGGTGACTTTTTGTCCTAGCTGAGCTGAAATGCCTTAAAAATATTTTTGCATGGGTGAGGCATCTTGTGTGTTTTGCCTTCTTTTGGATTATCAGATTGTCCCCTAACCCTTGATTTTAGTTTTAGCTGGAGATTAATAATGACATGTAGAGACTTTGTTTAACTCCATGCTTTCTTGTCGCAGGCAAGAAAGTTAAGGGAGTGGAATAGGTGAAAGGGAAAGTGTATTCATTCCATTTGTGAGCAATGTTGTGCACAGCGGAGCATAAAATGATTTCGGTTTCATCAAACATCTGTTAGCCATATTAAGTACCTTCATGAATCAAAGCATCTCACAACACGCGAGAATGGATATTTAAAACGAGCCCCTGTCCCTACGTTGTGCACTTTGTCATTTTTGGAGTGAGAACCAGCCTGAGTGTCTCGCCTCTCAGCCGCCGGCGCAAAGAGGCAGCTTGCTGTCCCATTACTTATGCATAGGTATCATAGCTATTCATGTGTGTGCGTGGAATAGCGCGCTTTCAGAGTAGGGCTCCAGCAGACATGACAAACAGTGTGTCAGGAGCCGGCCAGGGGAGGCATTCATATGCCTGTGATAGGACAGGCATCCTTGCCAAAGCAACACTTAATATTCCTGTATATTAAACACACATAAATCAGCCAATAAGCAGAGGTGCACTAGCTTGCCTCTGCCTGTATAAGACCTGTCTGAGGATACACAGACTGCAAACTGTACACACATACAAATAAACAAGTGTACCCAAACAAGAAGTTCAAACAAAAACGGCTCACAGCTTCATGAGAATCTATACGTGCAAAAAACACCGTAGAAAAACAAGGATGCATGCACTCATAAACAGACAAACAGTGCATATGCACACAAAAGAGAGGACCTTTTACTCCCCTCTTCTTTCTTAGGGCAAAGAAATAAGTATGACATGCATGTAAATAACCTTGTTTAATTAGACACTGGAAAAAAAAATAGCAAAGGGAAAAATAAAGAAGAGGGTTGAGTGGGGGGCAGGGGGTTGGTAGGTGGGGGGTTAGGGGAGGTTGAAGAGGAGCACAGGAGGAAGAATCATGCATTCATGATCTGAGTCCCTGGTCCACGTCTAATTGTGATTTCCCAAAAGAACCCACTATTAGTTTCCAGCTCATTAATTACCCTGTTATGCAGAATCATTAATACTTAAAGTTGCCACAATAATGTATAATAGATAGATGTATTTTTTTGGTGGGATAAATTTTTCACTGAGAAATTAGTGCTTCAGATAGAAAAAAAAAAAAAGTCCACACCTTTATTGGCTCGGGGGATTTATGGCAGTCGGGGCGTCATGGGGATTGTCGACAGGGTTGCTGCGACAACACTCCTCACCACCAGTGCTGGCTCTCACTTGCCGGCTCCCTCAGATCAGACGCATAGTGACACACACAAAATACATAGACACATGGTAGCTCACACATGCGTACATGCGCACACACACACACACACCGCTGTGACAGGGACCATTAAAATCACTCCCAAGGCAGCTGTTGGACTCAGCTTTTTTCTTTTAATTGTTGTATTCATTTCATTTTCTCCTGCTCTGGCATGTGTGTTCGGGTTATTAAAGGGCCGTTCTAACAAGTGAGCTCACACTGGTCAGGTCCTGGTGTGCATGCATGTGTTTATATTTCTGGTGTATGTGTGTGTGCGCGGGTGTCTGTGTGTCTGTGTGTCTGTGCGTAAAAGGAGGCTGTTGGATCCTCCAGCCATCCACCTGCTGACAGTATGCAGCATAAAGGAGAAATAATTAAGCATAAATAATTAACATGTGGTCCAGCCGAGTGAAGTGGAGTGTGCAGCCCCATGGCAGAGATCAGAGCTCTGCTACGGTTCTGCCTTCATTTATTTACCATAATGATTATCCCTTCTGCCTGATTTTGCCTGCCTTTGGTTTAAAATCATGTGCCTCAGCATGTGATCTATGTCTTTTTGACATTGTAAATAAGTTTTGTCCTATACAATTGCCAAACTTGAGTAGCTCTGCATATGCTGTTAGACAGATATGATGCAATACAGGCTGTTGTGTTTTGCTTGCAGAGTAGAGTGAATTTAATCGATTTCATAAAGTAAATAAGTGACTACTCTATAAAAATATACAACCAAATTGCAAACTCTATAAGCAAATTGTGAAGATCATTGTCTGAGCCATCCTAAAACTTTATTAAAACTTTAGTCTGAAAATAAATTCTGTTTTGTTTGGTTTATAATGTTTTACAGATTTATGCATAACTGCCTCTATGTCTGCCTTTAGTAGTTTTTGTATTTTTGTACATTTAACTTTGAAGTAGTATTAAACTTGAGTTGTTCATGAACAAAACATTTATTCAATCTCTTCCATCTCTCTTGACATGTGCAAGCTGTGAGGGCTGACCGTATGCGTGGCGGCCGCAACAAGTTTGGCCCCATGTACAAGCGGGACCGGGCTCTGAAGCAGCAGAAGAAAGCCCTGATTCGAGCTAATGGCCTCAAACTGGAGGCCATGACACAAGCCATGCAGACAGTGCCAGCTGACCTTACCATCTCCTCGGCCATCCAGAACATTCACTCAGCCTCTAAGGGGCTTCCGCTCAGTCACCACCACCACCACCACCACCATCACCATCACCACAGTTCGTCCAGTGCTGGTCTTCCACCTGCAGACTATGACCGCAGCCCCTTTGTCACCTCCCCAGTCAGCATGGCCATGCCCCCCCACGCAGGAGGCCTGCAGGGCTACCAGGCTTACGGCCACTTCCAGAGTCGTACCATCAAGTCTGAATACCCCGACCCCTACACGAGCTCACCTGAGTCCCTCATGGGCTACCCCTATGTGGAGGCATATGCAGGTGGCTCTCCGCCAAGCTTCCCTCACCTTGTGGTTGAACTTCTGAAGTGTGAACCTGATGAGCCCCAGGTACAGGCCAAGATCTTGGCCTACCTTCAGCAGGAGCAGGCAAGCCGAGGCAAGCACGAGAAACTGAATACTTTCGGCCTCATGTGCAAAATGGCTGACCAGACGCTCTTCTCCATTGTTGAGTGGGCCAGGAGCAGCATCTTCTTCCGTGAACTCAAGGTACGTGGACTTTTAAGTGCTTTTTTAAGTGAAGTTTAATCAAGCAAATTTAAATGATACTGTAAAGGGGGCCTGCAGTCTGTTTGCTTGAATGCAGTAGCATAAAGGCAATTCATGAACCAATTATACTGATCATTAATTTCAAATTACAGCTTAATTGATCAGTTCTTTCTCTTTAGCCTTCCGCAAAGACTCCCGTGTGCTCCTATTCCACCGCTTTATTTGTCTGTTGAAAACATTTAATAACAATTCATTATTTATTTAGCTATTGATGTGCTAAATAAATTAATAAATCAAACATGTTTACATCACTTATTAATCACTTGTTAAAAAAACTGTAATGGTTATAGCGAATTTATGTGCATATATATATATATATTTTTTAAATGTTTTTAGCTTTATAATATAATGCATTATATATTTAGTTACATCTTGAAATGCTTCATGTTGCCATCTGTATGTGCCACTTTATTATATAAGTGCATGCTTGCTTTCAGGCTCCTTCTAAAATTGTTTTAATCTTTTCACATAAAGTACAAAGCAAGTAGCGTGTTTTAGGTTGTAGTGTTGACATTTACTGTAAGCATGTAGACACTGTTTCAAGATTTGTGGACAGTCAAACATTGCTGTGATTATGAAGATATGTAAGGTTTCTGTTACTTATCTATGGCTGAAGTCTGCAGTCATTTAATTTGAACATTATCTAGAAAGAGTATCATACTCTGCTTGTTATATGTTATGTATCTTCAGATTTAGATGGTAGTATTTGTTTTGTTGGCCAGTGCAGAATGAGTTTTGATATCAGTTTTCACTTAAAGCTCCCTTTGAGTTTTTCAGAGCTAAATGTCACTGGCTTCATTCTCACTCATTGTGTTTCTGAACCACACTCTAATGAGTGCTGTGCCAAATCTGAAAATGAATAATAACTCATACCCATCCTGTAAAAATAAGACAATACCTACCATACACAAGGGAGGAAATGAATTTTTTTGGACATCTGTTTTCTACAATTATTTTCATCATCCTTTATTCAACGTAGTTATGTTTGCTTTTTCTGTGTTTCTGTCCTCCCTGGCTCTTTGTTTGCAATAGTTGTTCACTTTTTTCAAATGGAAAAGTGAAAAAAAAAAAAACACTTTCCTCCTTCAGCTTTTTATATGCACAGGCAAATTTTTAAACATATTTTTCGGTCTGGTCAGACTAGAGCGGATAAACTCTGCGCATAAGAAGCGCTTCATATTTTACATGGTTGTTCAGTTTAGAGTCTTTTCTTTGTTATAATGTGTAATTGTCACCCTCTTCACTATGCTATTAACAAGAGACCTCTAGCGCCCGTTCCCTCCCTCTGGTGCTAGAACGGCCCAACCTCACTTCAGCTTGGATTAGCATTGTGTTTGGCTGATTGCTGTGAATATCATTTAGCCTTAATTGTGGCTGAACTTCACCTTTCACTGTGATGGAGCACCTCCTTAATGCAGCCGCTTGCCTACTCTCTCAATCTAAGAGAGATTGGTTAGCGCAGCCCCTGTTGAAAGGTGTTAGGGTGTAGCTGTCGCATTTGACATTAGAGAATGGCACACAGCAATGAAGTCGTAATTAGCGAGCCTCTCATTTAGTGAGGTGACCTCACTAAATCACAGACTGAGAAAAAAACAAAAAACAAAAAAAACCAAGCTAGAGCAAGCAACTCTGCTTGCTTCTCAGACCCCACTCCTGATAGTAATTAGTGGATACTTATGCTGTTATTGTTATTATGATGCTGATAGAAGCTTAAGCCTGTGTAAGAGGTACCTCCCAGTTTCAACAGCGAGCTTCAGCAGGGTAGGCACCACAGGAAAAGAGCATTGACTGAATGAATAGAGAACGATGCCAACTGCTAACAGCAATGATCTTTTGTGCTTTCTTTTACATTTTTGTATTCCGTACAGATTTTTAATAAAATTTGTGTATCACTTCATCACTAAAGATCCGATTTGGTGGTATTGACGTAGATAACTGAACATTTGTCTCAAACAAATGTATTTCTTTTCTTCTAGAAACAATTTAAAGGTCATTGATGCATCAACATTGAAAGTGTTCATATGACAGGGACTTTCTTCAACTTAGATAGCTTTTAATTATTCTTAATACAGCATTCCACACTGAAGAGTCTTTGAGTCTTTTATAATTATGGGGGTTTCTACATTTAATATCATTAACGGCACTCTAAAGTGACAAAGGCTGCCAATGCAGCACAGATTCCCAGAAAGTGTATGTGGCAGAAGTGACCCATTAAGAAAAATCCATACGGTCAGGGACAGGATGACTGGACATTCACATTTCTGCTGGTGGTGGTGAACTTGTGGCACCAAACTCACTACACATAGTGCCAGAATAGTAGGTATAACTGGAACATTCAGACTGGAACAAATCTATCACTGACTTTTGTTTATACGCCATGCTTGATGTTCTCTTGAGCAAGGAAATGGCAAAGACTCAGGTAGTGTTTAATAAACACAGAAAATGCAAGGGAATATGAGGATTGTCTGAGGGTCCAGGGGGCTACAAGGTGACTATAAATACACCTTCATCTGCGACACTATTATTAGTCTCGTAAGAACAAAAGAATTTCTCTGGTAATAGAGCCGGGTGTGAAACGTCTGCCAAGTGTTTAAAGATTTAGTTTCCACAAGTGGACTTAGTTACTGGACTCATAAATATTTAGCCATGATAGGATCTCTAAAGAGAGCTCCCTATTGTGTTCAAATGAATAAAAGAAAGAGAGAAACATTCCAGTGCTTATTTCTCACACCTTGGACTCTTAAAATGTAATATTAAAACATAAAATAAAAAATCAGGATATGGCTACAGATGTGAGGCTGTATTACCTCACTTTTAATGTGTATAACTCAAAACGAGAGCATATACCTATTGTATGTCTGTGATAATGCTGCAAAGCCTCTCTGTGTAATTTCTGATCCTGATAGATGGAGGAGCTGACTGGAGCTTTATTCAAATATAAGCAGATATTTGGCTTAGTTTGTTGGATATTCTAGTTTGTTTTTGTTAGTATTATTATCTACTGAGCTCGATGATAATGATTAAATGAGGCGACCCCCAATATTGTCACGCAATAATTTTTTCATGACAACCCCTACTGCATTCTAATATCAGCACATCTTTGTTTTTATGTACATTTTTGTGTAGCCTTGTGTGTTTGTGTATTTTTGCATGTGTATATAGGAATAGAAATTAGACTTTCATAGTTAATGGGCCTATTCACTGTTATTTTTCTTTGGAGCCTCCTTTTTCACCATGCGGTATGCTTTGTTAAAAGTAAGCTTTGTACCCCTTTATTACAGTATAAATGAACCTGCAACATATAACTGCATCTGTATATTTGGCCCAAGATCTAATGGTCTAATAAACCTGAAAATGTATAGATTTATGTTTTATTATTGTCACAGATTACCATTACTACATGAAAAGAGCCATCCATCAGACATCAGTTTCCTTTTCATATATGAAACAATACAATAATTAGCATTTCCTTAGCAATAGGAAATGCGTTTTAAATATGTGCACATATTTAATGTAAAAAATCATTGCAGTGGATTTAACAATAAGGGAAGCTTCATGAATGTTATATAAAGTGATTAATGTTCATAGAAAATTTCTATATGCAGAACTTTTTGTGTGCTCAACATGTTCATGAATGTGTTTCATGAACTACTCTGGGGCAGATTTTGATTCGCTGAAGTTAAGTTTGCCAAAGTCTCTTGTTTGGTAAGATAAGGTTAATTAAGATCACGTTGCCTTTTTCTACAGTGCATTCTATATATATATATATATATATATATATATATATATATATATATATATATATATATATATATATAATGTGTGTATGTATTTATTTATATTTGGTGAATGCAGGTGAATGAGTGTGTGTATGAATGTGTGCACTGGCTAGTCTAGTCTGTGTCATGCTGAGGGTGGGTGCTGGGCACAGGGAGGTGGGGGAAACAGATGCACTCTTTCCCTGCTGGCCGTCCCATCTCAGGGCTGCTGCGTGTTTCTCTTCTCCTGGCTCTGTCGTTAGTGTGGAGACTTGGAGAGTGATTCAGGTCCACAGAGATCACTCTTTTTATTGTGAACTCTGTGCCATTGTTCAGCTGGATAGGATGCGTGCGCAGTGGTTTTCCTCACTACACAATAGGACCAAAATACACAGATTCACCAAGCTTTTTATTATTCTTCTGAGTATATGTGTCCCTTCTTTTTTTTTTTTTTTTTTTTTTTGCCTTTCGACCTGCTGTGTTAAATGTAAACTTTATCATAGTGAACACCACAGTTTAAAGAAACCTTCACATTTACCACTGCAACACCATTCTTATATTTAGTCCACTGAGCTGATAAAAGTCACCCTCACTAAGCTTACAGTTCCTTGACATGTGGCACCGACATTTATTTTTGTCTTTTCACGACTGCTTGGGGACAGTTCAACAAACTTCTCCTCTCTTTTTTCCCTCCAGAGCCAAGAGAATGACATTACCAGGCCAGCCATTAAGCAATGCAGAACTGTATTAGGGCCTTGTTCTTCAAGTTGCACCCAGCCGCGAGGCTTGCACTTATTAGAAAAGCAGCTGTAGAGGAGAGAGGGGAGCTTTTGGGTCCAGGCCCCGTTGCCTCTCTACCTAATGGTGTCTTAGTCAGTGACCCTACTTTTTTCTTTTGCTCCTAGAAAGGAGTCTGTGAATAGTATCAGTTTGGACCAGCCACCTAAATTAATTCATACAAATGTGATCACTAGGATTTTTTTTTTTTTTTTTTTGTAATACACCACCCCATTTAGTCATGCTCAGTAACACCCACTAAAACATCCCTAAACACATGATATAAAGAATACAAAGAGGGTGAAATCTAGCATATGCTTCCTCCAAAGTAACCACTGCAACATTTCTAGACATCTTGATGCGCATCAAGGAGAACGCTAAACATTCTGTTAAATCAGTAGCAGGTACCCATGCTGGCGAGAATCTTGAGTTATGAGTGATGGACAGGGAGAGAGAGAGAGAGAGACAGGGCCATTCAACCCACCCAGGAGCTAACTGTACCCCCTTGGCTCCTATGTGTTTGTGGTTATATTTAATATATATTTAATATATTTAATTTGTGGATATTTTTAATTTGACTGCAGTAGCCTGTCTTTACATCCAGACCTCAAATCTTTGCAGTCATAAGTAAATTGCCATGCTGTACATGTACATTACCACTGTATTCCTTATATTAACTTCACAGTTGCTTGAATATTTTTCAATAATTATTGTATAATGTGAAGCTGAATAATAAGCTTGCAGTTAAGATATCATTTAAGAAATACAAATGATTTATTAAAAGCCAAGGTAAACCTAATTGAAAAACTACTGATGAAATTTCACAGAAGTTCGTGCAATCTTTACCCAGTTCAATAAACTCTCTTGATGCACCTATTCACGCCCGTAGTGAGTGATAGTACCTTATTTTTCTTTAGGATCACGTTTTCTGCCATTTTTTTTTTTACTTTTGTTTTGACTGAAGAACATGTTCATGTTGGCAGGTGGCTGTATGATTTCACTCTCCATTAATATTACATGAATTTACTTTTGTAAAATGCACCTCATCCCACCACTTTTTTTTTTTTTACTGACAGTCCAATTTCAGGGGTGCAGGTTAGAGACTGTAATTTTCAAGAGAGCTCGTATCTACAGGAATTAATAAGGCGTTGCGGATGTGATCTGTGAACTTGAAGGCGGTTTATATCATCCGTGTCCACCCATCACACATATACATGGGCGCGCGCACACACACACACACACACACACACACACACACAAAAAACCATAATTCCCCCTCTCTTCCTTCTCAGCCTCCTTCCAGACCAGCCAAATCCATCCAGTAGCAATGTGCCGTCTTGCTCCAGGTCACCCAGGGTTGCTTCCTGACAAACGGCCTAGAGCGTGTGGCCTGCTGGCTCGAACACAGATTTGTAACTGTGTCCCTGGTCCGTTGCATTTGAATTATTCTACCTAGGCCTTGCTTGTGTTGCTTTACATTATCGTGCAGCATAAGGGCCCTGGGGTTAGTAAGGGACTGGGGGGGCTGCAGGGAAAGATGGGTCGTTTGGACAGTGGGAGGAGATGAACAAGGCCCTGCGAGCGGCACCAAGGGCAGGGGTGCATGTTGAAGGACAGGGGGGGAAACAGGTGGGAGGTTAATGGCCCCTGGACCGGATTCACCAGCCGCTCAGACTTGATATATGGGCCTTAGGCCTGGTGCGGGCGTAGGCTTTCAAAGATATATTATTTCATTTGAGGAGCAGCATTCTCGTCCCCGCATTTGTCCACTGATAGATGATATCCCCTCGCTCACCAGCAGCCACAATTGGAGATGGCGTGTGAGTTTTTGTAAGACCTACTCCTGTACATATTTTCTCTTCCTCCTTTCTCTCTCTCTCTCTCTCTCTCTCATTCTGTCTTTCTCTATCTCTCTTTCTCTCTCTCTTTTCTCCTTCCTTTTTGGTCCCACTGACCACTCCCTCAGATGTATTCCACTCCCCTTCTACTCTCAGCTAAAGGCCTTTGGGCTGACAGTTTTTTTTAAGCTGCTGTTTTAGTTCTTGCCATATCTGTCTGATGAGGAGAGATGGGGAGCTGGAGTGGGGTCACAAAGGCCTCTTTTCTTTCATAAATTATGTAGAAATGGACAAAAACTGGATATCTTGTCTTGGATTCTGGAGGAGCACAGTGTTTTGGCAGTTTATAAATATTGCAATGGAAAGTACATTTATTTAGCCAGCCACTGACACGACTCTAAAATAATAAACTCTACTTTTTCAAAAGTGAGTTAACCCCATTTTTGTTGCTTCTGATTTTTTTTCCACAATTGCTATAAATTGTGAGGTAGCTACTGTGAAACTGATTTGAACGTTATGTAATTATGGGAGTGGAAATTTAATTAGAAAGTATTAGTGCTAAAGGATTTAAAAATAAATATGCACTCAGATATGTCACTTTACAGAATGAACATAATTAACTCTTGGGATTATTATTTTCAAAGGACGCCTTTTCACTGTTTCAGTGTATGTTTTTCTCTACAGTCCCTGCATTTAATTCAATGATTGTTACAGCCAACTGTGGAGTGCTTGTCTACTAAATGCAATGTCCCCTCTGAGGCAGCTGAGGTCAACTAGGCTGTCTCACTGTATCCTCAAAATGCTGCCCCCATGCCCCTGAGACATTGCTGGGCTGAGGCAGGAAGTGTGCACACTTGTTAAAAGGAAAGATTTAGGGTCCAAAGTCCCAGCAGGGCTGCCAGAGGGGCTCTGGGGAAGGCCAGAGGCAGACGAACTGGGGTCTGCTCATCCACTTGTTGCTTTGATGAGGGATAAAAGCCTGTCAAGAAGTCCATGTTCCTCTAGAAGAGATGATAAACTCATCCAACTCCTCCATGCAGTGTCCTATTCAACAGTGTTGCCTTTTGCTCCGCTCTGTCTACTGCTGCTGCTTCCATCCATGTTTGGATGTGTTGAAGGCTGTCAATACATTAGCCTTTTTCATGGATCCTTGTTGAAGTGTTGGCCACCTTGCATCATCAAATAAAAACAAAAAAAGGCCGGCAGTGGTGTAATATTTGTTTCCCCCCTAAATTGATGAAGCAACATAGTACGAGGCATATTCATGTTTATAGTTCCCTTCATATGGTAAAAGAAAGGCAAAGTAAAGAAACTGTTACAGTGGGTAGTAGGTTCTTTAGAGCTCAACTGGGCTGTGGCCTTTTCACAGTCCTAACATTTTGGAATGACACCAAGAATGTGAATTATTTACTCCTACCCAAACTTTACTTCTAGCTAAATGTGATCAGATATACACTTTAAAGTTGGCAAGATTTATGATTTTAATCTATTTAATACGTTTACACCTGTTCTTACTGATGGGTTCAAAAAGTAAACAAAGTAAGTAAAGTTAACATAAAATGAATTGCAGTTAGCACTTTCTTTTAAATGTAACACTGGACATTAGTGCTTTATGGAAAATATATAATTGTTTTTAATAAAAGAGCACCATTGGATAAAATTAGTATTTGTTGGATCTATACAGCTGGTTCTTGTGGTTCTGAAGTGTAAGGGTTTAACTTTTGTTAAGAGATATCTTACTGTCTTTCTTCAATGTCCCTGCCATCTTAATAATCTGCTTGTGATGGATATGGGTCTGAGGTTGACAGGGTCTGTGTGCCACCTCCCTCTGTCTGTCAGCAGTTGTCTTCAGTGTTTATTTTTGCTGCTTCTTTTCAGCTATCTATTCTGGACGCGCTGAAATGTCCAAAGACAATACATGCGCACACTGGTCAGAAAGACAGGCACAGCGGTTTAAGCTTACACTTATATTTAACCAGCCTGTGGGCTCAGCTTGGTGCTCTGCTGAACACTAAGTAAGTTTCAGCTGCACAGCATTATGTATGGTTAATGCTAGGGTGTAAGTGTTTGGATCACAGTGAGGACTGGACAAAGCCACCTGTTCGTTATGCAGCTTTAAATCGTTGCTTCATTCAGTCACTTTGTTTCAGCGTCTTTAGGTGAAACCTGGCAGGTTGGAATGGTCCTATGCTAAGCGTTTCCATACACACTACTCATGACAGCAGGAGTCCTTTTCAACGATTACAATAGCATTCTTTCTCTATTGCGAACTCTCAGAGAAGATGAAAAGAGTTTTGGTGATTTCTGAAACGATGTGAGTTGGAAATTTTTAAAACTCACCACACAAATGCTTAGAGCATGACACCTAACCACCGTGTTGACAATGGCTTTAAAGTTTGACAGGGGCTCGGCAATGCTGTCACTGTTCAAATGGTAAATCGAGCCATGTTAAAATAACACGTCTCATGGTCTGTACCAGAGCTGACTGTAACAATCAGAGCTGTGTGAGGAGGTTTTAGTACCCTTGTTATTTAATGTTCACATGAATCAGTAGGGAAGGGGAATCTGCAGCTGCACAAGTGCTTTTCCTTACACTCATCACAATAAATTTCACATTACAAGCCTTTTGGCTCAGGCTCAGTATCACAGTCAGTCTCATAATTCTAAAGTGTGCCTACGATACTGATGAATTCATATAATAGCTGCAGAAGTTAATAGACCTATAATAACCTAATCACTGACTTTCTTTCAAGCATATATGCCCAGTAAGGGATTTCAATTTACATAATACTTTTCAAGTCATTATTAAGTACATGCACAGATATTAAAAACTATTTGCATAAAGTAGATCCTTGCTGTGTATTTTTTATATGCAAATTATAAGGTGGGGTTTGCTGTAGCCATTGTCTTTGTGAAGGTTCCTGGATGCATGTTTTAATGAACAATTCATTAGTAACCAGAAATGTTAATTGTTTGTCCTGAGTGTCACTGTGTCTTTTAGTCAGCATGGATGAACACAGAGTATTTGTGGGTCAGTATTCTGCAGGATAATGGCATGCAGCCCCTACACCACATGCATAAAGCCACTCACGCATTCAACTCCTGTCCAGCTGAATAATACAGGAGTCTGCACCCATTCCCCTCTCTGAGCCAATCAACAGTCATTTCCTTCTGTCCATCAACTTGTCACTCAAAAGGAATAAATATTGACAGCCCTTGCCAATAAAGGGGCACATAAATTGTAAAATCAGGGAAAAAAACAGTACAAGGGGAAATAAAATCAAATAAAAATGCAATAGTCATTCCAAGCAAGCGGAACACTTCTGTGTGTGTGTGTGTGTGTGTGTGTGTGTGCACGTGCGTGCGTGTGTTGTTGTTCCTGTGTGTTGTAGATTGAGTACCACTGGTGGATCAATAGTCAGTCGACACGCAGCACAGAACTCATTTTGGATTTGGAAAGCATTATTTTCTCACTGTGCTTCAGTTGGGGGGTAGGGTGGAAAAGAATTGTGTGTGTTTGGGGTGGGGGTGTACTTCAGGGAGCTTTTGCTCCCTTGACTTCATGTATATTAGGAGACTAATGTTCAACTGAATAATTGATTAGGGCTGCTCAGTTTTTGATAATTAGTTGATAGCTGCTTGGCTTTAAGCTCTCTGATCTGTAGTAAGAGACTGCAAGGCTTAGGTTCTTTGTTTTCTGTTTTTTTTTCTTCGTCAAAACATGTTACAAGCATGTTGCAGAGGAACAACAGTGCTTAAAAGCTCAAATGGACTGAGCTGTGCTCCACATGGCTTAAGAGTTTGGAAGAGGAGAAAAATAGCTAGCTTTTTCTCATAACCTGTTTCCATCCTTCTTCTGATGTTTTTCTCGGTGGAACAAAACAGAGAATTCACTCAAGTAGCTCCTAAAATTGTTCAATATACAACGAAAAAATATCTGACATTCCTGCCCTGTAGTTTCATTGAAAAAAATATTTGCTCACTTTTGTGCAATGATGGGTAATAACTATGCTATTCTCCACTGATTCTTAGACATGAGGGTGGATTTTATAATCTCAGGACATACTGAAAAAGTCTAAATGGTACAGTTTACCGTAAATGTCGAAATTAGTGGTTTTATTTTGGAAAATTAGTCTGTACGTAATTTAGATTTTGTTCAAAATGATTATATTACCTATATATCTACCTATATATCTAAAGCCTGATTGTCAGTCTATGATTGAAAAGGCCTTAGGCAGCTCTGAGTGCAACTTGGATAGAGCTTGGATGACTGTCTCTCTATGTTCTTGTTTCTCATCTTTTCAAACATTGCAGCTAATCAATAGTACCCACTTCAACTTTTTTTAGCAAGTCTGTTTCTTTGATTTTCAAAACAACAAGTGTCCTCGAAGAAGATATAAAACAGTTTAAAAAAGGGAATTATGTATATGTTAAATTAATGTTTAGAAAGACTACTGCTTTTACAGCTTAAATAATGCTCTTAATAGAGATGAAAATGCAAGTTTCAGTTGTCATGTTTGGCCACGACAACACTGTATTAAGTTAGTTCTAGCTCTTACTGCAATAAGAGTACTCAAGTGATTACAGGTGAAAGCACACAACTTGTCTCAGGTCAGATCATAAACTAGCTGAGGTTACCACCACTGTCCATTATTTCCTGGATGCTATAACACAAAAGCAGGTGTTGGGGCTCTGATCGAATGCAGTGTGTTTTATAGGTCATGGGTCAGACTCAAGAGTCTGTTAATGTGGTCACCGTGGGAACTAATCAATCTCCATTCTTCAGCGCGATCAATCAGGCACTCAGTCAGGACACTACCACACATACACAAAACATTCGCTGTCAGCCCAGAGGAGCCAATCAACCTCCTCAATTTAGGAGCCAAGCACAAGCCTACCTGTACCAGGACCCAAATCAGCACATCATCAACATACTATAAATTATTCAAATTTCTAAATTAGGGCAACAATGATATCAGAATCATATCGATATCTGCAAGTAACTGCCTGAAAAAGTATGATTGCATCAAACAGATCAATTAAAATGTGAAAAGATATTTCAAAAACTAAATGTATTGTACCCTAAAAGAAGAGAATATTTAGGAACAACTGGGCTACAGCGATGGAAAACAGAGGAATCATAAATAGTACTGAGTACAAATTAGAGAACATTAAGCAACTAAGCAAGTTTGTTTTATTGAAAAGAGAGCGTAATTAGTCTGACTTAATTGGCTCTATTGCTGTGCAGCATTTGGAATTCTGGATAAAGTGTATCCATGTGTTCTATGAGGGGAAAAAAATAATTTTGTCATTGTTGTTTTAAACTGCTGATATATTCTGTCAGTTCCAACTTCTTAAAAGCTGCAGAAATACATATTATATTTCTTTAAAAAGTTTATATTTCCTTTAAAAGTTTTATTTTATAATGAAAATAACTGAAATGCCAAGCCTTTAAGTAATCATGCATTGCCACAGAGGGACCTATGTACTAAGCCTTTTCACAAAACATCACAAACCTAAATGGACAGTATATGGATCATGAGAATGGTAAAATAAAATAAAACAAATACACTTATACACTTGCAAAATAAGAGGATTACACAAAACACTGGGTGTGGATATTACACATGCAGCTATTTACATATTTGGCTGATTTTACTAACGTTTGAACAGCATGCACCAGTGAAATTTGATTTGATTTTTGATTTGATCTTTTATAAACTTCAGCTGGATTTTTTTAAACACTGGCAGCAGGTAAAGTAGTAAGAGACCCAAGAGGCGCAACAATGCTAGTTTTGCATTGTGCCTGTGTATATACATCTAGCCCAGTGTAGTTACTAAAGCAGAAATAAGACAAATTAGAGGGAGAGACAGAGAGAGACATTGAGCAAAGGAGAGAGAGCAATCCTAGGCTTGGCCCACAGTGGAGGATGGGTATGGAGAAATGTGCCCACAGCGGCTGGTGGCCACCTGCTCAAAGTCCCAGCGTGCTTATCACCCTGGGCAGCAGGCATGTGGGAGAGTAGGGGAACAAACAGAGCCCCTGCCATGATAAACAAGCGGGGAGATTTCCACTGGATCAGGGAAAAGAGAGGCCACATGAACTAGGCCACTCAGCCCAGTATCACTGAAGCATTATCCTGAAGTCTCTGCGATGTCCATGGAGGAAGGTAAAATCTGACAGCTATACACGTAGTTAGCATCTCCTTAGGGGGAAACAATTTTTTTAGCCAATACATAAGATTAGAAATGATGCTTTTTAACTGTAAATTGCAACCATAAGCCTTAATTATAGGAATACACTGTTTTTCAAGGTTCTTGGCAATGGATGACATCTAACTAAAATTTAAACCTAAAGTCTAACAGCAATGCTCTGCACTGCTAAGTACAATTTGGTTTGACTGGGCATGCCACCCATAGGGAGAATTAAGAGTTTCCTTCTTATTGTACTCATTATTGTACTCATGATTGTACTCATTATTTGCATTGGTTGAATTTAAAAAAGAACAGATAGCATAAACTAATTGGGATATTTTAAACCTGTGAAGAAATCCACCCTCCATGAAATAATTAATACGTGTCACCCTGGTGGAATGGAAGTGAACGTACCAGCAGATGAACAGATGTCCAGCAAAGACAACTCAAAGCTCTTTCGCTGCCCAATAGGCTCATTGAAGTGACTTCAAACCCCACCCGTAGGTTTCCCTGCCAGCCACACTGATCCACATCCAAGAAGTCAAAAAGGTTCATGTAGCATTTCGTCTTTTTTCCCCATGTCTTTATGTAAATGTAATTTTTGGGCCATGTACTTGCAGTCTTGTGTGTGTGTGTGTGTGTATTTGAATAAATCATTCATTTCATTCTGTTCATTAAGAGGCATTAAAGAAGCTTCCATTAATCTGGTCATTAGGGCACTTCAAAAAAAACGAAACTACTTATTAAAAGCAGTTCCAGCTGTGTACCCTCGTTATTCTCTCTTATCCACAGTGCTTAACAATGCTTGTGGCACTCTACCAAAAACATGAGGGGGTAAAAGGACGGCCATGTTTGGCAATTTGGACACTGTTCCATTATCATTGGTCTGGACTTGCAGGCAGTGATGAATAAACATTGCTTTTGGGCATGTGAAGGAGATCTATTTGCACATCATTTACATTTGAAAATCAGGCATGCACACGCCCATGCTTAATTACCCTACAATTCATTTTTCTGTTTCCAAAATAGTTCTCAGTATATTTGTAGAATCATGCACAGGACCATATTAAAGGCTCTAAAGTCATATGTAGAGAAGCTAAAGGCTAAGCAATTGATCGACACATTGATGTAGCAATGCCTGAATGACCGTAAAGGTGTTAAATTGGTTTCTTGGAGGATATGCATTTTTCATTATAAGTGCTGAGAGAAGGTTCCTTGTAAAAGCTCTGTGATGATTTTGAAATATTAAAAGAGCCCACCTTGAAGAAGGCCATTAAATGAAATCTTTAGAGTAAATCTGGGCATAAAGGAGGTTTCAAAAGGAGAGATGGAATGTACACGCAGCTTTTACAATAGTTTTCTCATTATTCCATTCCTTTAAATGTAATCTGAAAGCCGGCTTATTCATTGTCTGCTGTAGTTAGGTCTCATTCTCTCATTCAGGGAAATAAAATATGTTGTCTCAAGCTGTGAATGTGAGACTAGCTGAAGTCAATAACTGTAATTCATTTTGGCAGTCCTCCAGGCAAATTTACAACTGCTTTCAGCATGGGTAAGTGTAGATAAACATTAACATATTTGTGGCCTAAATTTTATCATATGTTTCATAACTTTGGATTCTATGGCTTGTTTTCTAAAGAATAAAAACCTTAGTAACAGAGCATTGCACTTCCTAATTTTGTCCTGTAACCTACTAGAGTGCTACATTTCACTGAACTGCAGCATTAGATATGTGCATATGTGTATAGCTTTGATCTAATAGTACCATGCTGAAATGAAAGCTGGTATAGTCCTGTCGCACATATGCCACACTTTTATTCCTGGATGTAAATAAGCCTTATCCAAACAGCACATATCTTAACAAGGCTGAGTTACACTGGGTCGTGACAGGGCAAAGAGGAAGCTGACAGCAAAGAAGCTGTGGCAGAAGGCTTTAAAAAGGTCAGAGATGTCCTTACTGTCTCCTCAAGTGTCCCAACCCTGACGGACTTCCCCCGCTGCCCTGTGGCATTCTCATACCCTTTTGATGATCCAAACATGCCTGCCATGCTGGAGATTCAAGAGGAAGGTCTTTGATGAGAACGTTTGTCTTAAAATTTGGTATAAGTGACAGGTTCTTTTGTAGACTGTGCAAATATTAGATGTAGTCGAAAGTCATCTGGAACAGACTCTCTGAAGCAGGAAAATCTTTAGACAGGGCTGTAGATACACCCCTCTCACACTGGTCAATGTAAAAAGTCTTTATTTTTAAGAACACAATGGAACACAATCAAGTCAAAACTCTGATCTTTGTATTCCACAGCTTTGCAAATACTAAACAGTCTTTGCATGTTTTAAAAATCAGGCATAATGTTGACTCACCTTGATATCACTTATTTGTACTTGCCATACTGACGGTTTAGCTTTTCATACGCTCATCTTAGCAGCTGCTTTCTTCATGTTTGTTATGGCTTTAAAACTAAAAACATGGTTTTAGGAGTCAAAATACTCAGAGACAGAGGCGTGGATGGTTGTAATATCTCTCAAGGCAATAAGATAAATGATGTAGAATCATTTCTAGTCTTTGCCTTTCGCACATTAGCCTTGAGAGCATTATTTTATTTTTAATACTCACTTTCTGCCTTGAAGTGTCCCGATTTTTTTTTTGGGTGTCCCATATGCAAATATCAGAAACTAAACTACTTGTTCCCAAACTTTAGAACAGTATCAACAGGACAATATTTGTATGGAATGAGGCAGAGGTTTAGGTTTTCTTTCTCATCTTTCATGTGTCTAGAGCTCCTGTCCACCTTTGACTGCATAGTGTAATCATTGATTCATTGAGCCATGAGAGTCCTGCAAGAGTGACAATGATCCCGTTGTTAAGCTTCCTCACTGATTCATTTCAGAAAGTGTTCCCACAGTTCCAAGAGTGGGGAATCTCACCACTGGGTACTAATGTAATCACAGGTGATAAATGAAATGGCCCAGTGGGTAACACTGCTGGGCAAACAAATTAATTAACAACAGGGAGCAGTGGCGACATGCATAGTGAGAGAGCAGGCAGGTGTTTTCCCTGAGTTCACATGAGATTACTGTGTGTTTTAGTAGAACAATGAAACTAAAGGCAGTAATGATGTGCAAGGTGTGAGAAAGCACATGGAAATATGAAGTGTAAAGTGTTGAAATAACTTGTATTCAGAATGTCCACTCTTCATTAAAAGGGTATCATTCCATTTTTTTTTAACAGAGGGTGTAAAAATAAAAAAAAAATAAAAAAATGTTTTTCTCATAACAGCCATAACAAGTTTGAATTAATTGTCCTGGCCAAGATAGAAAAGGGAGCTTTATAATACGTTGTTCACTTTTAGTGGAATTAAGCTTGAAATGCCTTTTTTGCCTTTGATGGATCAAAGTCGTCAAACTTACTACTCTTTTTGCATTTCTCACAGGTTGATGACCAAATGAAACTGCTCCAAAACTGCTGGAGTGAGCTGCTCATCCTTGACCACATTTTCCGGCAGGTGATGCACGCCAAAGAAGGCTCCATCCTGCTGGTTACGGGGCAACAGGTGAGTTTCTGTTCCATAGCCATTCCTGTTACCTGAACACTTCTTCGTCTGTGCTCGACCTCCCCATAGAGCTCATCAGGCATCTCACCAGTGTGGATCAACATCCTTTAAAGTACTATCGACTGGCCCGGCCTATGCAGTCACCACTCCATTAAAAATAGATTACGCTTATAGGTATAAGCTAATGTGACCAGAATAATCAATTGTGCATTTCTTATCAAGTCTGTAGAGTCAGAATAAATAAAACGGCTGGTTAAGCATGCACAAGTCATCGCGGTCTGTGAGAGAAAGAGGGAGAGAGGAAGAGAGAGGAGGGAAGAAGCCATGATTTACCTTGCTGGTCTCTGCGGAACAGCACTGGGTGGATGCCTCAGGCTTTGCTGGAGTTCTCAATGCAGGGGGTCCTTTCATTCTGTCTAAGGCTCACACACGTGCACACACACACACACACACACACACACGCACACACATACACACATGCGCACACACACACACATACTCAAAATGTTTAAATTGCTCATTATAAATATGCACTGTCTGTCTGTCAGTAGAGTGTAAGGTTTCAATTATTAATCAGATTTTCCCCTCCTCCCTTTCCGAAATGTGAACTTCAACAAAATGTTCAACAATAGAATCATAAATATTAAAGTCAAAGAGGTGAGGAGAAGCGTGCAGCCACTAGGCAGACAGCTGAATTCAGCACTGATAACTGATGCTCTACATTTCACTGAAACACGGAAAATCAGTTCTTTACTAATTCCAACAGTAAAGACACTGCTTAGCTACTGCAAAGGTGTGTTTCAAGTGTGACATCAGTTATTGCTTGTCAAGTGTTTATTTAGCAGTCATATACTGGAAGAACGAGAGGGTCACCCTGTTCTCCAGTTCACTAGGCAACTGTATGAACTCTGTTAGAACTGAATGATGAGCTGTTGTTCTTATCTTCAGCAAAACTGTGTGACACGTCAATTTAGAGGGTGTATTTGGCAGGTGTATGCAGCGTTCATGTTTCAGAGAGCTGGTGCATTGGCGCATTGTTACATAGCATTTTATTAAAACTCTTTGTGACTTTTGGACACACAATATCAATGCAAATGCATCAAAATCATACTCTGCCTGTTAAACGTTGGGGAACACCTTGGCCTCTTTTGTTTTAAATGTTCAAAAAAAATGTAAATGTAAAATAACTGTTCATAAAAACGATAGGTTTTCATTCCAAACTATTCCTATCAGCACATATTGAATAAATCTTTAGACCCAGTGGTGTTTCAAACACTTTTGTGGTGCTGGTGAGTGCTGACACCACAACATGTATAAAAAAAGAGGATCAGCATTTGTCATTATTCAGCTGTAGGGTTGTTTACATCTGATTTATTTGTTCCAAAAGAACATCTCTTAATATAGAAATGCAAAATAATATCTGTATGGGCTGTTATCATATGATACCTGTCAGTCAGTCAGTCATTTTCTGCCGCTTGTCCCAAACGGGGTCGCGGGGGAGTGCTGGAGTCCATCCCAGCTCACACGGGGCAAAAAACAGGGGACACACCCTGGACAGGTCGCCAGCCCATCGCATGGAGCATATGATACCTGTTTTAGATCAAATCAGTTACAGGAGGTGAAATTTACCTATAAGGACAATCCATAATGTACTATAAATTATGGTTTGATATTTATTGGCTGCCATGTAAAAGTGTGACCAAAGTTGAGAACACACAACACGATGGCTGCAGTGTAAGCAGGGAAGTGGGGTTTTGTTCCATTTTGTTTTACTAGATACTCATCAACTCAGCCACTGGCAGACTGCTTTCCAAGCATTTAGTTCACCTTTTTCTTGAAGCCTTAAAAGCCTCACCGTAAGGTGCTGTAAGTCCTGATGTTTGATTAGTGAGGGCTTTATGATCACTGGCCTCTCTCTGTTTGACTGGTGAGGGCTGACTGAGAGCAGTGGGCAAGGGGAGGGAGGTCGTATCTTGTTTGCATATTTTGGCTAATGAACAGCTGGTGTTGAAAGGGCCTGTGGGGAGAGGAGCAGGAAAAACGCACGCTGTTCATTATGTCCTATTATTCTACAGCAGGCCAGGAGTGACAGTCTGGTCACGCATACACACACACACACACACACACACACACACACACACACTCGTATATCTAAAATTTAAAATTCATTACAACGGGGCCAAAACTTTCTCAGATACATTTGTCATCTCGTCACGCATAATCAAGTGAATCAAGTTTCACCATTAAGTCACACAACATTATAGAGAACTCCACTACTGAAAAAAAATCTTTTCATCCACATATTGTCCAATATTTTGCAAATATTATGACTTTTTGTGACTTAAAGACACAAACTAACACACACACTTAAAACCAACAGGCAAAGATTGCATTGTTAACTGCTGAAGGAGCCTTGAGTTACTTGAGTTAAGAAAATACTTCATACTTCATCTCTTTTTTTCTTTTGGTCTCTCTGTCTGTAAGTTTTATAACAACTATAGAAGACAGAGTAAGGTGGGTGCTCTGCCTTTTCTGTTTCTCCCATCCAAGCATGTGTCGTTGCTTCTCACTGTCATACGCAATGGCAGCAAAGCACTGTGGGGGATTAGCCCCGAAATGTAGTGACACACAACACCGTGTGGACAGCTTTCAAATATGTCACCAGCCCACATCTCTCCCTCCCGCTGCTTTGAACATAGCTGTGCGCCCCCCTTCCCAGCCTCTCTCTCTCTCCCTCTCCTGGGCTCTTGAGCACTCAGGCTGCTTGGCCTTCAGAGGAATCCAAATCAGACATAGGCAGTCCATTTATAATCAAATTTATACAGCGCTTTGTCTTTTGTCAAGATCAAGCAGCGACGGAGCTGGAATTTCAGGCAGATTTAGTGAATATCACTGCATAATGTTTACAGTCCTACAGCAAGGTCTCCCTGCATCACACACATTTTGTCACATGTTCCCCAAAGAAACTCCTACTATTCCTCTAAAAGATTTTTAAGAAAGCTTGGAATTAAGTCTTTATGAAGAGTTGAAAAGAGCCTTTTAAAAAAAGGCTTTATTCATACCTTTTTAACATTATGTACCTTTTTGCGTATTTCAGAATATCTCTCATTTCCGAGTGCGCTGTTGCCGAGTGAGTCTGTGAAACTGTACTTATAACCATGTAATTGATTAAATTTAACAGAAGTTTCGCAGTAGCAGTAGTGCATTCAGTGATGTTATTTCATGCACAGTTGATTTTATGGAAGCACACTGACACTTTTGGGTAAGGAAAGGGTTAGGTTTTCACTCATAAAAAAAACTCATAAAAAATAAAAACACCATATGCAGAAAGAATGAAAGGACAGCGCAATGAGGGAGCAAGACAGAAAATGCAAGATGTGTGTGTGTGTGTGTGTGTGTGGTGGGGGGGTTGGGGGCTTGTACTGGTGAGAAATTCTCTAGGCTGGGCTTTAAAAAATTCCACTCATCATATTTACACAATAAATAAATTCCAATCCGCACGTGTTTTTAATTGCAAATCTAGCTCCAAGGGAGCTCTGCTTGTGCTTAGGAGGCCTACCGTCTACCTACCTCCAGAAACCCTAGCACAGTCAATTATGGTAATGAATTGTCAATAAATATAAAAATTTAATATGGCCTGCTTACAGTGAGTGGCAGCTAAGGACTTGCCTCCAAGACAAATTTGCTGCTACTGCAGATATTAAGTGCACCTGAAAGGGGAGGGTTGAGCTTGGTAGCCTGGGGGACCTCCGGGGGCCCCCCACACGCTCGTGCCTCTCAGGCCCCCCCTTTGTCTAGTGATGGGAGCAAGGGTCCGAGGGTCCACACGCTGGGGACCAAGAAACATGCTGCCTCCTCCTTCTTCATTTTGATTATCATTCTACGTTCACTCCTGCACACACTGTCCCTGCTGTGCTGAGAGCAGCTGAGCTGTGCTGGATAACACACATGCACATATATCCACAGTGAGAGAATAAGAGAGTAGTGAACAGGTTTCTCTTTGCATGTTGGTATACAGTGTTTTGTATAGCTTTAGTTTAGCTTTAAGAGTGTGTATCATAGACAGAAAAGTGTTTATGATTCAACGGTGTGCATCACACACAAAATGATGCATTTGCCCTTTAGTTACTTACTTTTATAGCATTGTCTTCATATTATTAATTTTATTCTTGTGGAAATATAATGTCGATTATAATTCACTTATATTTCAATATGAGTGAAATTAGTGCATCACATTTCATCACACTTTCTGTGTTTTCACATGTACAGCATTTATTTTTGCTATAGGAGATGCAGAGATGCTGTGCAGAAAGGAGGAGAGTTCATTATTTTCTACCCTAAGCTTTTCTTTTAAATAAACATAAAAACTACTGTAGACATAGAGAGGCCCACTTGAATGATGAATTATGAAAAATGCATTCAGATGTGCTACATATGATTCCTTTAACTTTAAGCCAAGTCAGTCAGCTTGACATGTGCTGAAAAAGAACACCAAGAATCAATACTCTTGATTTTTTTAGAATCTGTTCCTCAAGAAAGGCATGCAAACTACAGGTTCCAAATTAGTTTCTGAAGAAATGGGTTCATATATAAATGTGTGTACATATCTCATGTTTGTGAATAATATGAAGCGTAAAGGGAACTCTGTAGCTATATATTCCACAACTTTGTAAGAGTTACACATTGTGTACAGGGCAGACCATTGGCCTACATTAAACTGTGTGTTTGTGTGTGTGTGTGTGTGTGTGTGTGTGTGTGTGTTTCTGTGCTGTGGCCTCTCTTCTTCAGGTGGATTATGCCCTAATTGCCTCCCAAGCTGGGGCTACACTCAACAACCTCCTGAGTCACGCACAGGAGCTGGTGAGCAAACTGCGCTCCCTCCAGCTGGACCAGAGGGAGTTCGTCTGCCTCAAGTTCCTGGTGCTGTTCAGCTTGGGTGAGTACAGAGAAAAGGAAGGGGCAGAGAGATGGTGTTTGAGAGGAAGAGGTGGGAGGAGGCAGGATCCCTCACGCTCACTCCCAAGGTTCTTGCGGGACCTTGGGATAATCCGAGAGAAGGCACTTTCTCTCCCTCCCTATCCCTGTCTGATAAGCACGCTGCTGAAGACGGTTGTTATATTTGCCACTGTCTCACACACTGAGCCCCTGGCTGTATAGAGGCCCTTTAGTGCTGATCTAGACCATATTCTGCTTTTAAGCATTTAAATCAAAGGTGTATATATAGGTTCACACTTCAGTATGCCATGCTCGTAAATACATAACATGTATATTATGTTTAATAGTAGTTACAAATAATGTACAGTAGTTACTGAATGAAATTTTTAAGGTTAATGACTGAATAATGCCTTTTCTCAGGGTTTTTGATAGAAATTGTAAATCTTCTCAGAACTAAACCACAACCTTCACTGCATCATCCTCAGCTACTATGCTTGCGGGGCCATTTGCAGGTTTGTTAATACTAGATAATTTGCTCCAACTCTTTAAGCTCCCTCAGGTGTTATGTTGCTCTTTATCAGATGCTGTTGATTTCATAGCTGCTACTTCTTAACTGCTTGACCTTTAACAAATAATTTAATGAGGGTTGCATAGCCTTCCACTAAGTTCAAAATAAATTTTCAAATAAATCAGATTCTGAATTTCATAGATGGTTTCAGAAGCACACAAGGACACATTTCCCACTTCTTTTCGAAAAACCTAAACAAAACAATCAAATGTGGAAAATGAACAGATCATGGAGTTCCTCAATGACAAGCATTCCTAGTTTATTACAAACTTCTACACTTCCCCACTCAGTAACCCAGAAGCCATCCGTTATCATGCCTCCTGAGTTTGTCTTCATGAGTTAGCTTGCCATCACTCATTAATGAAGTCATTAAAGTCAAGGTAACTTTCTCAGACCAACCTATAAAAGATGCTAGTCTCAATCATCAAAAATATAATGCTGAAATAGACAGAGCTTGTGGTTCCCCTTAAGAAAATACTGGAATATGCACCCTGTGCATGTCAACAGCATTATCATATCACTCCGCTTGCTCGTTTCAGAAAGAGAAGAGACAAAATGTTAGGTTGCATATGTGCTTCAGCTAGAGTTGTTTTTGAGCGGCCTCATATTACAAAGTGAGCAGCTTTCGCTTTTAAGCAGTTCCGCAAGGGCCTTCGGCACACCTTGAGAAGGTTCCTTACATCCTCCCCATTACTAACAAACTAACAAAGGACCAGAACACTGGTGATATTCCTCCTGCTTTTAGTCCAGCCCTCTGGGCCTGATGGGATTTATGTTTGTGGTTTTTGTTGTTGCGTGGTGGAGGTTTTAGCTGGCAGTGGGGGGATGGGCTTTGGCTCTAAATAATTTGGCGGAAACATCATCCATAATGAAACACTCACCTGAGGGGAGTGTATCGCCCCCGGCGCTGCCCGGCACTAGCAGCTAGCGTCAACCAACTCGTCTGTCTGGCTGAGGGTGAGTAAGAGACTAAGTCTGGAGATTAGAGACTGTACTGATTAAAATCATCCTGTGGACAGAGGCTTGTGTGTGTGTGTGTGTGTGTGTGTGTGTGTGTGTGTGTGTGTGTGAGAGAGAGAGAGAGAGAGAGAAAGAGAGAGAGAGAGAGAGAGAGTGAGATCCTTGCCAGATGCAATTGAGGAGCCAATTAATCTGAGGTTAATGAAATGAAGCATGAAAATACCTTGGTGCTTTATTAATACCTAAGGCAACACAGGGTAATATTCACTCTCCCTGTCCAGATTTGTTCAGTTTAGATTGAGAGTATTCTAATGTCAGAGGCTCACTGCATGAGCTACATACTTGATTTTTCACTAAATCCCTAAAAGTAAGCACTTTTTATCTGACTCATAATCGTAAGTTGCATCATTCATTCATTACTGAAAACAATAAATGGAATTGAGAAAGTAAACTGAATTGTAGAACTCAGCAAAAGTCATTTTTTATGCATGTAAGTTATCACATCTGAAAGTTGAAGTAGACTCAAAACACAAGTTCTGGTTAGCTTCCACACTTTCTGCACTTCTCCAATCTCTGGCCCAACCTCAATCACATCAGTGCACTCAAGTGCCTCTTCTGTCTTTATCTAAGCATAGCCTTCCCTCTCTGCGCCCTTTTACAAATGAAGCCTTTTAAAGGAAATCAAAGGCACTTTTCCCAGGCCTGACATGTCGTTTTGGGCCCCATAGCTCTAAGCTGCAGCCGTTTTCTGTCAGCTCTTGAGATGCTTCGTGATCTGTCTCTGTCAGGCCACCCAAGGGATGGGGGTTCTTTGTAAAGGTAAGTGTCAATAAAGAGGAGGATGGACATGGCTTGACCCAGGAGCAGCCACTTGTCTCCTCAGATTTGGGGGCTGTTGAAAGGAGTGATAGCACGTAACAGAACACCTCCCACATTCTTTCTGCTACCGCACCTCTTTTGCCCTGCCTTTGTCAGCCTCTGCAGGTTGAGGGGATGGAGTGGCCCTTGCTAGAGCTGAAGGCTTTATCAGTGGGTAAATAATTGCAGCAGGGGCATTGATTTCCTCCACAGAAAGGAGGGCAGCGGAGGCTGACTGATGTAGTCTTGGCAGAGGAAGGACTAGTTGAGGCATTGCTATGAAGATACACACCTAAGGCAGGATTTTTGCTTTTGGGCAAGAGTTGCTTGGGAAAGTATGGAAGTAAAAAAGAACATGTTGTTTAAAGTTCCTCTGCTGTATAAATTAGTGACAACCGTGGATGTGCTCAGTTACCAGAACCTCTTAAAAATAAATATAAACATCTTTACCTTAAGATATTTTAATCCCAACACTCCTCCTGGCTTCACTTAGAAGTGAAAACCTAGTGAAAACTGCATTTATTCAAAGGGCATGTAGTGTGGACATATGAAATCATCACACACACAATTATGGGGATGTATTTTTAGGCATGTTTATATTAAAAATGTTTTGTTTTTACAAAATATATTCCAAACACTGGAGTACATAAAGCAGGAAATACACTTTTGTCAATTTACACAGGTATGTTTTACATATGCTTCTTTTCCGTATGATTACCCAGGTAACGTTAGTCCCACACCTCATCTCTTTTCTCTAAGAAAGTGAGATAACACTTAGCAAACGATATTGAAATAACAAAAGCAGACAAAAAGTCAAATTGATGTTATAGTGAGTGTCTGACTAGAGTAAAGTTTGTAGTATCTGTAGCATAGTATAAAACATTGATGATGAACAGAAAAAGTCTGTCTGGAACCATTTCCATTCATAAAAACCCATGAGCGGTCTTTTTTGGTTGGAGTTCTTCACCATTGGCTTTGTTTTCCTCCAGTGTTGACTGATCTACCAGTCTTCACTGAAAGTGGTGAAAAGAGCCTAGAGTGCAGCGTGGTAGAGCTTTACTGTTCTTTCCCATTAAAATGCCATCAATAATAGAATGCCATTGTTTTTAAAGACCTTATATGGTCTTTTGATAAAATAATTTTGAATATATCAATATTTTTGATATTCCACCTAACCTTAATTACTAGTGTTGTCATGAATTGACAGGAACCCAAAGAAATCCAGTTAATTTTGTGTAGTGCAATTTCATATGCATTTTTCTCCTGAATGCTTCTTACTGGCACTATTCACTGGCAACATTTTATTAAGGGTTCTAAGTAAGAATATTTGAAGTTTTGAAGGCCAAATGCAGATAAACTGAACTTTAGAATAAATGAGCTCTCAGTATTTACTGCAAACTAAATATCTTTCTGATTTTGTGATATGAACTTCTAAACAGTAATGACTAAAACTCTAGTTTTGCAACATATGTTGAAGCCTTAGTGACTTATTGAACTTTTATTAGCTCTAATACAATAACATCCAGGAGTCATTTGACACTACCTAGAATCTATTATAAAATAAAGGCAATAATATGTGAATTCAATAGAACCGTGTACAGTTGCCAGTTATTTTAGTACATACTAATACAGTTCATAAAGAGTAGTGATAACAGTGGAAAAGGGAAAAGTGCTAATGCTGGGTAAATATTTCCAAGCATTAAAGTACCTTAATTGTCTTTCACTAAACAAAGAACACAATCCACATTAAACCTCAAATATTTGTTCAAATTAAAAAATAAATTGTTAACCCTTACACACAGCGACACAATACACCAGTGTGCATTTTCCCACACGGCACAGCACAAAGTGAAACACAACAAAATTACACCTCTGCATTTTACCCATACAGTCACACATGCAGGGGGCAGCTGTTGAAAGTGCCTGGGGAGCAGCGATGGTGACCATACCTTGCTCAAGGGTACCTCAGGGCAACCTACTAGTAAGGGATTGGAACCCACAATCTTCTGATCCTGGAGCCAACTCCTTAACCACTAGGCCACCACTGTCCCTGTAAATTATTAGTGACAAAATGTTTTTAAAGATAATTAAATAATTAAAATGTACATAAAGTGTTTTTCGGTGAACTGACAGGCTTTTTAAGTTCGAAGCATGGTTTGTTTGGAGATATAATGCACTGAGCTCAGTCTGCTGTAGTAATGAACAGACTGCATTTGCATAATCTCCTGCATTCCTCATAACTCTGTAGAAATATATTGATGGCAACCTGGCATTGTGCACTGGAATTAGAATTTTACTACTTATTGTCTAATATAATAAACCTTGAGTATTATTTCCAGGCATCCCCACAAACTGTTAGCTTTGTTAGCTTTGAAAATATAAGTCTATTCAGGTTGTTCGTTTAAAAAGAGGATTTTCTTCTTTTCCTATTTGGAGAGGAAAAAAGAAAGTTCCCAGATAGGTAGGGTCTAATTAAGCAGCCTTGCCTTATTTCCCTGACCAAAATCGATGCGCCTACCCTTGTGCAAAGGGAGAGATCAGTAATGCATGTGTGCCCTCTCATAACTGGTGCAAATATTCATTTCCTGAAACGGACCAAATAATTTTGAAGTAGTCGGGATTGATTAACATTGGAGGGCTGTGACCGTTCAATATTTATGCCTTGAAGACCCCTGGCTGGGGCCAAATAATGGTGCATAAAACTACTGCTATGTCTTAATTAAATGCAAGATAATAGGGGCAGGTTTTTCTTGTGAGCCAAGCAGTTTGACACTGACGGGCAGTAAGTCATTTGGAAGATGTGAGGCCTAGGCACAATCAATACACATATAAAGCAAGTGTGTGTGTGTTTGTGTGTGTAAGACATGGGGAGGAAAATAGGGAGAGCAAGCACACCGAGGCCTCAGTAAGAACAGCATGTACCTGAAAAAAAGTTTCTTGAGAATAAAAAAAATCGAGAATAAAAACCAAAGCTTACTTATTCATTTTCTATGATTTTGTGACAATATGGAGCAACCCTCAATTGATCTTCACATTCCTCAGCGGGCTGTACTCTCTCTGTAAGTATTCAATGTTCTGAACAAATACATTCATTTGGATTTCTCTCAAACGTGGAGAAGCCTCCAATCAGTCCTGAGTGTTCTGATATTTTTCAAATCTTGAGTGAAGGCAGGAGTGGGCCTACGCAATGACCCTAATATGCAGGGCTTGTTTTTATTTTTTCATTTTTCTCACCATCCCTACATTACGGATGCCAGAAATCAAAAGCTTAACCTGGCCACATAGGTAAGAGGCTCTCTGTGAGGCGCTGTCCTTATTAGGAGCCTTAAGAGGCTTTCAGACTTTATCAAGCTTTAAAAGCTGCAAAGATCTTCCACAGTTTACTATGTGGCCCAACAGTGCACACTCTGGTCATTAAAGGGATGTAGGAGACTAAACTGCAATTTGCCTTTAACCCTACTGACTTTAGGCCCAGTTCATCATAGTTAAGTCTCAGACTTGAACATATCCCATACCTTATTTTCACTATTTTTTAAGCGACATTTCCATTCCAGGTTTTTTTAAGATTTGAATTTGCATCTTATTTAAGTAAAATGCTATGCCAGGGAGAGCTTGGGGATGTCTTGGGGATGAGAAACATGACATAACTGGTTATTTTTCTATCCAGTGATGCACAATCTTAATATCAAAAATCTTATCATTTAAGCAGCAACAAAAGTTATATTTCATGTAAGATAGCAGAAACCAAGAATCTTGTCTTTTAAATGATACAATATAATTTTGCCAGTTATGACCAGGGTCTTGATTTCACAAGGTTTCACTAACTGGGTTTGTCTTTGTGAGCTCAGTAGTTAAATAATATTAAAATACCATAATGAAAGAGCATATAGAATATTCTTGCTCAGCTGATTATTCTACTCTGATTAAAATCTTATACTCACATGGGGAAACTGCGTAAAAAAAGGCAGGGAAGTTACAGAAGTTAGTTTCTGTAACTTTGTGAGCTATGCTGAAGCTGTAACAGACTGCTGCTTACAAAACCTGTACAAAACATCTACTTCTTTCCCAGGTGGTGTGATTTAGAATAGACATAGCAAGGTGTATGTGCTGATTTTGCCCAACATCACCCCCCCCCCCATCTCCACTTTTCTCCCTCCGGCTCACTCGCTCTCTTTCTCAGCCGGACCCTTATTACAAGCTGTCAGTTTATTATAAAACATTAGGAAAGCAGAGGGACACTTGCAGTTACTGTCTTATCGATCGGGAGGGATAGATTCTGTGATTTAGTACCAAGCCCTCCCGTATTTCCACATTCTCAGCCTCCTATTAAGGCCTGTGCTTTCCTTTGGCTATTGATGTATCAACATTAACAGTTACAAGCAGCTACAGAAAATCAATGGCTAACTTTTATTACTGGCTGCATAACATGTTGGTCAGCCAGCGCTTCGCTACTAAGCAGGCAGGCCTATCCGCAACATGCTCCACACATGTCAGGTGTTTCCTAACTGATACCTGCACTGGAAATATCAATCATATGAGTGTTGGTGTGTTTTTCGCCTGCTTTTGCAGGTAGTTGCTCTTCCACCGATCACTTTATGTCAGCCATTTTTTGAAATCTGCACAGCCAAGTCTCATTCCATACAACATCAATATCTAGGATGTTCTCAGATTCTGCATTTCATTGTTTGTTTGTGGTTTTTTTTTAACAATCCTGATTGACAAGAAGAAATGTTAACATTCGTCAAGGAAAAATGTAATCCTTATGTAGATACTTTTTTTTTTTTTTTTTTTGTACAACAAAACGAGTGAAAATAACCTGTAGTTTCTGTCAATCACTTGAATTGAGAGGGATGTTTTCAAGAGAGAGAGCTAAACAGGAGCCGTAGTGAAAACAGAGCACCCTAAAAGATTTATGAGGCTTGCGATTCTGCCGGGACAAACATACACAAGCCCTTTGTTTTTCCGATCAATGGGCTGAAGTTTATTATTTACCTTTGCTACCGCAGTACTTTTCATTTTTTACAAGTTGTAAAGGGGCACTGCTGTTGTTGCCTGTGTATGTGGGGTTGTCTGGATGTTCATTTCTTTTACATGACCTGCTGGTCATGCTGGAGGTTATTGTAGCTTATGGATAGCAGTATTCCACAATGCTAATATCATACCATGGGTGCAGCGTAGTCGACTCCTTTAGCTCAGCCTGGGCCAATTAAAGAGTGCAGCTTCTATGGTCTTGAGAGGAAAGCTTCCCAGGCCCGGAGCCCAGCATTGTGTCTTTCTGTGGCCAAATTGAGGAGACAGCCAGAGCTATGGCTGCCGTAGGGATGGTTCTATTGATCAGGTGGCTGCCATTATTTAAACATTGCGCACAAACACAGATAAGCATGTTACACAAGCTCCACAGCACCCCCGCACCCCTCCCGACTTGTCATTTCTCAATCGATCCCACAGAAAGATTTCTGAGCCGTGGCCATCCATAAAAGCTCCTTGGTCGCACAAGAGGGAAAACTCAGCAGTAGCAGCTCCTCACCCCTGGGCAGACAGCAGGGTCAAAGACACCCACACACACACTCTACAGAGCTGAGAAGACTTGGCCCCCTCAGAGTGACCCTTACATTATAAATGATTATTCATTTGATGAGCCTACACTTGTTTAAGAATAATGGCCATATTAAAAAGTCAAAAAGTCTATTTCTATTTTATTGTGTTTGCATACTTAGTTACACCGTTATGAATTATTTTTACATACAATATACATATCCATTAATGTCTGCACCCGAACCTTTGTTTTGATATTAACAAATGTCTTTTTTTTTTTTTTTTTAATCTAGAATATTACTTTTTACTTTTGCAAATAATGCAAGACAAATTACACATCGCATGTGTAGAAGCACCTCTTTTGTTTAAAAATATAAAAGTGCTATTAATTATATTTCTACTTACAACACAATCTCACACGTATTTCACTTTGATATACATGAGAAATAGTTAATATGAAATTTCTCCAATCTGTATCAGAGATAAACACTGCACAACCACTTTTGCTCACTTTTTAAAGAAAAAGTATTGAATGATTTCTGTCTGTTTGAATGCTTCATATCAGACAAACATTAGCTCTTATTGAATGCACTGCTCTAAGTGTATTACAGAGATATTAGTGAAAAATAAGAAAAAATCGAAAGAATAATGAATTACAGTGTGTCATTTGTAGAATTGGCTTCACATCAGTGAAACTGGTTTCTTGGTCATTAATAAGTATACACAGATTTATAGTTAGAGAACTTTAAAAGCATCATATTTTTTGCTGGTTGTGTTATTGTTTTGAAATAACAGGTTACATAAAACCAAATCAAATAATACATTTTCTTTCTAAAAATGTGGTTTCTGTATTTGTAACATTTACTCTGTAGGATTTCTTATGATTTCATAAGATGAAAACAAAACAATATGTCATTTTTAAATGATTTCTATAGCAAACAGCACCAGCATTCAGAATACATTTTGGGGGGTTTATTAGCTCAGCAAACCTAAATAGCAAAATGTATTGTGTGACAGATTAGAAAAAAAAGTCATATGTTGAATTTGATTAATATTGCTTTGCAGTAACTTATGTGGAAGATGTTTAACCCCTGAAACTAGAGACAAATCAAAAAGAAAATATAAGCTAACAGGTGCTATGGGTGCTCCCCTAACTCTCCCCCCTTTAATGCAGTCATGTATTTAAAGTAACAAAGCTTTGGAATGCCTGCACTGTCATCCCACTGGAAAAAAATGCAAGATCATCAGTATTCCTGTAATGCAAAACCATGAGTGCAGCAAGTGTGAAGTGTAATGTGCAAGAATAGGTGTGTGAGGAGGCTGGGGGAAGGGGGTTAACTCTTCAGAGATTTAAATAAATGCTCATTTAAATATTGGCTCATCACCGCTCTTATGGTTGGGGGGGGGGCTCACAAGAATGGAAAGCATTCCATGAGGTCAAGCTGACACACTTATGGAGCTTGTCCCAGAAGGGGGAAGTGTTTTCAGTCTGCAGGTTTTTTGGAAGGAGGGGTAGTTGGGATTGTGTTTAAGATGTCTATCATTGCTGAGGGGCTGTTTCAATGAGGAAGATGTATGATTATTCACATGCTGTTCTTTCCACTACCTGAGAGAGGTCATTTCTATTTACAGTTCTTTTCCAGCTTTAGATGGCACACTCCTGCTACATTGGCCCTTTAATGTGTGTTATTCAGTAATTAACATATACTACTTCCATGAAGTGAAAGTGACAACTTATCATTGCAAATCCACAGCACAACACACAGTGAACCACAACGAAGTACAGCCTCTGCATTTAACCTACACACACGTGGGGCAGGGGGCAGCTATTGAAAGCACCTGGTGAGCAGTGATGGGGACGATACCTTGCTCAAGGGTACCTCAGGGCAACCTACAGGTCTGGGATTTGAACCCATGACCTTCCGATCCTGGGACCTAGTCCCTAGCCACTAGTCCACTGCTGCCCAATATACTACTATGAACTATTCTGGAAATATTATAAACTGATATTTTCTTTAAGCAGATTGATGAACATTTTGATTGATAGACATTTATTTCTGTCTTACATCATATGCCCTGGGTTAGATTACATGCTGGCTTTTATTCTGTCAATACCTAATTCAAATCTGCAATTTGTTAACAGCTGCTGGCTCAAAACAATGCCAATTTAGGAAACAAGAGCCGTCAATAACAAACATCAGCTGCTTGTTTTGTTAGTTCTCAGGGCTTTAAATAACCTGCAGTAAATTCATGGTGAATGTATTATTTATATTTTATAACTTCTAACCAAACAATGTCACAATTGGCTTCAAATGTATAAATAGGATCTGTCTTAAGTTTGACATTATTTTACTAAAATTAGAAATGTTCAGCTAAATGTGTAGTGCTGCAGTGCAAACCTATAAACAAACTGAGTTTTGATAGGCAGCTTGCAAGCGTGCTAGCACGTTAAAAGAAATTAAATAATAATTTTGACTCTTTTGTAATTTGAGCACAGCCACAGCTCTTATCTGAGACAAGTGTGCATACTAGGAAAGATGCAAAAGCTAGCTGTTTCTTTAGTCAGCAAAAGCAAGCTCGATAGTCAAACAAAAAAGGAGAATAGAAGCAAAATGAAATGTGAGCGTTTTTGCTCCTTTATGTAGGGGGAATCCATGCTATGGATTAACTGTCCTTCACTCAAAAATTATACATCCCCAGGCTCTCAAATGAATTATGAATTCAAATTTGTCAAAAAATGGACAGAGAATAAAAAAAGATATTGATGGGAGGTTGGCTTTAATGACCTCATTAGGTTTGTGGTTTCCTCTATGGGTGGTATTTGGACGGCTCCAGGAGTTTTGGGGGAGATGTGGGGTGGGGGGGTACTTGACCCCTGAATGATTTTCTGTCACTTTGCCATAAACAAGAAGAATCTGATGTGCCCCTTTACTCTTGTATGTATGTAATTAGTGTGTGTGAAAATGGGCTGAATGCAAAATAGGCTCTCTGGAGGGTTAGCACACTAAGATCTTGTGTGTGTGTGTGGGGTGTGTGTGTGAGTGAGAGAGAGAGAGAGAAAGAGAGAGAGAATGTTAGGCTTAATTTTAGGTCCAGTTATTATTAATACTCCCCAGTAACTACTGTGGTATAATACTACTAAAAAAAGTGTAATAATAATGTGTAATGTAGTAGTCTATTGTATGTTGGGCCATAACTAATCTAACATAACCTTTTCTAAAGGTTTGAACTGTCCACAGCATTGCATTTTGCCACCAAGGTAAGATGAGTGGAGTTAGGCCTGTGTTTATCTCTATCTTGGACGTTTCTTGGTTCTTCTTCTCTCTGTCCAGATAAGTTGAGCTTTGAATGTTTCGTTAGGCTAAAGGCAAAGGGGCAACTGCATTCAAGTGTCCTTCCATTTATTAAATTGCCAATATCCAAACTAATTAAACACTAACTAGGTTTATTATTATAGGAAAATAATATCACACATACATTTTTATGACAGTCTTCATGAGAAGAAGCTGAGTTTTGAGTATTTAATAGCCATTATGATAACAAATCCTTTGCCTTGATTTGATGGGCATTAAATAATTAAGTTCCTTTCTCTACTTTCACTGCAAACATCTGCAAATATATACCACGGTTAATTATGTAATGGTTACATACAGGGAGAGGTTAATGTGCTTACCAACGCTCAATTCAGACCAGCGATGAGTAAACAGATGTAAATATATTTCTCCTCACCTCAGGAGAAGGCAGCGCACCTCTCAGCTAGCATTTGTTAAAAGAAGGGCTTGCCCAAGTTTCTCGTGTTTATTTCATCATACCTAAGGCGCTTTTCTCCCCGACTCCCCTCATTTCTACTCTCCTATTCCACATGGCGAGCAGTGCAGGTCAAGCCTGTCCTTGGGCAACCAGGACGTCTCCTCTACCTGTTTAACCCAACAGCGACGGGATTAGATTTGACTTAATGTATCCCCAGCTGGAACAGTCCTGTTTAATTCTTTTTCATAGCAGTGGGCCGTGCCAGGCCCAGCAGTCCAGTTTAAGTAGGGAGGAGCAGATTGAGCCTTTGTGCTTTATTCTGACCAAAAAAAAAACACTCTGGCTGAATCTCCTTCTGGCTCTTCACAGCTTAGTCAGAAGGAACGACGCTCCGAGAAACGAGGGAAAAGATGTCATTGATATGCATCATTAACAGAGAGAGAGAGAGAGCGATAGAGACTGAGAGAGAGAGAGAGAGAGAGAGAGAGAGAGAGAGTTGGGGGGGTGAAAAACTGGGTAGGAAAGATTTCTTGTGGACAACCGTTTTCTTGCTGACATTTACAGTTTTTTATTTTTTTCTTCAATGCAATGATGATTGTCAGACAACAATCTAACAAGTGTGCCTGTTTAGTTGACTTTTAGATCAAATAATATCATATATATGTTCATACATCTGCATGAAAAAGGATATCCTCATTCTATTCGATAATGCTTCTGGAGCAACCTTCAGTTGTAGTTCTGTGACTGTCTTAAAGTCTTAAGTTGCACAAATGTACTGAACCGATAAAGCAATACATGCAGATGACCGTTTGAGGAAGCACTTTGTGCATCACTATGAGAAGCAGTGGGATGCGAGAGTACATAGAGGGACTCGTGATATGCAGGAGACAAAAGTAGGACTGAAAGAAAAAGAGCGTGGTCATACATAATTAATGGTATATAACTGATACAAACACTTTAATTAAAGTGATAAAATGCTTCAAAATAAAAACTAAAATGTGCACATGGGGACTCTAATATCCAGGACTTCAAGCAAAAGAAACCACAGTAGCTTTTGCAGTTAGGTAAATATTGTCGCATGGTGACTGAGTGGACATTGGCCGTGGTCTCCTCCAGGCAATGGCATGTCAGATTGTGGCTGTAGGGAATCATGGCCCTGCCTGGGTCCTCTCTGGGCCAGAGGGCAGCAGCAGAACTGCCCCCTTCTATGATTGGAGAAAGCCAGGCAGTCAGGTTAATAATGAATTAAAATGACAATGCACAGGCTTAACTGATAACATGATTGCAGGGTGCAGTAAAGTAAAAGAAGAGAGACAGCAGGTACACTTTGCCCTTTGAAATCCCACAGTGACGCTCACAGGGGCTTTTAATACTGACAAACACTACAGTAATATAAACTGCATGCTGAAAATTTACACACACGCAATTACCAAGACAGTGTATCTCTGTCATTTTTAATTACCGCCCAGCAATGTTTATGATCAGCTCTGGAATTTCAGCAGGAAGCCTCTTTCTGTAGTGACGACAGCCTTTTGGAGTTACCAGCGGGTTCATAATGTGACTTTCAAATTTGATGCCATGATTTAACTGGTCATTGATTAAACTATTAGAGGTGAAATTACATGCCAAAGCATGTCTTTATTTGCAATATGCAAACCAATAAAAAAAATCAATATGAAGTGTGTAATGTAAAATGTTAGCTGTAGAGTGAAAGAAACTCTAATGGTAAATAAAGAGTGCTGCAGATGTTTTTTATTTCTTTATTTTATGCACAAGGCTTAAAATTATGTACATTGTGCACGTATGTGCAGTATGTTAGGGTACATATCAAGTTTTTTTTTGTTCATACATGAGTTTCTGGGGGGCTTATTGGAGCAGCTGAGGTAAATTTCTGAGACATTTTTTTCACTTGGAAAATCCTTTCCAATTAAAAACAAAGCAAAAAAGAATAGTATTCAGAGGAGGGGATGGGGGCGGCATGTAAGGTCGGCTGGCATGATCGCTGATGAAATGAACAATGTATTGCACAGAACCTAAGGGTCTGAAGTTGAGCTTCAGCACAGCTGTGCTGCACACTGAGGCTGTTTCATGTAAAAAAGTTCATAATTAGTCCCACAGTGGCTAAATGTTGAGATGGAAGATAAGAGTGCTTACCGTGCGATGCTTTGACCTGACTGGATAGTAACTGATGCTTTTTTTTGCTGTCAGCAGGGCATGATTAAGCGTTTTCTTGCTGAAGATGAATTAAACAAACAGTAATTCTCTCTTTGCGGCCTGGTTTCATACTTACAGGGGAAGAGATCAAGCCACTGTCATCGATCAGCCATTCTTTTTTAGCATCCCTCATTCCTTACCCCTTTTCATTTTCCCCCGTTCAAAAGCAGCCTCACAATAATTAGCAATTAAAATTGACCTTTTTTTGTATCATTTTTCTTTAATTAGTCTGAAAAAGATATAGGGATTCAGCAAATCTCAGTAGTTTTGCTCTCACCCTTTGCACCCCCCCTCCTTTTCTCATCATAGCCTGAGAAATTTTGAATGTGAAACCATGGTAACAATTTAGATGTGAACATCTTAACCCAGTCAATTTAATTAGAACAGTGAGTTTGAGTTTGGCAAACAGTGAAGACACATGGCAAAGCACTTTATCACAATTATCTACCCACTTTCGCTGTGGCAAGGAATATACAGCGCGAGTTTGAATTTCTGCATCATTTTTTTTTTACATGGCTTGAACCAATGCCTTGCAGCATTGCGCCCCCCAAAAAACCATGAGTGACAGGGCAGGAAAGTTGTTTATTTCTTTCAGCAGGGGATAAAATCACAGGGGTGGGAGCAGGAGCTTTGTAATTGGTTGTCTCCTGATGGGCTCCTCCTCCTCCCTCACCTTGTCCTGAGCTTGCCCGGCAGTGTCACCCAGGGGTCAGGGAGAACATCCTTGTTCAGTGCCATGAAGGACTCGCAGCTCGTTCTACAGACCTCATTACATGCTGAAGTATCTCTCCCCCTCCTCCTCCCTCTCCCTCTTGTTCGTCTCTTCTGCCCGCAATCTCCCACTTTTTTCCGGCGGGCGAGGCAGTCCTGCTTATTTCTCAGCAAGGGAAAACACAGTGCCAGCTGCCTCATTAACCGTGGATAGGTGCGTCCGGGTACTTTCACAATTATTTGTTGGTGACGGGAAGGGTGCAGGGACCCTTCCGATGGAGCAAAGCCTGGGATGGTCAGGTTAATGCGCAACCCCAGGTCAAAGGGATTAAGAAAAGATAACGTAACACTAGCCCCTCCAACCTGATTAAATGTGGCCATTCAACAGGAATTCTTTTGAACCTCATACTTTACACAGGCAACTGTGAGCCAGCTAGACCTTCATCTGACAGAATACAATGCCATTTTCATCATGATTTTCACTTACACAGGATACTGTTCTGTCATTTCAGAATAGCTGAAGTTTACACCTGCAAATATGCATAGCTGTATTGCCTCATTTCACACTTGTTTTTGTAATTTGTGGTTGTAGCAGCATTGTTGCTGAAAAGCCTCTAGGTATCCACTGCATAATTCACATTCTCCAGGGCAGGACGTCCCTGGAGATCTCTTTCACCCATTTGTTCCTCATTTCACTCTGAATCTCTTGAGAAAATCTGAGCAAAAAAGAAACAAGGATGTGCATGGAGTTCATATGTGTTGATAAGCCATGTCTGCTTCTTATCCAGCAAGTGCCTCTAACTATTTATCTTCACCCTAATTTTACAGATGTGAAGAACCTGGAGAACTTCCATTTGGTGGAGAGCGTTCAGGAGCAGGTCAATGCTGCACTGCTAGACTATGTGATGTGCAACTATCCTCAGCAGACGGACAAGTTTGGCCAGCTGCTGCTACGGCTGCCAGAAATCCGTGCTATCAGTCTGCAGGCTGAGGAGTACCTCTACTACAAGCACCTGAACGGGGATGTGCCATGCAACAACCTGCTTATTGAGATGCTGCATGCCAAACGCGCCTGAACACTGCGAACAAAGTGTTTTCTGACTTAACACGTCACACTCATTTGCTCCAAGCAACATCCTTCCTGTCAAGCATCATCACCACCCATAGCCTTCAAAGAAAACAGATGCCCACACACAAAGACAGGACTTTGTGGTTATCGTCATGGTGTGCTGAATGGTTCATGTTGATTCCGTTAATCGGTCTGGGCCAAATGAGGGGGAGCGGTTGTAAATTAACACTTGAAAAGGCCAATTTGGCTCACGTGTTTCTCCCCGATGGAAAGAAGAAAACGAAACAAAACCGTGATATAATGACTCCTGTCTTTTGGTACACTTCTGATAAATCACAAATATTATCACCTGTTTTGGGAGCAGATGAACTCAAGATGAACACATCTCTCTTTCATTAAGGCTGAAACTGGATAAGACGACCAGGACTGTCCTCAAAGTCGTTGTCAGCATCGGACCTGTAACACCTGTAACATCGTAATCCATACGGCTCGCTCATGTCTGTTCTGAGTCACAACAGAGCTGGAGGTGAACTGAAGCAGCTGGCATTTTGGCATGCCTGCAACTGTGCCAGCCAAAGAGACTGGTTTGCAGCCCCTCAAGAAACAAATGCATTAAGGTGACAAACCACTGATAAACAGTTTGTATCTTTTCAGATGGCAGGCAACCCTTCCTTCACGTACACACAAATCAAATCAAGAACTTTTACCTCAATGCAAATTACCTTGTTTGTTTCTAAGTTATTATATAGATTTGTTTTGACAGAATGATTTTACCAATGTGGTTGTGGATTTAAAAAAAAAAACAAAAAACACTATCCTTTTCCCCCCTCAAACATTTCTTTTCATTATGAGATGGAAGACACGGTTCCAGAGCCAAGATGAAGAAGTATTGCCTCAGTCAAAACAAGACCAAAGCCTGCTGCAGAACAAAAAACAAAAAAGAAACAACTTTAACTATCAGTATTATGAATTTGTGATGTCACAGTTATGTGAGTCTTGCCTTATTTCATTATCATGCTAGCTAACCGTGCTGATGTGAACTATAACATGTAAAATAAAAGTATATATATATATAAAGTATTAATGTAATACAATTAAGAAGAGACAAGAGGTGTTTACATTCATGTGGTCATGTGGGAGAGAACTGTGATGTAAATTGGAGGTGATATAAATTGCAAAGCAATGATTTCTTATAAAAAAAAAGAAAAAAAAAGAGAGAGAAAAAAAAATAAGTTCCTCTGGTTTGCTTTCTTTGGTGTGTACAGTTTTCATCTTGACCAGTACTTAATTATGTCGTGAGACACTAAAATCAAAAAAGAAATCTTGCTTAATATTTGTGTTTGGTCATTTGATCAATTTTTTGCTGATTGTGCTAGCTTTTTTTCTGTCTATTTTAATTTGTGGATTTCCTTTTCTGTTTCACCTTCTTAATGTATGTCACTGGTTAAGCTTAAAGATACGCATAATTTATTGTGTCCTGGTTTCACCCATGTGTTGGAAGCACAAAGGGGGGGTCATAAACAATGTATTTGTTTACTAAAGCATGTTTTTAAAAATGTATATACGAGATGCAGTTCAGGAGCCAAAAAGTGATCCCATTCATTTACATTAAATGTCCGTCCATCTCGCTGATGTAAATGAAGAGAGCAGTATTCCAATGAAGTGGTGTGACGGACTGTTGCGTCCTTTTCTATAATAGGGTTTAAACGGAACATATCCATCAGATTGTGTGTTCTATACCAAAGACAGCATCTGTCCTCTGACTTGTAATTACCTGTTCTGCATCACAATGAATGGACGACAGCTCTGAGCTTTTATCTTCATCTATTGATCAGACTGGCATTCCATATGGTCAGTTAGAAGGCTCTGGATGTCTTACACAAGTGTCGGGTCATGATTAGTGTTGGGACAATAATCAATTTCAACACTGAATGTTTGTTTCAGTTCTTAATTAAAATAATTACAATGGTCTCATCGCGTTTATTGAGTTTCGACTAAAAAACACCATGTTTTAGCATCATAACCCCCTCAGATTTGGTACAATTGGAATAAAAAATGTTTTATTCTTACAAAACCTGTCCCAGATCAACTCATGGTACTTCATGATTGAGTATCACCAACCAATGAGAATTACAGTTAACTAGAAGTGTCTGCTCGAGAATATGTTCCAGAAATACTCGTATGACATTCTGTTTGTATGTTATTTCAAAACCGTTACAACTTCCTGTCGTTGAAATAATCTCACAGTGTCTTTGACTTCCAATTTGATTATGATGGTGGACTTTGTAAATGCCCAGATTATCCTATTTGTTTTTGCCACTTTCTTGACAATCTCACCCAACTGCTTCTACTCTTCTGCTTCTAATCTCTGTACATTTAACTTTACCATCAAAGTTCTGCAGCTGTCTTGTATGTCCACAAACCTGAGTGTCGAGATTGTGAGCTACTTGAAGAGCCCTGAATGCCACAGTCTGAGCCACTTCCTGTCATGATTAGTACCCCTACCAGCTGGTGGAATCTAGCCCTCATATTTCAATAAAAGACAATTATGCACACGCTTGATTAGTTCCTCTTTGCACCTTCACAACCCCAAAAAAGTTGACAGATGGAAAAAATAACATGTAGATACATACAGCAGATCTATTTAAAAAGAATTCCTCTAAATCCAAGATGGCTGCAAAACTGCTGAGGTACCAGTTCCATGTTTTCAAAGTGGCAAATCTTAATAAACATAAATGTGTAAATAGGAATGAAAGCCTAGAATGACTAGTTGTCAACATATCCTGTTAAAAAAGGCTGTTACATGACAGTATTGACCAATGTAACTATATCATTTAATGTATTTTATATTAATCAGAAATTATTGGACAGTATCATGGAAACCCTGAAATCTAGTTTTGCCTATTCTTAGTTTTTCTAGCTCCCCTGCCTGATGGGAACATTATATGACAAACTAACCAATAGATAAGGTCCAAAATGACTAACTTTTAAAAAAGAAATTCCTTATTTTGTCCTATAACGTTTTTCAGATACAAAGTTTAGACAGCAATCCTAATCTATACGACAATTATTACTTTTTTCATCATTTCATTCAGAATATTGTGCCCCTAAAAACAATGTTGTATTTCATGGAGAGTCATCTCTGATATCAAACAGTGCAGCAATGACAAAACATGCAAGTGTGTATTTACAACCGACAAATAATCAACCTACACAAATGAGAATGAAGGTAGTTTAGAAAGGATCCATGCTGTGGTGCGGTGGAGATGAACTTGTGGTGAATCCATGGCAGCTGATCAGGTCTTCATCCATGGGAACATGTAGACTACAGGAATCCCCTCCACACTCCACTGGTGCTACATGTTCCTAAAAGAAGTAAATCCAAAGCACAAAAAACATTACTTCTTGCTTTTATATAAGTCCTACAAGAATGCCCCATTCTGACTGTATAAACAAAGAACAGCAAGAAAGTTGTTTTTTACAGCTGTGACAGCCATTCAGTGTAGTATATTCAGTCAGGAGTGAGAACTTGAGCTCTTCCAAAACAGAAGCACACGAATGGATTGGATGGGTTTCAGCAAAAAGTCCAAAAATATGCCAATCAGAGATCAAATGGAAAAAAAGAGGGCAAAGAGGCACGCATATAAATATGTTTAGACTTTATTGAGTCACAACTTTCCTGAAGGCTTCCATTTTGAGAATCACTCTTGTAAACTTGTTAGCACCCGAAGCAAAGTATAACCTAAATGCAAAACAGAATGCCTGTAAATAAAGTTATATAAAGTCACCGCTGTTTGACCTCAATTGAATTTTTATGCCAAATAGCTCAGCCTAAAAAAAAACATCAAACTACACCTAAAGATACTGTCTATTCTGTTTTTAATTAGCCGCAGAGCACAAAACAAACTTCTAAAGAAGCATGTACAATATTCCAAACCTTAAAAAAAAAAAAAACAAAAAAAAAACTTTTAAAACAATTGAAATATAAAAATGAATAGGTGCATATTAAATAGAAACACTTTGATTGTTATGCTAAACCTAACCTCAACATGCAAAACAAATGCAGGGGTTTGAAATATATCACAGCGAAGGTCACAGTCTTTTCATTTAAATGCATGTATTATGCATAAGTTTATATTAAAAAGAGAGACCCCAAAAGCACTAATCTGTATTTTCTATCCTTATTAGTCATTAGAAAAGTGGAAAAAATTTGAGCACCTGGACCTCGCTCTCAGCATTCCATTAATTATCTGGACAATAGCACAACTTCAGAGGCAGAATTTTCAATTTTGAAACCAGAACAAAAAAAACTGGGAAACAGAGAAAGAGAAAACGAAGCATATGCATTCAGCTTCTTGCTATACTGGCACTTAAATCCTACAGACCTTCCATACAAAAAAAAAAATAAAAAGACTCAAGGTTACGTCCGATTGAAAACCCCCACAAACATCCACTTCAGAAATCCATTTAGAGCCAGTGCTGGAGCATCTAATTCAAACATGTCGTTCTGTTAAAATGGTCCTGCTCAGTCTTCAAAAATGCTCTATTTTGCCACTCATGTTTACCTCGCCTCTTTGTAAAAGTGATTAACTCCTGTGTTCTGAGTCAAAGACATAATTACTCAAGACCAGATGCTCAGTTCCAACAGCCAGCGAGATGCGAAAATGACCTTTGATCTGTAAAAATACACTACCTTCTTCTGATGAGAAAGGTGATGGGACATCTCTTGGACGCAGACATTTTTTTCAGTACATTGATTTATTTCAGTAATCCACTTTAGCTGAGTTTCTGATATACTAGAATGTGTTCGAATTTATTGCAGTTGTTTGATAATAGGACTAAACGTCCCTCCCGCACAGCCGTAAACCAAAGACACACACTTTACTGTGATCATTCAAACACCCTCTGATATTTGCCTAATATGCAATTATTCTCTGATAAAACCAACGCAGCAATAAACAAAGGAGTTCCTAAAAAAAAAAAAAAAAAATCACCCTTTTAAAATGAAAATGGTAATGTCCAAGGTCGTAGCTTCATTGTGTCTCACCCAACTGAATCCAACCAGATTGAATGGTTAAGTGTTTCTTTGTTGCCTGACAACAGGACAGTGGTCTTCATACACCCAGCATTTGATAAATCGGCTTCAGTATGTCATTCAAGGTCACCTTGGATGGCCTTGAGAGCCTAGACAAACAAAAAAGTCCTGATAGAGACACACTCACAGAAGACACACATAGTCTTACACACATACACACGCTCAAAAAAGGGGTGCAAAAAAAACAATAAACAAAACCGCTTCTTTCAGAGGATTTTTAGGAATGATATGTACATGTGTGTGGGGAATCTTTAGTCTGAAGAATATAATGTAACCAAGAAAATATTTTATACCCATTAAAGTTTTGATTGTTATGGCTTTAATTGAGACCTGCTGCTTGACATAAATGTGCCATAAACATGACAATGTTAATGTCAAGTCTTGTTAACACTAACAGTCATTTTTTATGACAGATGCTTCAGCCTTTGATGTACAGAAAGGTCAAAACACAGTGGATTGTGCTTGCTGTGTGTTACGCTACAGAGCGGCACACTGCTCAGAGTGAAGATTATCCGTAAGTGCCCTGACGGGCACATGGGCATCAGAACTGGATGAACAATAAAAGAGTATGGCCTGGTCTGATGAATCATACTTTCTTTCACATCATAAGAACAGCATCACTTCCCTAAACATCACTTCCCTTTAAAAGCAATGGAATCAAGGATGCAATATGGGAAGAAGGCAAGATGGCAAATGGCGTGATGCTCTGAGCAACATCCTGTGGGGATCCTGGTATTCATGGGGATGTTCTTTTGATACAACCTTTGTTGGAGACCAAGTACATCTCTTCATGGTAAAAAAAGAAACGCACCCTGCTTCACTGCAGTTTCTATGCAGGATAAACTAGCTGGGTCCATGGTGCCCCCACCTCATAATTTACATAATCTGTATATAATCTGCTACCTGGGGCCAGATACAACAACATCTGCAGAGGTCCTGTGGAATACAGAAGCAATTTTACTGCTACACATCACCTTTATGACATTATATACAATAAAACAGTAACATGTTAATGAATCACTGGACATTATTTGTAGGCCTCATTTACATTTTGCAGTTCTGCCATATCTGTACTGCAAAGACCAACAATCATGTTTTACAAATGCAGTGGTATGCAGTTCTACTGAAGTGCAACAGAACGGGTTGGAGTTGACTGGAGTAGAGTATGAGCAGGACTCCATGTCCAGTGAGGCTGAAAAACCTTGAATCGTGACCCACTGATGGAAAGCTCAGGAAATAACAGCAACGAGAGGGGAGCAGACACAAGTTCATTCAGAGTCAACATCATATAAGCTGTTTCTTAGAGGAATAAAAAAAGGCTAAAAATAAAGTACCTGAAGCTCATCCATTGCAGGCCTCTCTTGGGCCTCACATACAAGTACATTCAATTTCTTGAACCCACTGTGTTCAAGCATCCGTCACATACTGAGCAGGTATGGAGTGTTCATACAAAGGACACAAAAGAAAAATCTACATTTAACAACCAGCTTAAAAAAAGGCAGAAAAAAAAGTTTTTTCAAAAGTATGTAAAATCACTCTTTCCCAAACTCAACTACATGTCTAAAACCTAAAATAGCCAAAAAATCATCCACATTGCTTTTAAAAATAAAGAAAAATGGCAGAAAAAAGCAGTTTAAGGATTCCTCAAGGGAAAGCAACATGGCATACTAGGTCCAGAAACCAGCAGGAGATAAGGAACAACCGAGTCTGTCACCTCCCCCAATCACCGCCCCCTTTACAACAACCTTTGGCTCTTTTTCTGTATCGCACACATGCTCTCCCTTTCTCTTTCTTTGATAAACAGCTGTTCATAAACAGCAGATAGGAAATGGTAAATAAGCGGTTATTTAGTCTGCCAGCAGCTCCTCTGAGACCATGCGGTTCCACCACAGTGGTGGCTTCCCGACAGAAGCCACTTGATATCAGAGAGGTCTGTGTGTGCCAAACGAACATGACACGCTCAAAAAAAAAAAAAAGAAGAAAAAGAACCACATCATACAGGCCTGAGCCCCAGACCATCAAAGAGAATGTGGAAAGAGCTCCAGGGACCTGCATCTGTTTCAGCCAGCAGAGAAGAACCCAGGCTGGATCTCGTCACCTACAGAGAGAACAGGCCAAGCCTGTCAAGCTGTCATTGACCTGTGTCAGGCCTGTCCACTTTCCCACTAGCACTGCCACTGGATAAGTCATATATGGTCAACAGGCGAAAAAGATTTTTTTCTAACATTAAAGTTGTATGGAAGATTAATTGTTGGCTTCGTAACATGTGATAATGAAGTAGACAATCATCACAGTCCCATGTGGGGATTACATTTTGCCTTGAACTACAGGCAGAAGGATAAAGCAGCTATATGTTTGACCAAGGTTTTTAAATATCAAATGCTTTATTATATTTTTTGCCCCTTTTAAGAATGTTTACTAATGTGTTTTCACAAGACTGTCATATCATTATCATTTAAAATAAATCCATGGACTAATGAAACTAGATGACTTTTGTGTGTATACATGTGAGTCTATGTTGCTTTATCATAAGCGGTCTCACATCAAAGCATGCTAGAGAACTGACAGGTAATAGCACAGTATTTTTACATATTATACCTTTTAGACTTATTTAGGCATGAGGAAATAACGTTTTATGAGTCAAAGTCTGTTAGGTGTTAAAAAGGTTCATAAACACAATAAAGTTGTTTTAAACATGTTCTCAGCTCTTGATAAAAAAAAAGGAAAAAAAAACAAGAATGCAGTGGAATCTTTAACAGTGATTTTGTCATTTTTGGGAAATGGGTTATGGGCTTGACTTTAAAATGTCACATCTCAGTCTCTTGCTGAATGTAAACTGGTTTTCTTTCTAGCTAAACGAAATCTAAATTACTGCAGGATAATCTCAGCAGACCTGGCATAATAGCACAGAGAGTGGATGATTTTCCAGAACTTATTCCAGAGGCATGAGTGATAAATCTTCAGACAACATGCAGTCAGAGTTAGTGTATTGCAGACAACAGTTGAAAAACAGTGCTGATCTGAAGGCAGTTATGCACTTTGACTTGTCATGCCAAAGCCTAATGCTCAGGCAGAGGATATAGTGTTATATGAACGCAACACATGGAAGAAGCAAGGGCAGAGGTCGGCAGCAGAAGTAGCTAAATCAGATCAATACTCTTCTACAAATGAGCTGTAGGGTTCCCCTGTGTGAAGGCTTCAATCCAGGTGCTGCCATGGAAGTGTTATTGCCAGCATGTAGAGTGCATTACAGAGCCCAGACTTTAACGGGGAGAAGCAATCGTCACATCCAGGTGAAAAGCACAGTTTTCAAGGTCTGAGCAAACACTGCCATCCTAACCATGCAGAGGAAGCAAAACCAAATATGGTCTCTTTGACTCAAAGCTATGGACGGCTATGGCATCCCTGGAAGCTTACTTTGAATTTCCCGACAACAGAGCATACATTAAAGTGGTTGTGCCACTTAAGTGCCCATGATATTTAGATTTATGTATTTATGTCAAGTTTTTAACAAGTTAAGAAAAACTAAATATGCCAGCAAAATAATATGGGTGAGGTTGTTTTTTCAACTACATATATCAACAAACATATCAACAAATAATTGCACATTCAAAAAATGTGTTCAAGTTTACCATAAAACATAAAATACATCCAGAAATGTTTTGAAAATGCAAGATATTAATACATTTATACAGGTATTTAACCTGTTATACACAGCCTATCAGGTCCTGTACTGACTCAATCTGTAGTCCTATTAATATTCTCCTAAACCAAAAGTCTTGAGGTGAAAATGATTAAATCACACAGAATTAAACAAAGGCTAATCAAACCTACAACTCAAAGTAAAGGAATAAGTAACAGTCTACACAAATGATTAAGGTTACGAAAATAACTAAGGTTGCAATTAAAAGTAATTACTTTAGAAATTACTATAAAACTATTTATTCTGCAGTCACTGTACATTTTTTTTTATCTTGAGAAACTATAGATGTGTAATTCTTCAAAAAAGTGGACAAATTACAGCAAATTATACTCATATTTTAGATTTAAGGGTTTTTTGGAGCCTGATGTACAGGGGAGATCAGAAAGCACAAGTCTCCTCTGATATACATGTCAGGCTGAAATTTGCCGTTTATGAATAATGAACACACATGTGGCAGGGGAGCGTCTTCAATGAGGGTAAAGAAAGAGGGAGAGATAGAGAGAGCAGTGCCACTGTCTCATCACGGATCTAGTAAGGTTCTCTAATGACTTCACCGGGAGACCACCACACAAACCCCTGCTAGCTTCTCACCCCTGTTTCCCAACAGCACTACTCCAAAGCTACATAGAATTTTAATAAAACATTCATCTAACCTGACATCTATTTAACCATGCTAGTCAAGTGTAGAGCCAGATATCAGATCTTAAAAAAAAAATAATAATAATTTCTTCAAGAAACGGATAAAAACAGGAATTATAACAAATGCTTCTACGCTGTAAGAAAGGTAAACTTGGAATTAATCACGTTTTTATGAACTCTTCATCATCCATGTGAACAAATTGTACATGCAGTGAACAGGAGGTCATGTTCAGGTTGGTGTAAAGCACATCTAATGGCTTTATCTCAAGCTCCTGACCTGCAATGTGAGGTAAACAGGAAAATGCTTGCAGGGTGGAAGGAAGCGGTCTTTATTTTTCTTTTTTCACTTTTTTTCCAGAGTGCTGTAGACTGCTGCTTAGGGTGGACATGGATCAATTTCTCAAATGGACACTGATAATTGACTAAAAGATAGATATTTACAAGGATAAAGGATAAACGAACACTCTCACTAGCATTTTTTTTTTAAGTCTCTGTATTTCCTTTCAGCAACCTCATTTAACTGTGATGAGCAGATTCTGATATTACATGGTCATTTTCTCAGAATGTCTGACAATTTCCTCTAACTGAGTGCTCTCTCATATGTACTGTTTATGTAGCAGACATGCAGTAGTCGCATTAAAATGGAACATTTACACACTAATTATTGAAATGACCTATTATGTAACAAAAATATTCAAATGCTAATAAAAGTCATCTCCAATAGCACAGACGGCCTTAATGTAAATGAAGAAAAGAGAAAGTTTTACATGGTATAATCCACTGATCTGCTCTATTATGTCAAGGGTAACCTGCTTTAAAACCCAAAGTTTAGGGTCAACATAGGGCCTGTAGGAAGTGATTTCATGAGTGAAAAGATGTCAGCTTGTTTTCCTTTTTACTTTTCCTGTTGTGTTCTGATAGGGACTTCCTCTCTAGTGGGAGTGGAAGTGGGTGTCACTCTCCAATCCACCCACGCCATGAGCGGAAATGTCCATCACAAACACAGCACCACTCCAGTGGTGCAGGGGTGAGGGGTGGGGCTTGGGGAGATGAGCGTCTCTGTGTGGGATTCCGTTGTGATGATTAATTAACATTTTGTCTCCATGCCGTTGACACCAGGATGAGTGTCTCCTGCTTTGTTTTATTATTATTATTTTTTTTTTATCTCCCACGTTTTTCACACCAATTGACACAAACACACAGGCACTGAGGGCACAGTGACCTATACAATTTTGTTTGTGGTTAGCCATCCTGATCATATGCTAAGACAAATAAGATTGAGAAAATAAAAAATAAAAAAATCTATCTGACCTGTTGCTGAGTGTTGGTAAACTAATATGTGGGAAATGAAGTTTGAGCTTAACATACAGGCCTTTGCAAAGTATCAAAAAACTTTGAAAAGAAAAGAAAAGGCTCCCGCAGCACATAACACATCTGCATGGTAATCTTTCTAAGCATTTCTGTGTCAATTACACAGCCGTTGTTGGTGGTCTTCCTGCTGTGAGTTTAGTCACAGGGACTCAGGTGGCTGGGGCAGCGTGACATAAGCACACCGCTGCACCGCTCTCTTCCTCTCCTCGCTGAAAGATTAGTAGGAGCAAGTGTCCTGCCGGCACTGCCCCCCTGCCGGAGGAAATAACATCAGAAGCTGTGTCTAACAAGGATGTGAGCTGGTGCGATGGCACATTAACGACTGGACCTCAGACAGCCAGCCACATCTCCAGAACAAAAGACAGCATGGCCACGATTCAACGAATTGTTGTAAAGGACAATAGCAGCACACAGACTTCAAAGAGGCTGGGAAAAGTTGGAAGTATTTAATTTTTTTTCCACATAACAGTAATATTTATATAAAGGTTATTTTCAGCTGATTGCGTGGGAATTCCTCACAAGTTGTATATACTATACATAATCACCCTTACTGGCTAATCACTGGTGCACAGGATGTGAATTATTATTATTCAGTATCTGAATTATTTCATTATATTCGTATAAATGACAGCTCTTGGTCAGAACTGAAACTCAAAACAAACCAAAACCCAAAAAGCTTAAGTTGATTATAAATAATTCACGGTAAATGACTTATTAACTTGTTTAAAATACATCATACTACATAGCCCACAATATGTGCCACAAAATCACACATCCATTCACCAAAAACAGACGATCATTACTATCGATGATATAGGAGACATCCAGCCATTTTCTGCCGCTTGTCCCAAATGGGGTCGTGGGGGAGTGCTGGTGTCCATCCCAGCGCAAACAGGGCGAGGATGGGGGACACACCCTGGACAGGTCGCCAGCCCATCGCAAGGAGGAGCGGGACGGGGACGGCACCTTGCTCAAGGGTACCTCAGGGCAACCCATTGGGAAGGGGTTCGAACCCCCGATCCTCCAATCATGTGCACTAACCACTAGGCCACCGCTGCCCCATATAGGAGACAATGAATCTGTTATTTAAATATAAACATACGTTATAATTAATTCTTGCATTTTGGCAGCCCACTGTGATTTTTTTTGTCAGGACAATAACTTGCTACAGATGGTGTTCAGGGAGTTTCCTTTCAGCTTCTGTTGTTTTGCTCCATTATGGATATCAAGATTCAAGATGCTTTGTTTATCTCATGCTCAGTTATACGACTAGACATGAAATGTAACCTGATACACCCTGTGGACTTTACAAAATTACTCACATTTTACAAAACAATTTCCCAACAGTAACGCTAATGAGAGAAGAATAGAAAAGCTGGGATGTCACAGGAAAAAAAATGGAATGTTCAAATGATGCATCAAACATGTAAATAAGAGTTTTGGAAATGAGTTCCTTTGTGTAATACTTCACATGAACATTGACTACAATCAACTGTCTGATCTCTCTCATAAATCAGAGTCCAAATTTAGCTTTAACTGTCTGAACATATCTGTGCACGACAGCAGAATACATTGTTTTAATTACTTTTTTTGCAACCTTCGTTATTTTCATCACCTTAATCATTTTTTTTGTGGACTGTGTTACTTATTCCTTTACTTGGAGTTGTAGGCTTGACTAACCTGTTTAATTCTGTCAGTTTGCTTTTCTTGCATTTTCACTTCAAGACTTTTGGTTTGGAAGAATATTAATAGGACTACATATTGACTCAATACAGGACCTGTATAAATTCATTAATATCTGGGTCAGGTTAAATTTTAGGACTGGTTTACACTGTGGTGATGAAAAATACATCCAAGAGGGTGGTGATGGTCTAGTGGTAGGGTACTTGCCTACGAACCTCTGGATCAAGAGGTCCCCGGTTTGAATCCCACCTCTAGCACTACCACCACTGGGTCCCTGAGCAAGACCCTTAACCCTGAATTGCTCCAGGGGGACTGTCCCTGTTATTAGGACATGTAAGTCGGTCTGGATAAGAGCGTCTGCTAAATGCTGTAAATGTAAAGACTAAAAAGTATATTGCAACATATGGGCATATAACTATTTTTGAGAAGAAAAAAGTTCACAGATTCTACTCAGTAGATCTTTTATTTATGTCAAGAGAAGTTCTGGTATCTTTCTCTCTTGTTGTCATTTGATCGGGATGGGGAACCTCTCGTGCGGTTGGGCAGGCAGCTCTGACAGCACAGTGCAGGTGTGAAATAGAACAGGAATTAGTGCAGCACCTCCGCTGGTGAGTAACAAGCCTGCGAGTCAGGAGATCCCTCTAGGGGAGAGGGAGAGTGTGTGTGCTTGTACGTGTGAGTGGGAGACAGTCCGCCAGCCAGAGGTCCTGTGGCTGACAGCAGGTCCCTTGCCAGGATGTGTAACCGCACACTGCCAAAACAGGAAGCCCTGCAACTCCCTCTGTGAGTGACACACCGGCTCACTGGTGGAAGTCTACAGAGATGCCTGCAAGCTCAAAGTCTGTGTTACACTGTGATTGTGGGGTCACCTGGTGTGGGGTGGGAAAGTGCAGACTGCAAGTAACAGCACAGTAGCCTGCCCTTCTCTTTTACAAAGTACAAGACCTAGAAGCGAACAGGCCTAATTTTTAGGTGTAAATGCTGTAATTCTATATGAAATAGCTCGCGATTATCACTCACTCAATATCTTAACCGCTTATCCTGAGTTGGGTCGCAAGTGGAGCTGGAGGTTATCTAAGCACTCACAGTCTGAAAGTCGGAGAAACACTCTGGACAGGTTGCCAGTCCATTGCACACACTCAATAATCACATTTTATTTTTTTTTTTTAAACAGAAGTTTTGAAATTCACAAAGCATTACAAGCAACAATAAGGGGTGAACCAGTCCACTTAAGGCAAAACTGTATTTTATTTTATTAAATTGATCTGATCATGTTAAAAGTGGCTGTAACTAATAATGGGAAGTATTATGACAGATGACCAAACATTAGTGAAAAGTACAGATGGCATTTACCAGCTTTGCCTCAACATTTCAATCAGCCATCACAAAAAAACAAAAAAAAAAACAACAAAACACTTGTCTTGGTTTTTAGACTATATTCAGTTTCATATGCATAATGTTTGATGAAAATTGTGGAAAGTCTTGGTACTGAACACAGCATCACCTAACACATAAATCTGTTATGTTCATGTACCAAGCTTGGTTTGGATACATCAAACCTTCACTGAGTTGTAGCATCACTTTGTTTCCCATTGCAATTGGCTGTGATGGACAGACACTTCTGATTTGGGATCAATATTATATAATTTTACATCATAAGAACATACAAAAGCGTACTATATGCATTCTGGATAATATGATTGTGAGTATGGCTTTTGAAAAACCTCTTTGAGCATTCTGTGTACTTTTTGTATTTGTATACAAAAAGTACACAGAATGCTCAAAGAGGTTTTTGGGGTTAAATGGGGTCAAAACGTGAGGATTTCAGCACTGGATTAATTTTAATGGGTGAAAACCCCAAAAATTACTGCCCTGATTGGTGTTTCACAGTTCGCCACAGCTGAGAATGATCAGCAGTTCTGTGGGTATCTGTCACTTTATGGTATGACATACAAACCACATAGATCACTAGAGTGTGCTCAGATGAGTGCCATTCAACTCTTAAACCCCACCTCCATCCCCCCTCTGCCCCCAGTCTTGTGACCTTGGACAAGGCAAAAAAGCCTCCCACACTGTGTACACCTCAAATTGATTCACACCTCTGGGAATCTGGCAATTTCCATGTAAAACCTCCACTGAACTAAACTGTATATACTTCAGTATTATATTCCAATCTCCACCAAAGCTAAAACTCAATATCTCACAGAGTACATGCGGACCACCCAAAAAAGAACAAAACAGGGAGAAGGGATGTGTCTGTTATAATTAAATCAGCATTATTCCGTTTGTAAGAGTGCCGGCTGAGTTGAACTGTTTGGGTTCAATGAGAACAAACAGAGCAAGTATCACTGTTATTTTATGCTGATGGCCACCAGAGGGCCACTGTCTTTGACACTCAGTTTGCTTTCCAGAAATGTAATCATAAGAGCACACTTGTCAAAATTGCTGATCTACTGGGTGTTGAAATGTATTGCTGATGTAGACATTTAACATGTTATGAAATCAAACATGTATGAATGGCTGCATGCAACTACAGATGAGGGCTTACCTGTCTACTCATGTGGATGTCATTAGCAGGACAGCTGGCGTCCTCTTCTTGGTTGCCATTGACACAAGTAAGAGAAAGATGTCCTGTGGAATATCACAAGGTCAAATGAGTCTGGAAAAAGTCTACAGGCTGAAAAGCACAGACATCACTGCAAACAAGCATGCTTCAGTCATGACTGAATGAAACCAAAAATGTGTCATGGATTTAAGTATTAGCATTTTAACATCAATGTTCAGCAATGGATGCTAATGACAACTAATGGTAAAGCACAAAATATATTATCCTATGCGTGAGTTTATATTCTAGTTTGATTCTAAAATGATGCTCAACAATATGGCTAACATTGTACAGAACTCAGTTCATGTTCATGTGGGATTGAATACAGTAAGGCTGCCAAATGAAGTGCTTTTTAGCCCTGACAGTGATACTGGATATTGTAATTCTAATACGAGCCCATAACAAATTTCAAATGTTTGTGTGTTTTGAATATCCTGACCAATCTCTCATGCTCCAGATGTTTTACTGTGGCTCTTTAGATGAGTCATGACATTTAAATGACCCAAAAAATATAACTCATTTTGATTAAAAAAAAAAAGCAGGGCCATAACTAACAATGTCAGATCCCATATGTATTTAATAAATGACAAATTATATTTGCAACACATAGCAATACAACTATGTGAGGAATTCAGGGTTAAGTAAACATAATGCATGTGCAATACAATGGCTGATGCATGCTCTCAGGAATGTTTATTGCAGGTGAGTCAGGCATAAGTTAACATGTATTGGTGCTTTGTTGCATTAGGGACAGATGCTTCAACCCTTGTTGCATTCTTTACACTTCCTGTCTAATCAAATAAAGGCTCGGAAACTGTGCTTTCCAGATTTTACAATGTGCAAGGTCATCTTTGATATTTTTGATTGTTCAGTTTTATTTTCATTCAGTTAATTTTTTTCTTGTGCACTCGTATAGATTTGCATAAATTATATGGAACCAGTGTATGTTTACTTCACACCACACATGGGAGGAAGTAGCATTTTATTCTTCATTCTTTAACATTCCTTCTATTTTACTTTAAATCTTGAGAGAGAGCCGTCATCTAGACTATTTATAAAAAATGGAAAATGTCACACATTTCTGGAATTTGTTGGCATTTTGAAAATCTACAAACCGTTCTAAAAATGTTAGCCATTTCTTGCAATGTAGCAGAGATTATATTTAACACCAAACACCAAATAGTTTATTGAACGAAACAGGACTTTGGTAAATTCCCAGTTAATCTGTCCTACCCATCATGACTTGAAATCTACCAAGCCTTTTCAAATTGTCAGTTGGACCCAACTAGTCTTGCAAACATTTTCATCAAAAAAAAAAAAAAAAAAAAAATCATTCATGAGAACTTTTAAAGCTAATGCATCTATGAAAATTAAGTGCTGGGTATATTATCAAGCTTTTTCTTGCCAAGTTCCAGGAGCCGTGCCATACAAAATAAATCTTTCTCTCTCTAGCAATAGAAAAGGATGTTTGTGGTTTATATCTCTGTTCAAGAAATGATACACAAACATGCAAAGACATGGAAGTGCTTTAAATGCAGAAGAGGGAAAAACCACAGCAATATCTATCCAGCCCTAACCAACAGCATAAATATCAAATACCCAAGACCCAAGGCTTTAAATGTTAGGATTGTAAATCTCTGAACTAACAATGATTTGATGAAGTGGCCATGACTCTTTAGAGAATTATTCCCATTATCATTAAATCTCACATCTCAGGTGCATAATTTAGAACATTATCACAATTTATTGAATTGAGTTAATAATATTACAGAACCAAACAAATTAAATTGGTATCGTCAGACAGGGGAATCTAGAGCATTTTATACCGCAAGTTGGTGTATCACTATTTGGTCTCATAAGGGCCTTTAATCTGCTTTGCAAGAACATACTTGTAAGACTAAACAGATTTTTTTATTATTTTGTTTTAAAGCAAAATAAAAAAATAATCAAAAATACAACAATGAGTGAATTATATATACTTTTACTGTCACACTCCTTCACACTCCTACACACACACACACACACACACACACACTTTGACAACTGTCATGGTCTGAAAGTGCCCTGTTTTAGGATTAATCTTCTCTAGACCGGGGTGGGCTGGAATAGCCAGAACCCATTTAGTGCGTCCCATGAAATGGCCCCCCATCAGGAGTTTCTTCATCCTTCTCTGTCTAATCTACATGAGAAGAGAAGACGGGGGAACTGGAGGGAGGAGAGGGCGTCCAGTGGAAAGGTCAGAGAATGCAGGCTATCACTCTGAAGTGGCAGGCCTTCTTCAACTATGCGCTTATGTGAGCATGTGTGTGTGTTCATATAATATAGATAAGGTCTTTTTAACTTAGTGAGGTGATCATATAAAATCACATATAAAATAATTTGTTTCTGACTCCCCTTTTTAATACATTCAACCAAAAAGTCAGCAAAACACTCTTCTTCTGAAGAGAGTGAAGCACAAAATGTATATGGGACTGGGAGAACAATATATCTGGTCACTGTTTACAACTCCATTTTCAAAAATATCCTCTTTCTAACTTAGAAAAGGTAGACCCGACTTTTTGTTTTAACACATCTGACAGATGCTTGACTGGGCTGACATCTAGGGAATCTGGAAGCTAGGGCAACACCTTGAACTCGTCATCATTTTCTTCAAACCATTCCCAAACAAACATTTATGGGAGAGTGCATTATCCTGCTCAAAGCGGTGAGTGTATAAAGGCGGGCAAACCAGTCACCCGTCAGCAGTCACTAAACAATGTTTAGGAAGTTGGGATGAGCAACTGACATTTCTCACCATAGATCCTGGTGCCATCTCTTGCCCAGCACACATATTCAGCTGTACATGGGAAGGAAAAAAAAAAACACATATCAAACCTTCTAGTGTTCTAAGTTGTAGCGCTTCTGACTGACCTGTGTCTACACAACCCCGTGCTCAGCAGTGTTGTAGGCACTATGTATTGTGACACATTCTTCCTTCCTTCCGGCGCAGCAGTGGCCAAGAGTTTAAGGAGTTGCCGCCAGGATCGGAAAGTCATGGTTTTGAATGCCAAACCAGTAGGTTGCCCTGAGGTACCACTGAGCAAGGTACCATCCCCATCTCTGCTCCCCAGGCATTGGATAGAGTTGCCCTATCCAATGTGTTTGTGTTAAAAGGCTGCATTCCTTTGAATTTCACTGTGTGCTGTGTGAAGTTTCACAATGACAAATAATCACCCTTACTTCACTTTCACTTAACCAATGTTAAAGAATTATGTTAAATTCAGCAATCTATGCCTTCTGTCTGTTCAGAACAGATAAGATGGTCTTTGTGTTCTTTGCACAAACTGATGGGCCTCCAAGAGCCTGTCACCTATTTATGGGTTGCCACCTCTGCAGACCACTGTTGGTAGACACTCACCAGTAATGCACACCAGGAGCACCACACAGACCTTGCAATTTCAAGATGATCCATACCAATCTGGTCCTTGTCAGAGTTTTCCAGGTTTTACTGCACATTTCCGGATCAAACATGAACCAATTGTTTCTCTAATACATCCCAGAACGTGACATGAGTGGCTGTAATGAGATAATCAACGTTATCTGCTGCATTAGAGAGAGTAACATTTTTGTACATCAATGCATGTCTACACCTGCCATGATGAACTTTGTATTTTCTATTGCTACGTCTACTATGCACCTTGCACGACTATAAGCAACTCAACTAAACTGCTTTAAATTCAATCAAATTAACAGAAGAAATGAAAAGGGAAAAAAGGCAAAAAGACAGGTCAGGAAGTTTTTACTTTTGGGAAATATTCAGCTATGTTGTCTTGGCCTGCCCTCTTTCACTCTCACACTGAGACAAGCCAGGCCCAGCAGGATAATCACAGTCTAATAGAGGAGAATATTGAAAGCAGCAGCTCAAGCACCAGATCCTCTTTCTTACCCCTCTCACCTCCTTCCCTAGCAAAATGTTAGCACATGGCCACACGAGATATTGATCATTTTATAACACAGCAATCAACTGTTACAAAAACAAGAGACCTTTCTTCTGACGTACGTTTGCTATTTGCTTTGGAGGCTTCTATGCCAATGGCAATGGGAAAACTGCCTCTTTTGAAAAATGGGAAAAAAGAGAAAAAAAAAAAAAAAAATGCAATGGCAGCAGCAAAACTGTTCCAGAAAGCGAAAAGATCCACAGTGCTTTAGCAGTAAAAACTAACCCCGTCACAGATCTTTTTATTGCTCATGCCTTCACCGGCAGAAATGACTGAGACTTTGGACAATAGACTCTAATTGAAAAACCTTTTTAAAAAGATCCTGCATACACAGGGTGGCTGGCATTTGTGGAAACACATCTGCTCGCTCACGTTTTTGGTTTTTATGAATTGTTGCAATTTTTCATCTTTTTTTCCTCCCTAGGATGAAGTTGTAAGGCTGTTCTCTCTCAGGTGTCTTATTTACTATGCATGGATGTTGAGAAGTGGGAAAGCGAGATGTGTCTGCATATTGGGCCTCTTTCTAATGATTTTCCCCTACCTGCACATCTGCTGCTATTTTAATTAATACTCTAAGGAGGTTCATCAGGACTAATCAAAACCATTGTCACTTATGAGGCTAGGGCTTTGTTAAAAACAGATCTAGATACTTTCATGCTTGGAAGGAAGGTGCTTGCTACAAACAGTCCACTTAATAGTCCCTCATTTGGATAAACAGTGAAAAACAAAAATCAAGAAAAAAGACCCAAAGAAGATGACATTTCTGGCCAAAAGCACATAATATGCAAGCACCCTGTATATTATTATCAACTGGCTAGTTGTAACTTAAAATTGAATGGCCAAGCTGACTGAAACACCAGTTGTGTCAGTTTATTTGAGCGCTATTGCCTATATAACATCACAACACACATATACGTGTTGTGCCTCGTACAGTGGAAGTCCCAGTACTTTATAAAGAGCATCAAGTTAATAAACATCTGTTAGCTTTTGTTTTTCTTTTTTGTCCCCATTTTTCCAGTCCCACACTTTAGACGGAAATCCTACAATAACATAAAAAAACATTTTTTTGTATATGCCTTTTCTGAGACACACCACATCTTTTTAATCTATTGCTAATGCTAAGAAATTGAACAGCACAGTGTGATCGGAGCCTTTAACCTGAACCTGTAACATCAACATCACACGGGTGATAAGAGGAAGGTGGCCATTTTTCCCCCATCTAAAGAGAACCAGGCCAGTTGTGCTTCCTTGGACTGCCAGGTGCAAATGACATAGCCTCAGCCTCCTGACAATCAGTCTTGAGCTTAACATGTTTACCACGAAACAGACCCACTCAGGTTTTTTCATATAATTATATAATCATATACTATAAAGTGAACATGAAGATAACTTTTTAAAAACTTAGTATGTGTTTTAGGGTGTCAATAAGTAGTTATCATTATCTATCAGTTTCCCTCTAATTTTGGGTGTCTATTATACTGATATTGTGATCTTTTTATGAGGCTGCAACATGTGGTGAGGAGCTGAATGCCATTTCCATTCTGGCCTTCACTTCACCATGCTTCTTTTTCATATGTGGCAAGGATGGGGAGAGGGGAAGAGGTGGGGAGGTTGGTTGGGGGGCAGGCAATAGCTCCAGCAGTTCTGCCCGACTCTGCTGCAACGCCCTCCCTGATTTATGGGCGACGGCTGACCTCTGAGGCCATAACACGGTGATGGGTGACTGGCTCTCAACGGTAAGCTACTGTCACTTGACAAAGTGCCGGGAGCAGAATGAATTTACTTCTCTTTTCCTCAATCATCAACAGGCACGGCGGCTCGCTGCCCTGACCCCCTCTCATCCTGACTGCTTTAACAAGATCTCCCATCTCAGGCGAGAGAGAGAACGAGTGGAAGAGGGAGATAGAAAGAGAAGCACAGAAGGAGAGAGAGAGAGAGAAAGAGAGAGAGAGAGAGAGAGAGAAAGAGAGAGAGAGAGAGAGAGAGGGAGGGAGACAGAGAGGGAGACAGAGAGAGAAAGAGAGAGAGGCTGAAAAATTTACTGTCACATCTACTTTCCAATGAGCCCCGGTGAGTACTTCTTTCACCTTCAGGTTGCTTTGTGAGTCCAGGGTGAGTGCAGAGAGAGAGAGAGAGAGCAAGAGAGACAGACAGACAGGCAGGCAGGTAGACAGAAACACAGAGGAGGGAGGGGTTGGGTCAGTAGGGACACATAGTAGAGTCCTAAATGCATCAAACAAACTTTGTTCAGGAGTCAGTTTCCCCAAGCTTATCACCACAGTCACTCTCATCTTCTGCCTTTGGATGTCCTGTCTTTGTTTGCCTTCATCAACCAGGCACCATCTAAAAGCCAATTAACTTTAAGAACCAGTAAATCTGCACGAGCAATGAAAACTTACCCCCTGTAAGTGACTACTCTTGTCATCGTGAAACACAGAACAGCGCACACATCACACAGTGAGACATGAAAGTCAACCTCTGCATTTTACCCATACACACATGTGCAGCCGGGGGCAGCTATTGATGGGGAGCAATGATGGGGACGCTACCTTGCTCAAGAGTACCTCAAGGTAACCCTCAGGTCTGGGATTCAAACCCATGACCTTCTGATCCTGGGGCCGACTCCTTAACCACTAGGCCACCGCTGCCTATTAGCGGCTAACCTCAAAATCTGCATGCTTCAGACAACTGAAATATACATGTCACACCTCAACAAATACTTACATTTCAGATGTTTTATTTTCATTCAAGCACTACATCTACCCTTATGCAGAAAACCATGAGGTTTTATTATTGTTACAATAGCATGGTGGGGGTTGTAAATTCAGAAGGTAAAAATGCATAATTTTCTAAAATAGGCTTTTAAATTATCCCACAGTGTAAATGTTGGCCCATTGCGGCAGCTGAGACACAGTGGGTTATAATTGAAAATAAAAAAGCCGTTTAAAAGACATTCAATAAGCCAGTGTGAAATTGATCAGGCTATAAAAGCTGTCCTCTCAGGGATGGGGAGGCTAGTATGGAGATGGAGCTGGAGACAGCGTGCCGATTCTGACCCAGCACTATCCCTGAAGGCACTACTGTCTTCTCTGAACTACCATCAAACTTAACTACCCAAGAGAACATTCAAAAATATTCACACATGCATTCAGAAGAGTTTCGGCAATCAAAATAACATTACAGTCTTGGCAAGGTCAGGATAAAATCCTTTCAACTGCTGGGACAAGAATGGCAAGTGATTTGCTGGTTTTTATCTCTGCATTTTGTAAAGTCTCAAAGAGGATGAGACAGAGGATGAGGGAGAGGGGGAGAGAGAGAGAGAGAGAGAGCGAGAGAAAGAAAAAGAAGGAAAAAAACATATTCCTCCTCTGCTTCTTTAACTTTCAATTCTCCTAAGCATCCCTGCTTCACAGCCCCTGGCTATTGCCTTTCTCAATCTGTCCCTGGGGATGCAGGAGTTATGGGCCCTGTCGATTGAAGAGAAAGGGATGTTATTCCCCTGTCACCCTCAGCCGCTCCTCCAGCAGCCCTGCTCTGATCTATGGCCCCACGCTGGGGGAGAAGTGTCTTGATGCACCATTGGTTTCCAGCGCTGTCAACCGCCCCCAACCCCGGAGACGATGGTACCTGCTCAATTCCCCCCTCTTACCCCCTCTTCAACCCTTCCCAATACCACCATCTAACGCTGTGAAGCCATCCCGGGTTCAGGGGTGTGACACGGTGTGTTAGAGGAGGTCACCCCTAAAGGGACATAGCCTAGTGATTGAAGGACCTTGATATAGCATAGAGACTGAAATTAAACGTTGACCAGCAGCAGTTTACCTGCGTGTGGTCCTAGAGGAGAAAGCACACAGCAGACACCAGCTGTAGCATCACACCTAAAGATAGATAACGGCAAGAAAAACAGTAAGAACACACTTTTAAGAAAAGGCCAAATTAGGGTCCTGCTTTGGAGTGATACCCTTGGAGAACTAGCTTTTTTGCTTCCTAATGAACTGTTCAATAGTATCTTTTAGACATATACATATTTGTTTACCAGAACTATACTTTAAAGCCAGTAATTATTTAGCATTTAGCCATTTAACCATTATTTTTACATATCATTTAAATTACCTTTTAAGATGAATTAATTATTAAAAAGATTAATGACAGGCCATTGACAGAGTTGGTTGCCTTTCTTTGTTCTAAAAGACTTCTGAGAATTCTGAGAATGCTTTTAATTTGATTTTGGAATATGACTGTGGGCAATTGCTTCTGTTAAGCCACAAGAGCGTTAATTAATAAGGATTGGCAATGATGTTGGCTGAAAATCTGTGTGATTTTCAACCAGTCAGTCTGAGCTTTCTATAGGCTGGTCAAGATTTATTTTTTTTATTTTTTTTTTTACAACAACAAACTTGGCACATCAGATCAGACTAGGCAGCGGTAGCTAAGTGATTAGGGACTAGACTCCATGATCAGAATATTGTGCGTTTGAGTTCCAGATCAGTAGGTTGCCCTGAGCTACCCTTGAGCAAGGTATCACCCCAAACACTGGTTCCTTGGCGCTGGATATGGCTGTCCACTGTTCCACTTACACGTGAGGGGTAAAATGCACAGAAGCATTTCATTCTGGTTTGATAAGTGCTGTAATGTCTTCCCACCATTGAAATTTTCCTCCACAGTCCAGCAATTATGCTCAGTTGCCCCATGTAGGTGCTTTCAGCAGTGGACAGGGGTCAGTGTGTGCTACACAACACCATTTAGCAAGCTGCGATGCACTGTGTTCCGATACCTCTCTGTTATAGCCAGGATCACATTTTTCAGCAATTTGTGATACCTTTGGTACATATGACCCACTGCATTTTGGAAACTCACCCCCAAGGCCTGCTGTTTAGAAAATGTTCTAACCATCACAATTTGAGGCCTGCTTACATTTGCTCAGATCCATTTGACCTACTTTTTAACATATCAGCTTCAAGAACAGATCACTTTGCTAAAGTCTGAAACTTTAACGAGAGCTGCAACTAAAAATGTAATATTTTGTCATTTTTTGTATACTGCACTCACTCTGCATTTCTTTTTTGGATTTCCAACTGCTGATTCTAGACATTGCTGCCTAATAAAATAACAGAAGTGATATTTATTACCCTTTATGTTGTTAGTGTTTATCTAGATGCTTGTATATGCTTGATTTTATGCACTTGTAAGCAACAGTGGTGATTCCAAAAGCTAAACCAACTCACTCACTCACTCCTTTATCCACTCATCTTATTCTCTATTGAGGTGGTCCTGGAGCCTATCCCAGTACACATAGGTAAAGAGCAGAGAAACTACCTGGACAGGTCGACAGTCTATTGCAGGGCACACACAGTCACTCACAGGGTTCTGAACACAGGACCTTCTCACTTGGAGGTGACAGCACTGCCCAACGTGCCACGATGTCACCCTTTGTGAGCTGGGACAGGCTCCAAAACCACACACATTCCTAAGAATAAGTGGTTTAGATAATAAATGAATAAATGTTTGGCCTAATCTAATTTTATAAAGAACAGTAATCCATCCATTAATCCATTAAATGAGTTGCTTATCCTAACCAGTACCATCACAAAGCTCATACCACAAAGGGCAGAGAAACACTGTGGACAGGTTTCCAGTCCATCTCAGAGCAAATACACAGACAAACAAATGGGCAAATTAGCATTTCCGATTCACTTTGAAGTGCGGTTCTTTGGACTAGGGAGAAAACCAGAGCTGACGAACAACAAAATACATAAAAATACATTTGAGAAGCAGTCCTTGTTAAATTGAAGAGAGTTTTTCAGTTGTCACAGTAAATGTATAGATAACCAATAATAGAGGGGATATAGTGCAAGAAATAAAATGTCCCTTTTCAGTTTTTCTGTTTCATTGTTGTGGCCAAACTCTTCCACAGCACAACAGATACTTGTCCTTACTGTCTTTCTTTGCAACATCCCATATGCTATGTTGTACTCAGTGAATGGAAAGGAAAATCTTGGATGAGTAAAATGCATGAAAAGTTCAAAACCATTCTCAAATGGTTTAGATTTCTTGCTCATGCTTGTACAAAGAATTACTTGACCTTATCCATACATCTAACTATATGAACTGTGATAACCCATATGGAGATACAGCAATACACTGGAACAAGTGCCACTTGTTATAGCTCAGGGCCTTTCACTGCTCTCTGCTACATGCAGTCCCCATGTCCTTCATTGCTTTTTCTATAGCCTTTCACAGGCCCAGTTGCTCATACTGCACACCTCTGCTGGTAATAAAAATGACTAAACATAAAAAAACTACAATATTTTATGTGATTACTTAATAATGCCACCAGTGATTACTGGCCTTGTGTGGTAGTACAGGGGTGGAAAAAGGGATTTGAATGAAATTTTGAATTGAGAACGAAAAAAAAAAATTTAAAAAAAATCTAGTCCCAAATTAAATGTGTTTATCTAATGTGTGAAAACATTTGAGGGATTTTTTTCCTAGGATCAGACGCTCGGTGGAACAGCTGTTAATGGTGCCCAGTCACAATGTAAGCTTTTAAATAAGAGAGTGGAGCTAATGAAAGGGCCGCTGCATGAACACTCATTTTAAAACTCTGTATTTAAAGTGTAAATCACTGAACTCGTAATTAATCATTTTCATTGCTATTCAATTAGCAAACATCTTAATGTATCTTATGTCTTAATTCTGACCATTTTACAGGTATGGATTTAATTTAAGATGAAAACAAACACATTTATTCTTACTGTAACATTACAATTAAATCATAAAAAAAAGTTACATACTCAAAATTTGTGAATTGAATGTATTTCGTCTTTTTCCTTCCTTTTTATTTCTTCTATTTATTCCTATTCTAATGTTAGTCAAATAACATTAAATGAGTTCCAGTTCAATTTGGTCAACAGCAAACTTTCTGAAAATTTTTTTTACGAAAACATTAAACTGATTAAAAAACAATGTTTTAAAATTTCATATGAAATCCTGTTTTTCTAATAAAATAAATCTTTCTACATGAAAAATTGGAAATGTTTTCTTAACTTATGTTCATTATTAGAAGTAATATATTTTACAAACATTTTTAAAGTTTTTTTTCTCAGCCTCCACTGCTGTCGAAGCTCTGTCATTCTCTTCTTTTGAAAATAATCTAACTGGCATGCAGCCCCTTGCCAATTACTGTGATGCAACCCAATAATGTTGAGGTCAGAAAAGGCGAGTGGAGCCCTGCAGTCTGCTGCGTCTGGAGAATGTAACAGTCTAAAACATAGCTGTCATTCTGAAGTTCACCACCCCTCCACCAGTCACTAGGCTTTCCTCAGCGCATAATGCAGCACAGATTTCTACGGCAGAATCTCTGCTTTATATATACACATTCCAAACCACACAGACACACATTTACACACACACACAAATACAAAATGTGTGCAAATGCTACACAGAGGTTTCTAAATGTGTAGTTACAGAAAAAGCACTCAAAACTCTGGTAGTGTAACAAGCTAAAGTAAGAGGCAAGCACTTACTTTCATGGCAGTAGCTCAGGCTGGTGCTGTTGCTGGCTGTAGAGTGGTTTCCTGGCTGATTGGCATCAACCCCAAGCCCACCCAGTATACCGGGCACAGGGGAACTGCTGGGCTGAGAGCTGTGAACAGAGCTGGATGGTCTTGAGCTTCCACAGTTCTGAGGGAAACAGCAGAAATATAATGAACTGCTGAAATGTGTCAAACACAGGTTTTCTGCTCCAACTACAACTGAAGCTTGCATGGAGTGAAATTAGAAACAAAAATTAGAAAAACGCTCTCAAGCTAAGGGTGTAAATCTCTGACCTTACAATTATTCCATTAAACGGTTCATTTCATCATGAAGTCTCAGTTTCAACAAAACATTTAGACAGTAGGAAAATTTCTATCATATGTAAAACTCTAACAGAATTCATAAAATTAAAATAACTGAATGGAAAAGTGAACAGCATTGATCATATCAAGGTGTGGAACATATTAAGCAGCAATTGACGTTCTTGAAGTTTATGTATTAGAAGCGGGAGAAAAGGCTAAGCGTAAGAATCTAAGCAACTTTGATAAGGTTCAAGTTGTTATGACAAGAAGACATCTCCAAAATAATAAAGAGCAGGAAATACAACCGTATAGCCTTAGAATGGTCAGAGTGCCGATGCAGATCTTTTTCCAACCCTGAAAGAGCCAACAATTGGCAAAAGCACATAAAAATTGGACCATGGAGCACTGGAAGACGGTGGCCTGGTCGGATAAATCATTTTTCTCTAGCATCATGTAAACAAAGTGGCGTGTGTGAGACCAAGAACACCACTTTATGGCAACAATATTACTCAGTGGCAGTAGCTTCTTACGGCAGGATAACATCCTGTAATATTGCAAAATGTGTTCAGGAATGCTGTAAGAAACATGACAAACGTTCAAGGTGTGGACTGAGCCTCCAAACTCCCCAAGTCTCAATCTGATCAAGTATCTGGCTTGCTTTCTTCACATACACCTGGACAGCCACACCATTACAGAAAACATGATTCATCTGAACACAGTCCCATATACAGCAAGCTGTGATGCAGATGATCCACTTTATCCACTTCCTTCATAGCCAGCATGAACTATTTAGGCAACTCTGAGATCAGATCAGAAAAATTTGGCTTCAGTCTCTATGCACTTTAGTATGCCTTGAGCACCCATTACCCTGTCACCAGTTCGCCAGTTGCTTTTCCATAAACCACTCTTGGTATCCTCTAACCACTGCATAACAGGGAACACAGACTTTGCATTCTAGAGATGCTCTGACCCATCTTGTCAAAGTGGTTCAGATGCTTATGATTGCCCCTTTTGCCTGCTTCAATTTCTAGAACTAACAATTTCTATATTTTTGTGCATAAGTATCACCTAAAACATAGATTTTAAAGCAGATTTTATCATTAGGGACAAGCAGACAAATAGAGAACCTAGTTAAATAAATAATAGGAAAATACAATACCATTTATTTATTGTGGAACGTGAACCAATAACACATATCCAGGAGAGGCAAAACAATGTGAATCTCCAGGATTTCAGCTTTTTATTTGAAGGCGATATGCTTGGTAGTGAAAAAGCTGTTGATAGGTTATGAGTCCATTGACTATTGTCGCCCTTCCCAGTATGTCACAACATCAAGTATTGTCTAGTCTGTTAGTAATATATGAGGTAATAGGGTGGTGGTCTAGTGGTTGGATTCTTGCTTATGGACCTATGGCTCAAGAGGTCCCAGGTTCAAATCCCACCTCTGGCACAACCACCACTGGGTCCCTGAGCAAGACCCTTAACCCAGAGTTGCTTCAGGGGGACTGTCCCTGTAATTAGGACGTCATATGGAAGTCATGGAAGGACATAAGAGCATCTGCTAAATGCTGCAAATGTAAAACTCTCTAACAATGGCTAATGTTTGTGAGTCCATCACCACGAGAACACCAAGCAACAATGGTGAGCTGTGAAGGGTTGCAGGGGAGAAAGTAATTCCTTTCCAAATATAACATTACCATTGTACAGTTTGCTGGAAGTCTACTGGAAAACGTTTTGTGGATCATATGAAATATAATGAGAAACATCATGTTTAGAGAAAGGAAAACACCGCAATCCAGCCTGTCATGTTTCAGGTCTGTTTTGCTGTATCTGGGACCAAAAGGCTTGTCGCAGCTGATAGTTCTATACTGAACTTGGTGGCTTCTAACTGCAACAGTTATTATACACTTAATTTTAAATATTGCTGCACAAGGGCGTCACACTCAGATATATGTAATATCGCAATAAATGATGATTTACCTCAAGGTAAAAAATATAACACTTTTGTCTCAGCAGTTTAATTATGTTCTCTCTCTCTCTCTCTCTCTCGTGTATATATATATATATATATATATATATATATATATATATATATATATATATACACACACATATATATACACACACACACATATATATACACACATACATACACATACATAATAATAATAAACACATTGAAGACAGTACTGTGCAGAGAGTGGAGGGTCAAGGTAAACAAAGAATGCTTTCAGAAATGGAAGTGTTGATCACTTATTTTCATCAATCAACAAAATGCATGAATGAACAAAAGAGAAATCTAAATCAAATCAATATTTGGTGTGACCACCCTTTGCAGTTCTTCTGGGTACACTTGCACACAGTTTTTGAAGGAACTCCGCTGGTTTGTTCCAAACATCTTGGAGAACTAACCACAGATCTTCTGTGGATGTAGGCTTCCTCACATCCTTCTGTCTCTTCATGTAATCCAGACACACTGGATGATGTTGAGATCAGGGCTCTGTGGGGGCCAGAAGAACTGATGCTGGTTTGAAGGCAAAACATTCAATATTTGGTAGTAACACCAAATATTGATTTGATTTAGATTTTTCTTTTGTTCGCTCACCACTTTGCATTTCGTAAATTGATAAAAATAAACAATTATTATTTATATTTCTGAAAGCATTCTTTGTTTACAGCATTTTTTCCACACCTGCCTAAAGCTTTTGCACAGTACTGTATATATAATGGTTTCTGTTTTGGCACATTTGCATATATTTTAACTCAAGTTAGTTACTTGAGTTTACAAGCTGTGAGTCCTTATTAGCATAAATTTTTTTGTCAATTATTTCTTTAAAAAGAAACATGTTATAAATCAGATTTGAGAAATCACTCAACTCAATTTACCAACCATGCTTTGGCCAAAGTGGTGTTGGTTAAATGTAATTAAACAGCTCTTTTATCATCTTTCATCAGGAAATACATGCCACTATCATCGTTCAGTCAAGACCTAGATGTTTACACTTTTTACACTGTTGGAAATGAACACACATATGCAGCATACAGTTCAGCTTTTTCCATCCTATACCTTGTCAAAACTTGAATTAGGATCAAAAAACTAATCTGCTTCCAATTTATATCTATATTTCTGGGCTGTCATAGACCCAGACCCAGCAAGTATTGGAGGGGGTCGTTTTTTATTTGGCCAGTACAACTGACAGCTTTATTCCTCCAAGCAATCTGCCACAGTGTGTACAAGTGTGAGGTCATTTAGGTCAGGAGACAGTTGGTCTCAAGCATCCTAGTAATACTGGTCAGGCCTACATTAAAATTATATTAAGATAGAAATTACACAGAAGAGGTCAAGAGGTCTGTAAGATCACTTAACATAGAGACCTAGCTCTTTACTTATTTAGATGATGAATTAGTACTGAATCCTTGAAAATTTGACATAAATATTATCTTGCACAGAGCAATTTCATCCAAATTTAAATAAAAACACGTAGTCTAGTCTGCTTCAAGCCCATAAACCATTAATTATTTATTTGCAGCAGATGGTTGAACATTTCTCAAAATTCTGACCATAGCCCAATCTTTTTTTAATAATGAAGTACAATAGTCATCAGAACAGCATCTTCAGATACCCAGGTATAACACTACATTGTAGAAAATGATTTCTCTTCCACAAAGCTCTGTTAGGTGCACTGGAACATTCTGTGCACACTGCTCTAGTCCAATAAAGAGCAGTATATGTTTTCATCCTGCTCTAAAGCATGTCCGGCACATAACCACTCAGGTAGATACAGTATATCTCCCCAAGATTTATGAAGCAAAACAGCATTAGCTAAAAAGCCATCCACCGCGTACAGCTGTCGACTCCCATCGTGTGGACTTTGAAAATTGGAAAATTGCCCTGAGAGCGCAAAAGGGTCTCACCACTAATACGGTCCGTGACGATATATATCAGCCACTACCTGCCGCTTGCATTTGGGGCTGTGGTCGTTTTTTACTAGTCTCAGACTTAACAGTGTTGGGCCTGTCAGGGGGGTCAAAGGGAAGAGGGAGGGGGGACATAGTCTAAAATCAATCTACCTTTAGAAATTGTCTCATTCGGCTCTCAATGACCAGGTGGCACGGCAGGGCTGAGAGGGACATACTACATACTGCCATAGGCCATAAACCATGACAAGCCTGGAGGAGAGTTAATATGATCATTCATAAGGGGACAAGTTGCAGTGGCGGAGTGGAGCTGAAGGGTTAGTATTTGTGTGTGTGTGTGTGTGTGTGTGTGTGTGTGTGTGTGTGTGTGTGTGTGTGTATGAGAAATAGAAAGAGGGAGGCACAGAGGAGGGAAAAGGTGAGGGGGGCAGGGGCTATTAACTACTTTTAAACCGCTTTGCAGAAGCTAAGTGATCTCCACAAGCAGTGGGCCACGTATAAATACTGGGCTGACAGTTTAATGTCAAGGGACAACAAGCTTGAGCAGGATTAGAAACTTGTAACCCTGGACTGCTGGCTGACATTCTTGGGATTGAGGTGGCCAAAGAGAAAAGGTATACTATCGTAAATAAATAAATAAAAACTCCCTTTTGGAGTAATAAAGAACATATTATAAAAAAGTGATGATTCCAGTCCAGCTAAACACTTGTATCTCACAACTCAAACCATATGCAGGATGTATGCATGGACAGAAAAGAGAGTCAGTAGCCTGAAAATAGTCAATAGTGTCTGACCAATATATCGCATATATCGCTGGCCAACACTGATATAAAAAATTTCAGCACAAATACTTAGCAATATCATTTATAATATAACAAAACAAATAATACAAACTAATGGTTTACTTGCCTCTTCTACAGGAGCAAGTGATAAAACAACACAAAATCAGACATCTTTAAAATAGAAGAAAAAAACAGAGGAAAAAAAACTAAGGTGCGGGACTTGGTCATAAATCGGTTATTTTCAAAATGTTTCGGCCCTAACATTTGGGGATTTGAATACAACTTACTGAGAAATGTTGAGCTTTCCTCCTCTCTTTGATCCTCTTGACTGTGTTGCGTATCTGTGAGAGAAAAACAAGGCTGTAAACTCTAAACTTCCACACCAAATGGCAAGTGAAAAGATATCTGTCTACTGTATCTGCACAAAATTCAGTTCAAAGACAGAAATACAGAAACCAAACAGCAGGCAGCGCTTTCTAGTCTTTCAACAGAATGAGAGCAGACTGAAACATTCCAGTTTGTCACAGGTAATGAGTCCTGAAAGTGACACGTAGAGCTGCTAAAGCAAAGAGAACACTTTAACCCATCAGCTGTCACTCTATGTGATTCTATGGGCCACAGAAATAAAGCAGTGGAGAAAAAAGACCATTCTTGCAGAACAGATTGCAATTGCTCAGTGTGAGAAAGAGACAGGCTTTATGGAAGTGCCCATGTAACGACCCTGCAGCTATAGATGATGATGATGCACCTCAGTGTTGCCAAATAACTGCTCAATATACTCAATATACACAGCCAAGACTACTGATGCTTGTTCACAAAACACTGCAAACTCCAACCAGACAACAGTTTTTATAGCTTTTATTACTTTGACATTATTTGATCATAATTCCACAATCTTAGCAGATTTGCTTCTTCTTCTTCTTTTTCTTTCGGCTGCTCCCGTTATATTATTGTCTTTAATGCTTTTGGTGTATTTAATGCAAACCAATACACTTGTTAATCTTTTGTTTAAATCTATTTGTTTATGTCATGCTTTTTTTTTATTTAAAGAAATTACCAGTTGAATTGCTTGTAACGAAACCCCCAGAACTGCTACATTAAAAAAACTGGTTAATAAGTGATTTGATTGAAAAAGTGATTAAAAAAATTTTGATTTGATAATGGGTGGCAGCAGTCTAGCAGTAGGATACTTGCCTATGGACCTATGGCTCAAAGAGGTCCCAGGTTCGAATCCCACCTCTAGCACTACCACTACTGGGTCCCTGAGCAACACCCTTAACCCTGAGTTGCTCCAGGGGGACTGTCCCTGTAATTAGGGATAATCTGCTAAATGCCGTAAATGAATATTTTTCTTATGAGCTTCACAAAAACAGTCTATCAGAAGTGCAGTATGCAGTGCTGTATCATTTATGACTATTGCATCTTTTTCAAGGTCATAAAACTAAACAATACTGGTTCTAAAGGTGATTTTTTTATATATATGTTGCATAACAAAACCAACACACAAAATCCTCAAAATGTTAGAAAAAGGAAAAGAAACCATTGTTAGCCTTAACCACTTCTATCGTTCAGTTCATCACATAATGTAAAATAATGATGTTTAAAAAATGCATATTCTTTATTTAATAAGATCTTTTTTTTTAAATACCATGTTATTATATGATAAGATTTGAGTGTGATATAGATGACACATTTCTATTTTTGTAGCTATATTAATCCATTATGATGAGCTTTTTCCACCTATGAGTATAAGGAACCATAACCTTCCCTCAATAATCTCTTTGTAAAGCATACCTTCAAGCAAGTCATGCCCTGCCATCTAAAGACAGTTATTTTTCCTTCTGCAGGAAATCGTCCCGGTGAGGCTGTCAGCACCCACAACAAATAAACAGCATTTGCCAACATCAGGTTCCTGTCTGCTACAAGCCCAGGCACAGCCCCTCATTCCGGTGAATATGCATTATGTCTTATGACTTCATTAGACTCTGGCATCATCATAAATTATGCTGCTATACAGGTTTACACACGGGGCATGTTCTGCATAGACACCATTGCTTGTGTCGACAGGGCTAATGAAGAGAACAAAGCATCTTTGACAACCTCCACTCAACTATAATATGTCAGATTTGGATTCTCTCTCTCTCTCTCTTTCTCCAGTGAGTCATGATTTGAAATGCCCAAAGTGCACTGTAGCCTTAATGAATGGACCTGGGAAATCAAATCAATTTATTTCAGGAGAAAATCGCGGGAAGCAATGCAGAAAAAGCGGATTTCCAGCAATTGGGCCGTCGAGGACGCACCATCAACTCACTATACTTTGGAGCTGTTTGCTAGCCTTTCTCTCAAGGTTTTTTAAGGTGATGTAATTCAAGCTTTCTATGTAAAATTATATTTAGTATGATTTCCATATGAAAGTGATGCAAATGGTAACACCTGCTGACATCCTTGGAATGAGGACGAATGAAAGCAAGGTCATCAAAAAGTAAAAATAATAAGGTGACCAACTGGGGAAATCTCACTTAAATCAATAACGAGCCCTTTTGTCTTATCATTACAGTAAACGTTTCATCCAGCTTTAATATGCTGACATGAATTCTGCAAGGAGACTCAAACCATTTAAAAAGAAGAAGATTATATTGCTTCTCATGAATAAATAAACTTCACAACCTTCATAGTTTTTGCTAATTCTAAGATAAAAAAGAATAGCTATTTGATGAGATTTTGAAATTAACCCATTCCTTTAAGGTTGATGCAAAAAACAGGCTATTTCCGCCAATTAATGCACTAATCTATATCAAAAGTAAAAAAATAAATAATAATAAATAAATAAAAATTACAGAAATGGTTTTTAGCTTGTAACACTATTAGTCTGTGTCATTGAACATTACTGAAAAAGCAAACTACTCCAGCTTCAGATCTAAAAGGCTTAAAGGGACATTCAACTACAATGAACTATGAAATATTCAAAAGAAAATTCACTCATAATCTATTAGACTTAAACACAGCAGAGTTATGCTAAATGAAAAGGGCACATATGCTGTGTGCACTAAACTATTTGAAAGTCGTACCAACAATGCTAATCAATCCACAGCTAAAAACATGTAACTCTAAAAATGTACATCTAAATAAATCACTTCCTAAGTGGTACATATTGCAATAATTCAACTTGAACTTGATCTTTTCCAATTATGAACATGATGAGCTCACTTGCTCACTTCTATTCAGCAAGAATCTTCCAACAGAGCATCTTCTGCCAGCTTTTCTTTCCTTGTTTGGTAGAAAGTCAAGTGTACAGATGGCTGAAACAGATTTTATGGTTCTTGAAAATATGGAGAGGTTTTCTTGAATAAAAACAGACATAACAGAACTTTTCCCTTTGGCCTCTTTCTTCCGTTCCTAATTACTTGATTTTTTCATATACTAAAACTTTGGCCATTCTTCCCAGCTTTGTGTAATTTTTCTATTACAGGAGAATTTCCTTTGCTGTGTCCGGGGTTGAAACTGCCAGTGTTTCTTGTCACACCTTCGCAGCCGCAAAAGGGGAAAAAAAAAAAAAAAAAAAGGGTGAGTGAAATAGTAAGTCATGAGCATGCAGGAGAATAGAAAAAGGGAAAGATTATTACATTTTGTATTTACAAAACCCCTTTGAAAAACGCATAAAGCAAACATGGGTTGCTCACAAATTGTGAAGACCCCAGGGTCAAGGAGAGCTGGGAGTTGGAAAATAGATTCCGAAGCACTAAAAAAGCCACTTAAGCAAGAATGCAGCGATGATTTATTTTACAATGCGGAGAGGGTCAGCGGCGAGACTGCGTGATGTCAATGCAGGGCTCTGACTCAGGGCCACCTCCTCACACCTCTTTTATGGAGGGTGAAAAGGTATAAGCGAAGGAAGACAAAAGGCTGAGGCGCTCAGACTGTGCCAAGCTGGAGGTTCTGAAGGGTGGAGGTCTGTACCCAGGTGGCTCTGACCTTGCCCACACACTCCAAGCTATATAAACACCTTTTGCATGAGAGCTTGTCTAAATAAGGACATTTTTTTCAAAAACTCAGACGGCTCTGCTAATATTAAGGAAGAAAAATGTCTATAGAAATGAACGTTTAATGTGTTTTAGTGGGAGAATAAACAAAAGAAACCATATAAAATCATATTAATGTCCTTGCATTGAAAATGTACAAAAAAAAAAAAAAGACACCTGATTTTTTTCTCAGAATGTAAATTGCAAAATGTCTTTTAAATGTATTGCTTTACACCACATATGTACATACAAATTCGAGTATCAAAGATGATCTATAATCACTTCTGTATACACGCTATGCTTATCCATATTTACTTTATTCATGTTTTCATTAGAATTTAAAGAGGACAATTTACCAAAAAGTGTTTATTCAAAGCAGCCCCCATCCATTAAACCTACATTTTACCTTTGACCATTATTTTCCCCAGTAAAAGAGCATCTAAATGTTAATAACCATTTTCTGTGACATGTTCTGTCCCAACTATCTGCCTGCTGTTCTGAATATATTCCATTTTCACCCTGGACTTCCAGCAAAGACACCCTAGGCCAGCAGGGCCCTAATGTCAGAATGTTAAATGGAGGACCATGAGTTTAAAAACTTAAAGAGGCAGTGAAATATTAGCCAATGTGGGTGAGGAATGACTAGCTCTTTACTCTGCGTGTCAGTGGTTAATGGCGGTCCTGGATGCATATAAGTTAGCCCAAGCATGAAGGGCAGTGGGACGCTGGTGTGAAAAAAGAAAAGAAAAAAAAAAAAAAAAGACAACGTTGACTTCGATCCTCCCCCCACCACTCACCCCACATCCCATTGGTTGGGAGCCATCAGAAACTTGTCATTTCTCTCACTCACTCAGTCAGCCTTGAGACACACTGCAGACTTACCTCCGTGTTGTACACGCCATATATCAGGAAGATAAAGAGACCCTGCAAAAGGAGAAAACGGAACAGAAAAAAAGAAAGAAGTTGTTAGGGTTATTTTCTTTTTTCCTCTTCATTTTATGGAGGATGCGATGGGATAGAGATGGCAACAAAATGTTTATATTTTGCACATGTACTAACAGTCTGCAATTCAGTAAAAGTTCAGTAAAGTACACTGAAATGTATAGGTTCTTTCTCCCTCTGAGATGTTGCATGCTCTCTAAACTAGACAAGAATTTCAAGAGACACCCAAGACCCAGTGTTGCTGCTCATATGCTCCTCAATTGTGGAGCCCAATCCAAGGTTTTCTCAAGCTTTGTGGGGCTCACATATTTCTGCTTTAAGTGCCCATGTTCAATACCCACTCACCCACAACCAGGCAGGGAACACAAACATGGGAGGAGAAAAAGTACTAGCTAGGGAGCAGCTAATCAGGGACAATCAACAGAAGAGGTAGAAATAAAATAATGAACGTAAGAAAAGGAAAACTATTTCAAGTCCATAAAAACAGCGGCCAGTGCTGAAGAGGAGTATGAATGAGATGTCCTTGCGTTTACAATGAGGCAAAAAAGTGGTAGTTTTTCATTATTTCCTAGTGTTGTAGTATTGAATGCTCAAGAAACACATTCACCTTCTGGCTCAATAAAATCCTGAGGAAGAGAGTTAGAGAAAGGACATATCTGACAAAGAAGACTTTGGGGAAGGATGGGAGGGGTGTCGGCAGGGATGCTTTCTTAGATTAAAAAGCCAAAATAATTAACAGAAAAAAAACATTGACCCTTGATTCGTGCTGAAATACCCAGTGTTTGCACAGTGTCATATTTTATCATACTGAAAGCTGAATTGTATAACCCAGTTTGACACGAATAACTTGAGAATTTTTTGTCTTTTATCTAATTTGAAGTCATTAGCCACATAGCACAGTTAGGTGCTGAACACATTTAAGGTATGGCACTACTTGACATGCAACTGTTCTATGCAGACACCCAACTGAGCTATTTAACTCAAATTAACAGTATTTCCTCAGCATGCACAATTGCCCCCAGGTCCTGGCATGCACTGAACATTGCAAACTAATTTCATTTTCATTTATTTATTTTCTAAACTTTTATATTTCTCTGATGAGATACTAATACTGATCTTTCCAGTAACTTCCTGTCATGTCTAATTCAGAGTCCCTGCTGCTTTGCTACTTATTCTTAAAAATATGAACTGAATGAATACCAGGAGGAAAAGGAAGCTGGTGGTAATTTACAATGCGGAACCTATTGTTTTATATTAGGATTACAATTTCCTACTTAGTGCTGCAAATTAATTACCATGTTTTTGATCATGAGTCTTATTTGTGATTAATCTTTTGTTGTGTATTGAACAAAGTGGGGAAAGCATCCCTTACATATTACAAAAAATGAGCAATTAAATTATAATTGAGTTAAAAATAAGTGGCATCAAAACATTGATGATGGATTGTTTAAAAATGTTAATTCATTAATGTTCAGTTAAAAACAAACACAAAAATGGAGCACATTTAAATGCATTGTGTTTTTTGTCTAAACACACGGTTTCTTTTGAACTCTGCAGTGAAATGGTAGAAAAGTAAGCAATGGACTGTCGGTGTTGCTTTCAAAGTATTGCAGCACATCAAACAAAACGCATAAATTAATTACAAGCAAAATTAATTAGGAAACAATTGCATGGTTAAAAAAGTCGATTTCTGTAAACATTGTGCTCTGGAAACAAGCCCCCTCGAGGCGGCAGTGTAACGAAGGCTGGAACCTGATTTTATTTAAATAATCAGGGGCCTGCATACAAGCTAAAGGAAAAGGAAAAGCTAATGAAAATATTCCTGAAAGTCAAAAGAAGTACACTTTCGCACCATCTCATTAAGGGTCTGTGTGACAATAGACAAGTCAGACAAGTGACTTAAAAAAAAAAAATTATAAAGTACTGTGCAAAAGTTTTAGGCACTTTAAAAAGATTTTAATCTGGGCATTTATTTACTCCAAAAATACTAATGATAATAAACATTAAAAATTTCAAATGTATACAGAAAGGCACAGTGTGGTGAGAGCTGCTTATGGAAGTAAACAGTTTGCTGAGTGACGGCTCAGTGCATCAAGGAGAAATCTGGAACTTCACACTTGTTCTTAAAAGCTGCTCATTAGTTATCAGTCATTCTTATTACTTTTTACTGAATTTATTTCAAATTACTCTGATGATAAGTAAAAACTAACTTTTTTTGCAATTATAAAATTGTTTTCCTTGACCATATTCTTTTGAAAAAGAAAAAAAAAAAAAAAAAATTTTAAAACCTACATCTCAGGCCATTCGATCATCTACCCTTAAATATTAAACTCAGCTTACACACTGTTTGGAGTCCACACAAATCCTTCTCAAATTTTGTCCACACATCAGGGGTGTGCAGTCCGACTGAATAGAGAGTGGACCCACCATATACTAGAATGAATAAAGGCTCTTGCTCCTCATTACTGCACAACAAGATACAGAAATTCACTTTGCTTTTCATTTAGGGTTCTCTCGTCCCTCTTTATGGATGTGTGCCTTCAAGCTTTTACTTACTTCCCCTCTCCTGCCCACAAGTAATAAATGATAATAAATTTTCACAGATGACCACCTCATTTTTTTTTTCTTTCATACTCTCCCCTAATGCACAAAAAGTTAGCGAGAAAGCAGGTAAAAATCCCCACAAAACCCTATTTTATTTATGACGTTGTCCTTGGTAACAGAAATTTCAATGTACTGAAATGAAAACTATGATTAAAGAGACGCAGTGTCTAGGTGAGGGAGGCGGTGGAGTGAGTGGGGCAGCTTTCTGTCTCTTGAGTGGATATGATGCCTTCTGACATCACTTCAGGAGCAAATGGAGCTGACCAAATGGAGGGATGGAGGGAGCTTTCAGTGGGCACAAGAGACCCAGGAATGCTTTGATATTTCTTTGCTTCTTTAGACTGGGCCTAAATGTAAGCTTGATTTTGATAACCTGCAAGCAAAAGAAAGAGAAGTATCTACTGTATCTTGGCTAATTTATTCATTAAGAACACTTATAATATGAGCACCATTTGAGATGGGGCACCCTTGTGTGGAACCAATTTTACAATTTTTCAAATAAGCCTCAAGCTCTGATAATGACACAAGAAGTATCAGGTGTGTGTGGTTTGCTTGTGATTTCAGTCAAGAGTTGAAGGCTAGGCGGAGGTTATATTAAGGGCGGCTTTAAGCTTGGAACGCCAAATATCCCTCAGTTACTAATTCACTGAACTCCCAGTCACGGTAACAGCTGTAAGAAGTGTGTGTGTGTGTGTCTGTGTTTTCAGAACAAGAAAATCTGACTTTTAGAAAATGACAAAGAAAAATGAATTGTTTTCAAAGATATACCTCTTTGCCTTTTAAAACATTAAGGGCAAACCTTTCTTTTTCCTAACTTACTTGGAAGATCAAGTTTAGGTTATGGGTTCAATTTCTTACATATAAGCATTTTTATAACAACAATGAGAAGCTCCATAGCTCCATTTACCACTTATACAAACTACCGGAAAACTTTATGGAATCAATGCACATATTTACCCGTTTTGTTTTGATTGCATTTGTAAGAGATATATAAGAGATAAAACTCTCAGTTACCTTTGTTAAATAACTGAAAATTCTGGCTGGATGAAACAAGACTTTTAATAACATTTTAATAGCATTCTGGCTATACAAAACCTTTAACAAATGAATTACATTTTTTTTTGAGGACAAAGGGAAAAACTGAAATCACTCATTGTGGAGGGACAATTATGAAATCCTGTGATTAGCATTTTTAAAACAAATACTGGCACAAGTCAAATAATGCAAATGAGTCAGTCTGCTGTTAAAAGAGTGTTTGCAGACCTTAACAAGCTGCTGGCTAATTGAAAGGAAACATGGCTCCAACAAGAGAGATGTCCTTTGAAACAATAAAAGAATGATAGAAACAGTTAAATCTAACACTGAGTGTGGCAAAAGAGAATGGATATTCCCAGTTACCAGGGTCTAAAATTTGGTTCATGTATTAAATTGGAAGCAAAACATACCCAGACAACAGATGTCAAAGCACCAGGGTAGAAAACCTGAAATATTATGCCTTCAAAGCTGAAAATACACACCCAAACAAAACTAAATGGCTGGAAATACAGGTCAGTGTTTGTCACAGAGCTGTAAGAAGAGGGGTGAATGAAATGGGATTTAAACATAATCAAAAAAGCCAGGCAAAAACCAGCGCTTACACCTAAACAGAGGAAAAGAAGGTTCCAGTGGGCTAAACAGAAGCGTGCATTGAGCGTAAATGACTGGATGAATGTAATGGTGAATCCTGAATCTGCACTGGGCAAGCAGATGATGCAAGATTTTATTTTTTGTCTGGTGCCATTTTAATGACATAACAATGACAGCTTAGAGAAAACAATTAAATCCCCCGACTCGTTTATGATCTGAGGCTGAAATCGTTTTCTCAGCAGGAATTTTGGACAATTTTCTCATTACACCAATAGAAATCAGGTTTGTTGAAGTCATTTTTTAAGATATTAATCTTAGAGCAAACAATGTCAAGTTTTTTTTTTTCTTCAGAAAAACCATATCAAGTCAATACCAAGGAATACCTAGGAAGCTGTCCAGATCTCAGTCTCATTGAACATTTAAAGTGGAATTTGGAATTTTAATGGTCCATGATCAGGCTCCATCCAGCAAAGCTGATCTGTCAACCACCTTTTTGGAGAACATTGTTTTTCCATTCATGAACTCTGTGCCTCAAAGAGATCACTTCCATGGATGAGCAATAGAGTATATATTGTCACTTTTGCATTATTGAAGGTTCTATCATTTTTCCTCTACTAGATCTGGAAAAAATGTCTAACTAAAATGGTTTGAATTGTTTGAGCTATGATTCACAAAGCCAGAATGATCAGCTAACAAAACAGCTGAGTAACATGTGTTATGGTTCCATTTTCTCTTCAATTTTGTGAAAAAAGAAATCTAGAGAGTTTTTTTTTTTTAAATATTTTTGTTTTTGTCACGTCTTGCATTTTAATAAAAACATTAGTTAAAAGTTTTTTTTCCAGGATGAAATATGGTGCAAAATATTCTGTGGCTCAGAAACCTGGGATTGACCAAACCAAGTAAAGGGTGAACTTATAATAAATAATAATAAATATAGAATAAATACAGGAAGAATATTCTTCATTCTTCAAGATCCAGAGCTATCCAGAGCTAGACTTTAGACAGATGTGCCTCCTTGGTAACAACAGACAAATAGTTGCACAAAGTAAAAAATGAAATAAAATGCTAATGCCACTGCTAATTCAGTACCCATTGTTGCTAAGAAAGATTCTGAAATGTATTTCCAAGGTCGACAAACATGCAACATGCTAATGTGCTGCTTCTACAAACATAAAGGGACCACTGCTTCACTAATGGAATATCAGATGTTTTGGGCATTCATTCTTATTTTAATCTTTGTGAGATTATGCACACAAAACATGGACACATGTCTCTTTTCATAAAATTGAAGTTTGATATATCAATCACTACAAGGCCAAGAGAGCTGGGAATTTTCCATCTGTGAGCAAAAGAACCTCATACATGTGGCTGTAATTACTGTAATAAGAGACAAAAAAAGGTTCCAAAATGTCCGAGCCGAAAAAAAGACACAAAGAAATAAAGGGTTCACACTTTTTAAGAGACTTGCTAATGTTTCCGACACTTTCTAACCCATGTTAATTTACTTGTGTACACTACAATCATTTTTAAATGCCCATTGCTTTTCACAGAGAGGTACAAATGTCAGCGTTGGGGCTTTCCGCAGCAGAACCACAAATTATATCAAATACGTTGACTTAGCCTTAAGGCACGAATGACAGCTTCTTATGCCAGAGATTTTAAACTAGACACAGCTGTAATAGGGAGTTTCTTCAAAGTGAATGAAGAGTTAAATATTTATAAATTAAAAAATGCTCAAGCTGAGTCTTTGATGGATGGTTCTTTAAATAAACATTTTTAAAGATGAAATGTACAAGTATGAAGCCCATTTTTAAAGTTTAAAGAACCTCCAAATATTGTAAAGATCCTATTTGAGTTTTTTATGTCCTAGCCAATGATCATCTAGAAGTGAACAAAATGCCCTTAAAAGGGGACAATGCAAGTGAATACACCCTTAAAAGGTTTCGTAAAATCTTTAATTAAAGCTACAGCTACAGCATAAAGCCCTTGCTGAGAACCTGCCTAAAGTTACACATTGAAAATGTTCATATTTTACAATAATTACAATACTTTCCAATCTTATAAGCTATAACTGTCAAAATTGTTAATGTGATAAATTCTCTTTACTTGTTTTATTTGGATCAAAATAAAAGCAGATTGGAGTTGTGGGCATGTTTCAGGTTTTCCTGAAGTGCTTTCAATCATAAGCAGCCCCTTAGCAGGCATGTTATATATGGAGAGAGGTTTCAGTTTCTGTTTGATTTAACCCCTTGGAAGTTGCAGCATGATGTAAGCATCATTTTATTTGATATTCATCGCTTTTCACTCATAGCTCCCTTAAGCAACAGAAGAAATTTTTGAAAATCAATCCATATTTTAAACTATTAATGGATATGACTTTTGTATTTGCAGGCAGAAAATTCGATTTTTTTGTAATTAAATTGGATTAAAAGTTAAACATACATTAAATATAATTTTCTGACAAACATTAAAACAAACCTGAAAATGCAGAATTTATAGAATTTATATCAAACAAATACAATTCACATGTAATTATTTCGGTAACATGATTATGTTATTAAGTAATCACTCAACACACATTTTGACACTAACTTGGTCTTGGCCAAATATGTTCAGAGAAGAGGCAGATAAAAAACAAATGCTAAAAGGGGAGGGGGAAAAAGAGAAAGAGAGAGAGAGAGAGAGAGACAGACACAAAAGAAGAAGGAAGTTCTAAAAAAGCTAAACAGAAAGCAGCCACTGGCCAGTGTTCAGTAGATCCACCTACACCATGGCAAGCCTAAGGCTGTTTTAAAAAAAAAAAAAAACAGAAGAATGAAGGGATATCCATGGGGCACCCAGTCCTGAGGACAGAAGAAGAGGATACAGGGCTGAGGAGCACCACTAGAGAGGCAGTCAGGGGAGGAGGGGAGAGTTATTAACTTAGCCCTGAAACACCTACTTAATATAGGGGCCAGCAGTGATAGCTAACAGAGCCTGGCAGAGGTGACAGCTCTTGGACCTGCTTGAGGAAATCCAATTGAAAAGCAGCCAAGAGGAACAACAAGCGCAAAACAGATGTTCCCTCTACCACTGGGTGCAACCGTGTATACAACAGAAATACCTCGCCTGCCGCTCAAATCTGACACACACTGAAAAAAACAACAATCAGTCCTGTAATAATATCCACATTTGTATGCCTTCATGCATGTAAGGAAACCCTAACATTTAAAAGGACATAATACCTCTTCGAAAATCAAAGAAATGTTAGGAAATACGGTTATCACTTTCACAAAGGCACAATAGAGTATTGTGTAGTTTTAGTGCCTTCTTAATAACCTCAGTTTAGCTTTAAGGCCAAACCTACCATTAAGTGCCATCATCAATACAGAGATGAGAAAAGGATATCATGGAGCAATTTGCCAACTAGGTTCTGAAAAAGATCTGTGCATGCAAATGTGGCAAGTAATTGGAAGGAAAATCTGCATCTGGAATGAGAACAATCTGATCAGCGACCATTCCTTGCTAAGCAGCACATATTCACTAAAGCTTTTAAAAATAATACTAATAATAAAATTTAAAAAAAAAATAGACTGCAAAACTGGTTTAAAAATAATCGTAAGCTCATTTAATATGGTTGCCTTCAAAACAATTCATAAAATAAAATAAGAATTTTCACTATAAATATATTTATAAAAGCCATATATGATCAGAAACAAAAATCATTTAAATACGCTTTGAAAGCATATAAAAAAATACTAATACTAGATCAGACTGGAAAACCACACCCCAGCACTGACCACAATCATCTATCACAACTACATAGTCTGTAAAAAGCAATGATGTAAAAAAAACACCCATTTTTTAATACAAGCCTTTCATTGGCCCACCTGAAAGAGTGCTCCAAAGTGCACCCAATGTAGTAGAAAAATAGTTGGCATTTATTAACTTTATGAAAATTTAAAGCATTATTCATGAAAGGAAGCTAAAGAATCAGTGTAAAATAGAACTTACATGAAACATCAACTATTGTAGTTCAAAGAAAACTACTTTAAAAGCTAGTTTGTTATTATAGACATTTTAACATGTGGTTAAAAAACTGCCACGAATCAAATGGACACACATCATTCTGATAAAGTAAATGATGACTTGTGAACTTTTCGACAGCTTTTGTTTCCAATGTTCGACTCTTTTAGTAAAATAAACCTCGTAAAAGCCAGGATATAGTGAATCCGCAGGGAAACAGTATCCTAAAAACTCATGGTGCACATATGTGGGGAAAAGAGAGAGGGGAGAGAATGAATGGTAAACAAACCAGCTTTTAAACAAGACAATTTCACATTGCATACGCAGAGGGCCAAGTCAAACATCCCTGCAGAAAATTGATACAAACTTTTAGCACATGAGTCAAACCACACTCTTTCAACTTGCAGAGGAAGAAATGCCTGTGTGCCAAAAAAACTGTTTAATTAAAAATACTTAGGTATCCAACGGACACTTCTGAGTGCCCCCTTGTCAAAACGCATGAGACTGTACCACCAGTGTCAGGCATGTTCTAATTACATAGTTTCCACTGACAGCGGGGAAAAATGTGAAGCCTTAGCCAGTTAAGACAGCACAGCTGGGCCTCAAGCTCTGACCAAACTCAAGCTCGCTCTCAGTTAGCATGTCAGCCTCATCAGACAAAGAGCAGGAGCACTGATGTTTAAAATGCCACAAGCCATCTCGATGGTTTGAAAAACAAAACAGCAAATATGGGAAGAGTGTGCGATATGTAAGCAAGAAAATAATCTACAAAATGAAAATGCATTTGGAATGTCCGAGGATCTTGTTCATCAAAATAATCGATCATCATAAATGCTCAAAACATAATCATCATCTAAGGTTGTATAATGGTTTGTTTGAAAAGACTATTTACTTCTATGATATACAATTTACTTCACATAATTCATACCTTCTGTATGATATATTCTGCATCCACATATGCTACCAAAACCTCTCCCTGATAATTAAAAAAACTAATAATAAAGGTAAAGTTAATTGCATTTTAGAAGTTATAAAAAAAATGTTTCAAAATTTTGAAAAAAAAAAAAAGTTCAGAATGGTATTTTCTTCCTTTTGAATAATCCACCATTTTAGACAGTGATAACATTTTTCAGTGCAGAACAACAGGTTTAATATTAAGTATAATTTACATAGATCCTTAAAAAAAAATAAGGCACAGAAGCAAAGACACAACTGAAACTGAAATGCAGAAAACACTGGGCTGAAATTAAAATTGTGTAGGTTTTTTACACTTTTGAACGTAGCACAAAAGTGTCAGGAATAAATTCAGTCTGTTCAGAAGAAGAAAGCTGTGCTGACAGCCAATTAAAAAAGGTTCTGTTCCAGTTGTGAAAAGGAAATCCAGCATCCTCAGCAACTGAGAACAGTTGGTCATTCAAGGCCATGAACTGCATGTTAAGTTGTTAACACGTTGTTGAGGGATTAGTTGTATTTTGCACAGCGTGACTATAAATGGCATCAACATGCTCATAGGGACTTCTGAAAGTGAAAGTGACTACCCTTGTCATTGTGAAATGCAGCGCAGCACAACAACGAAATTCAACCTCTGTATTTCACCCATACACACACATGCAGCAGGGGGCACTATTGAAAGCGCCCGGGGAGCAGTGACAGGAACGGTACCTTGCTCAAGGGTACCTCAGGGCAACCTACTGGTGAGGGAATCAAACCCACAATCTTCCGATCCAGGGCCTAATCCCTAACCACTAGGCCACCGCTGCCTCGCGGCTGTATTTTCCAACTTGTCATGTTTAGTGACGTCAAATCTCCAATACAGAAGGTCTTAGTCTCAGACTATCTTGAGACTAAGAATGAGCAATGATTAGAAACTGCACATCTGATGTCCCATGTAGAAATTGTAAAATTACTTTAATTTAAACCCTTTCACTCAAGTTACTAAAATTATTCTATTATTAACTTCTAGTCACTGACCAATGTAGAACTATGGAGTAAAAAAAGGATTTAATCTAGTATTTCTCATTTTCTTTATCATTCAAGTTATTTGTTTACTGTTAGAACTCAAACACTTAGACATAGTTGAGCTTTTTTCTTAGTTACAAACACAAAGTGCCCCTTTTAACGTATAACTTGGCTGAAACATCAGTGTATCCCTAAACACAATGTGGGTAGCAAAATCAAAAAAGCTCATCAAAAAGCTGTGATCTACGCGTAAGAAAAGGTAAATAAGAACTTTAGCAGTAAAGTAGCACGATTTGTTAATTAAAATCTTGTCAGAGGATGCACACAACTGGGATCTTTTGTTTTCCCCACACTTCTCTGCAGAGCTGAGTGGGCTGGAGGTTAATGACAAGTGCCCGAAAAGTGCCACACATGGTTAAGGCACTTCACACCTAGAGCATCAATCCTTATCAACCGCTGCTCTGTGCGAGCGTCACATGCAATCACAGCTGACTACGGATCACAGGAGTTCAAAGTGAAAATGAATGGTAGCTCATCGAAATGAAGACTTCATACATCTTAGTTTTCCAGTCTCTTTGTTTCTCTCTTTCTGTGTCTTTTCTCTCCTCCTCCTCTTTCCCTGTCTCCTCAGTGTGGTAAAATAGTCTCTTCAGTCTTGGAATCATTTCAGCTGGAGACATTTATCATGCTTTTGCATTTGGAAATGCTTTTCCTTTGTTTTTCTTTGCCATCATTCCTGCCATAGTGGCTTCAATTAGCCAAAGAGAAAATACTGCATAAGATGTATATTGACTTAAATGGGCCATAGATACTTTTATATTATTAAACTGTAGGAGAGTGAAAAGTCTTAAATTTCATAATCATCAAATTTGTACCCACTCAAGGGCCAAATGAGCTGCAGTTAATGTCGCCACCGCTGCTCATTGCACCATCTCACGCATCACGCCTTGGCTTTCTTCATCTGCTAATGAGCTCGGTTGAGACGGGCTTTGACACACTCTGAGACAGCGTTAGGGCGATTTTCGACCCAAACTGGGCCCAATTCAAAGGCCTGTGATTGGCACATGCTTTCACTTAATGAGGATAATTACTAAGAACAACAAAGTGGAGGGCCACATCTGCACAGTGTAATAGAGTAGAGCTTGAGAGTAGCCCATGGATCTGTCAGGCTCTCTGCGCTTTTCCCACCTAGGGTGCTGAACTCTTAACACAAACCATGGCCCTCTGATCCCTCCCAGCACTGCACAGTCGACAAGAACCAGAGTAATAAGAATCAGCATGTCTCGGTAAACACTCGTTAAGGACGAGGCAACACGGTGGACCCAGGAGGAAATGACACGGGAGGGAAGGGTCCATTTTGGCGACAGACCTTCTTGTTAGCAATGACATCCCTGCAATAAAGAAAGGGCAAGGAGGAAAGAACACTTTCAGTGAACTTCTGCCTGTTCTTTTTTCCTTCCTTTGGCTCCTTGTGTACACGCTGCTCCAGATGAAATATTCACAAGATTTGCCTATGCTAATAAATAAACCTCAATCACTAAACATCAGATTGATCTGCTGTTTACAGTTGTTTCGCACTGGAGCTGATCTGTGGCCCATTTGTTGAATTTGTTCTATTCAGTCAGAAACAACAGCAGTCCACAATTAAGGTTTTTCGTTCAAAAGAAATAACGACTTACAAAGAGGAGACACATGAATAATACATACGGCACGTGTTTATTTTGGATTTCATTTCCATGCGGCAAACGAATTGCTCACTTGCAAATTGGCATCAGCACTTGACAGCCTTTATGGGGAGGGAGTGAGAGAGAGAGAGAGAGAGAGAGAGAAAGAAAGAGGGAGAGAGAGAGAGAGAGAGAGAGAGCAAGCTTTTTCTGCCCCACACTGACCCAGTTCTTGTTAATTATCTGCAAAGTATACCTCAAAGCCAACAAGTCCACAGCAGTTAGATTAAAACAGATTTAAGAGATCTCATATGTGTTACGAGCCCCCCCCCACAAGGAAGGATAACCCCCACACTCCAAATCGCATTACAATCCCACGACAGTTTGCAATGGCAAAATGTTAAACTTCTAGATAGAACAGTCATTGTTTTGACAATTTGGGTGTCAGAAGGGTGTCTGACACTCTGAGGAGGGAGAACTGTGTGTTTGTGGGTCTGTGTGGGTGAGAGAAGGAGGAGGGGGTGCTCTTAGAGAGGTCATAAGGTCGGGCCCAGCAGGTCATGTGATCCCCAGTCTCCTGCCAGGGAAACAGCATGGTTTGCTTTCATATGACACAAACTATTACTAAATGAATCTGGCAGGTAATTCTAAAGCAAATAAATGCGGGTGGGTGCCAACTAAGACAAGCTCTTTTAGCGCTATATGATCACAGTGAAATTCCCTTTGCTCCTGACAGGAAGCATGCTATTCACAGTAATTATCCTTTGTTACATTCCAGTATGAACCTTGCATTTTCTTTTGTGTTGGGCCTTTATTTTATTCCTCAATGCCACATATTGATATATTGTCAGCACTGCCTTTTCCCTTTTCAATCATGAAATGCTCTTTTGTTTTGGACAGACCTACCTGAGAATTCCTCCTTTGTGAAATAACCTGCTCCCAGACAATAAAAAATAAACCTAATAGATATTATATATTTTTTTTAAATCAAAAAGGAAAACCTTTAGGATTCTTATAAATTATCATACATACATATATTTCACACAGTGTGACTGACATCTATTTAATAATTTCAAACACTTAATGAACGAGTTTGAAAACTATAACGCTTGAAAATAAGAGGTGCAGCAGGGCAAAATCAAAGCACACAAACATGTCCTATGAATTTTTCGGCATAAGACAAACACACACAGATATTTGTGCAAACATTCACACCATCTAAGCAGTGATTCTGAAAAACGTTGCTCTTAAATGTAAAAAACTACTTTATTAAACTACACAAGCAAGAAAGTTTCAGATTTTACTTCTTATGCTGATATCTTGGTTAAAGACATCATACCTTCACCAGCAGGGTTTCTGAAACCAATTTAGACAAAATCAGTCCAAACCAAATGAAACAAATATCCACGGCAGTTTGAACAACCCTAAAAACAATATACTCCCTTCAGAGCCAGACGTTACTACAGTTCTGCAGTACTACTCAGAAAATAAAGAGTTACATTTCTGCATTTCAACTGAGCACTAAATTGACATTTTCCTCTTGTGGATATCAAAGAAAGGGCTATTATCAACTGAGAAAACACCACAAGACAAAGAAACTGTACAAAGATAAGTATTTATAAGCTAAATAAAGCCACACTAGACCACTCATTTAAATGCACTATGCTTGAAATCCCCAAAAAACTTGACTTGAAGTTTGTGACCCCCAACCCTCTCTCTGCTCGCTTTACCCTCAAAGTTATTGATAGGGGAAAGTTATGGGCTAATAATGCGACGGACAATGCATGGTGAGGGCCTATTATATGCAGGTAATAGATAGTGGCGAGCTTTTGAATGACATTGCACTGAGATTGGATGACGGAGGGTCGAGCGATTTATGGCCAAATCAAGTCCTTCCTCCTCCCTCAACCTTCCACTTCCAGATTGATAAAGGGGCACTTGAGGCGCGGCTATTTCTGGGCTTCATACGTTCATAAATAGAACTGAAATCATTTAATCTGCCTGTTGTTTCAGGCACCTTCCTAAATGGGGGATTGCTTTACTCGGTCACAAATTGAACCATTTCATTTATGATTTGTGGGTGTCTGCAGGAGGCATATTAGCATTTTATTACCAGTCTTTTCTGTAATGATCAGCCTGAGTAGTTTTGGCATTTTAAAGTGTGTTATTTGAAAGTATCTATAGCACTTAAACTATAGCATAGTATATTGAGACTGCAATAGACACACTCAATCATAGCAATTCATACATTCTTCATTTTACTGATAACTAAGGAGGTTTGGGTGGGAAGGAAAGGAAAAGGAAAAAAGGCCATACTACTAGAACGGTTTTATCAAGTTACCACTGGAAAAGTGTGAGCAATGAAAAGGGCTTGTCAACATTATCCGTTTTATTGATTTATCAATAAACCCCTCCAGCTTAAGTTTTATGTTGTTTTGCTGCCTATTGAAAATACAATGAAACACAGAGGGGGGGAATCATAACTGAAATTTCATAAATGGCCACCAGGTTTTTGTGTGTGCTCTATATTAGTGATGGCTGTTGTGCCCTCATCATTTTCAAGGGCAATCATAAGAAAGAAACTAAAGTTGCACAATTATGAATACACACTTCACATATAAAGCGTGAAAGGCAAGTATCCTTCACTCAGCAGCACACACAGCATCTTCAGAATGTGGCTAAATAAGCTTTTTGCCAGAACACACAATATGTCTCTCTCAATCATGGAAGTAACTTTTCATTGTCAAAAGAATGTCAGAAAAACAATATCCAAAAAGGTTGTAATTGTGACCTTATATAAATATTGCATATGGTTAAAATTCTCTGAGACTACATTTATATTTACTATCCTACTTTGGTGTCTTTTAACATTTACAGAATAAGGAACATGCATATTTGAAATGTCACAGGGAAAACCCAAGCTTGGAATTTCTCTGGAGAACATATAAATCAATTGGCAAACCGCATGGAGTTATTTTTTGCTCGTTTACAACAAGAAAAAGCAGACACTGCTAGAACATTGGGTTGGTAGTACCTGGGCATGTTTAAACCAGACTGTTCCAATATTGACCTCTATTACAGATGTTTTAAATTCCAAAAAGACATATGGACCCATTCTCTTTCAAAAAAAAGGAAAAATCATTGGTTCCAACATGATTTTTTCTGAAGAAGTGCATCGGCTGATGGTAGTAAACTCCCGTCTACTCTTTAGCACCAATATGTTTTGGCCTCAGCTGTACTTAAAATGTCTGGCTTATGGTGGCTATATTGTTGCAAAATGATTATTTGAGGAGACATTTAGTCTTTTCTAAAGTATTTCATTTGCATTCAGATGCCAAGTGGCAGCAAATCAGCTTTTTTACATGAATAAACTGATGCTAGCCAGGTAAAGCAAGGGATGCAGATGATGCTACTGCCAAGAATTCAAGGCTACTCCAAGAATGAATAGATACCAAATAAGCACAGCATGACAGTTACATATTTATAGTTGTGGTAATGCCAGTAACTATAGTGTTGTGATTATAGATGTATTTACAGATGTATAAAAGTGTATAAAATAAATAATTAGCACATTACCACCTCGAAGTGGCCTTACAGACACCCAATGGCCATCCACATTAACCGTAATTACCTATAAAACAATTCCTTTAGAGTCCAAGCCAAGATCATTGTGAAACGTCCATGTGATCAAAGTTCTAATGTGTTATAATAATATACTTATTTTTTAATGCAAGCTCTGAAAAGGCACTGAGACACCCCAGGGAACAATTAGACCCTTGAGAGTCTGCAGGATTTCTGTGTTTACTTTTCTGTGGCCTAAACAAACAAGCAAACAAACACAAAGATTTTCCTTTTCAGACAGGTTTAAAAGAATGTGGTCCAGCAAAACTATGACTACCATTAGACTACCATCTGCATTAATTACCTTGGTGGTGAAATATTTTTAATTAGATGTGAGTGAAACTGAACTATTTATAGTGTGATGTTTAATGATCTGACTCGGGCTAAATCTCTATTGATTTTGTTATTAAATATACAGCTCTATTGTAGATGCAACTGATTAAGCAACACAAATTGCAAACACAATATTCAAGCAGGCTGCATGAGGACAGCTATAGCCTACTTTTGCTTTTATTGATAAAGTGAAAATTCAGTTTTATACTTTGCATATGACAAATATGTATCATGTAATTTCATGTCTCATGTATCTTAACACTAATCCTTGTTTACAGTTACATTTTTTAATATGCTTAAAAAATGTTTTGCTTAATGCCGTATTGCAATCTAAGCAACTATTAAAGTAATTTTGTAGAACTGTGATATACAAGGCTAAAGGTGGAAGGATACACTCATGTAACTACTGTTTTTTTGTAAATGTATTAACTGCATGATTTTCAGGATATTTATTTAAATTACACAAAATATTATTTGTTAATGTTTTTCATGTTTAATATTCAGTTTCAATAAAATTGTCCTTTCAAATGAGTGTGAAAAAGTTAAAAATAAGAAAAGAAAATGTGCTGCAAGAAACAGTCAGTCAAACCAAAGGTAATTTTTAAAAATCACCCAGATATGAGCAGAGAAAAACATAGGTTTTGGAAAATAAGAATAGAATAATTTCAAAGGTATGAATAAAAAGGACTGCCTTACTAGGAAACTTTAAATAAAAAATTCTGTATATAAAATAAATCATAAATCACATGTAACAAATCAGTTTAATAAATTTCTTCAAAATTATAACCTAACAGGTAAAGGGTAAAGATCTTTTATATAAATATTCATTATTATTAGAAGTCGAAAGCAATGTGGATATCTTAAAATAAGGGCAGACAGAGACTTCAAATGGTAAAAAAAATCCCAAAAAAAGGTAAGAAAAGATGTTGTTCCAAGATGTAGCAATAAAAAGTGCTTTATACATCTACTTTAATACACATTCTCCCAATAAAAAAGGTACAATTATTCATTATGTGCCAATAATAACATGAAGAATGTAAACTCAGTCTATGTTTTTCGCATAAGTCAAGTTTTAATTAATGAAAAATGTTCAAGAGATTTGAATCAATAAAACACAAATAGCTCTTCAGTACAATATCTTCACATTTTTCATTCATTAAAAAGATAATTAAGCGACTTTTCACTATGGTATTCATTCCAGTAGCACACTATTAAACACAGCACAACTATTCTCCAATGTAGGCTTATTCACACTTGAACCTGAATTATGGAAGGTTGAGAAACAGCCAGAATGAAATGAGTGAGAAGTGAATGAGTAAGAGAGAGCAGGAAAGATAAAGCATACCTGCAGCGAGTTGAGGATGATGAAGATGTAGGCCATAATGATGGAGAAAGGTACCAAAACTCCACAAAGCCAGGTAAGGCCTAGAATTGGCAGCAAAACCAGCACTGCTTTTACTGCTGCCCTATAAAATAGACCCATCATTAACACATGCAAGATGCATCACACACACACACACACAAATGGATTTGTAATGTTTCTTTAGAATCTTCCTTGTCATTCTTGCTAGTCACGTGTCTTATTGGCATCTTGGCAACTTTCTTGAGGGTCTTTTCAGACACAACAAGCACCACTGTTTGGGCTCACATTGTGACAATTTCCACATTAAATCGCTTTAAATTCTGTTTAGTATAAAATTACCTTTCAGTTCAGGTGACCGCTAAAGTGAACCAGCTGTGAGCAAAGTCAGCCTAGCCAGGCAGAGGAAGCTTGTGTTTGATTTTCCCCTGCCGACGCCATGTTTGGCCACCAACTTTCAACGCTTGCATTGATACTCACTCACACAGACTTACTGAGCTCTGTACTAAAATCCTTCATACAGGAGGTCTTATTTTGTCAACAGCACTTCAGACTCTGAAAATTCACTTTCACTTCAAAAAATTCTGGTTGACTGTGGCAGCTTAATTTGTATTATGGTTGTTTATAATATCAAGAGGAAGGCAGAATATTTATAAGCCTTCAGGAGTGACAGTATATAGGTCTGTTGGTAAATTCCAAATTTAACTCAGTAATGGCCAAGGAGTTTACTTGTTTGCTGGACCTCCCAAATATGCAGGCAAATACTTAATTAGCAGGCCAGAAAAAACAAAGACTATATTCATGCAGTTTTCACCGCTGTCAAAACTTAAAGAAGCTCAGCAAGCTGAGGGTAATTTCAAAAGAAACTCAACAGCACCAGGGTCAGTTCAACTTTATTACAAGTGCTTGCTGATGTACTGTATTCATGCAGCTATGAAATGGCGCCTCCATGTGGTGAATGACAAGTATATAAAGATGGGTGAAATAATGATGGCTAATACAAATTCAGTTAAAGGAGAAAGAGAGAATAAGGAAGAGAAAGAAACTTACTTTATTTGATCAGACACTTGCTCTACTGGACTACTGTTAGCTGCCATCATCAAAGATCTTCTCTTGGCTGTGGATATTGTGATGACCACCACACGGGTCAGCACCATGATATTCACCTGCATGAAACCAGCAGACGTTGTTCATTTACACAAAAAATTAAAAGGACAATGACTAAATGTAACAAGAAAATGTAACAGGACAAATCCTCCACAACACTGAAATATGAAACAGAGTGTCATTCAGCACAATGCATAAAAGGTGCATTATAATTACATTTAAACTAAAGTTTTATCAGAGATGTGCTGCTATCATTTTTTTTCCACAATAAGAAGTTGTTGCCTATATGGACATAGATGTAATGAGTTTAATTGGAAACATTTCTGATCATTGCAACCAATTAGAAATCTATACAAAGCATCATAAAGACCTCTGAATATACAGGTGTAATTCAGTAATGGATTAAGTGAATATTAAATAAATATGTCTACAGTATAAATACTTATACTTATAACTGCGGAAAAAAAAGTGGAGAGTGAAGCGTGGCCACAAGAACAAAAGAGAGCCACTGTATATTTATGAAACATAAGAGAAAAAGAGGTTCCATAATACCATAATGATAAAAATGACTGGGCCAGCAAAGCCCCATATGACTCCATTCTGTACACTGAGCCAACAGTGGCCGTCTGCAGAGTATTTCCCTGAAGCCGAGGCCAGAGTGATGGTAACTATCAGAACAGGAAGACCTGATGGAGCAAAGTCATGGCAGTTAGACATACACATGCTTTGTGTTAATAAGTACATTGCCACGATAAACCTTTGTACTGACAACTTTCTTGTTTTTTTGTTCAGCTTTTCACACTTTGACATTATATAAAATGAAAATGGTCCAGAAATGTTTTATATTAAATTCACGACAAGTTGCAGATGTATTATTCTTCTACTGAAAAGTTACAATGTGTTGTTCCAACGATAATGTGTAAATTACATGTAAAGGCAGGTTTTATTTCCACTATATTGAATAGGTGCACAAACCTTCCCCTCTTTCAGTGCTGGTCTCATATAAATGAATTAATTTTTAAAACATTTCTTTCTTGGAATTGCAATAAACATTTATTGCTTTTATTTGACTTATTCATACCTATTTGGAGTGTATCTTCTTGATGAATCAGCAAAAGATTAGTAACTAGTGTTTTTTTTGTGTTTTTTGTGTTGATCCTAAGTCTTATGCAGTAAAAAAGAACCTAATTATGTACATTTTGCCGCTTAAAAATCATACATAAAAAAAATTTTTTTAAAAAGTGATTCATTAAGGTGTTGTGGAATTTAGTTCAGCTGACTTTTATTGTTTTTTTATCTAATTGCTCCACTATTTGTTAAAAATAATCCATCATTATTCAATGATTAATATAAGTGAGCCCTTCTTTTCATTTTTAATTTTTCATTAAACCCTGTCACTGTTCAATTCCATTGATTGAGATGGCCAAACCTAACCTAATTAATAACTGAACCTAATTAGTAATTGTAATTTCCACTAAGAGATAAAAGAGGATATAAAAAATCTAATAGAAAAGCAGAACTGTCCTTTTACCCCAGCCTATCAGGTAGTAGTATTTCATGTGGCGACCCTCACTCAGGTTAACAGTCACCACTTTGCTCCAAAGCAATAGTCCCTCAACCAGCATCCAGCTAAATGCTGCCATGAAGAACAGATGGAGTAGCGCTGCTACCAGGGTGCAGGCCACCTAAGGGTATAGGTCATAGGGTAAGTGTTCAGAGGCCAAAAGGTCAAACAACCACATAACACAATCACATGCCAACTTATCCATCACACCAAATATGGGACCAGTCCTGGTTCTGGGAGCTTCTTAGAATAATGTATTCTAAATATAGAATTTAGAATACCTAGAAATATAATACATCATTTAATTTGAATATTAGCAATGTTAATCAAAGGGGGAAACTATGAATGTCATATCACTGAATTTGTCACTGTTGTGCCCCACATACCTTATTATGAATGGCAGAGCCACTGCAGAGAAGGACCATTTGGGCTAAGATCAGAGAAATGAAAAGGTTCTTGTGGATGGATGTCCGGTCTGATTTTGGAATACTGTATAGATGTAAGGAAAATATAAAAAATATAAATATGCTGAAACTATGCTATATAAGCTGCCATATGGCATAAAATAGCTTTTAGTTTTAAACACAATTTATTCTCATTATTTGAAAATTGTCACACTTCTCTGTGTCCTTCAGAAAGCTAAGGGAGCGTGAGCTGATTAGGTGCAAGCAGGCCGTAAATCTCTTAATGAAAACAACTAGCCAAATACTGATTAGTCTGTCCCAGTGTGATCTTTGTGCTTAATTAACTCCACTGTAAGTAATGTTACCATAAAACCTCAGGTCTGAGCACTGTGAGTCTGTTTAGGCTCAGAGCACTAATTACCAGATTAGCAATGTTCAATACTTCTCTTGCCTCAAAAAGGAGCTATATTGACCAGTGTATAAGGGTCTGATTGCTTGAAGTCACAAATGCATGATTAGTCACACTATGCAGTCATCCTATGCAGTAATGAGGATATGGCCCTACTTCCTCTTATAGGAGAAATGCTTTGAATTTGTGAGAAATACGACAGCAGTGACTTGTGTAATGTTATCCTCAAACTTAAAACAAATCTTTGCACTCTTCGTTTTTGTTGCATTTAACCCAGAACTTGGTGGATTGGCCTCCGAAAACCAGACCAGCATAGCGACACAAACAAGCACACACACACGCTTAAATACACAAACACGCAAAAACACACATCCACTGGGGTGCTGTTGCTGTGGCAGTGTAGCCGTGGAAACCACTTACTTCAGCATGGTAAACAGCATCAAGGTCACCACCAGTGCACAAAGCGAGGCTCCCGTCCCGATAAATGTCAGCTTAGTCAAAATGCTCTCCTCTGCCTCACTCCACTGCTGAGAAGGAGAGTACAGGCCCATCAAAACAAACAGCCCCTACATCCACACTCACTTCTTCCCATTCAGTCATTCTGTCTTCATTAATGGCATCTAATGTCATTCAGCAGAAACAAGGTGTTATAGGCAGAAATGATATTGCTGTCCTGAATGTTATTAAAAGTGATGCAAAGTGTCTGTTCTGAAAAAAAAATTACTATGTAAAAAAAATAAGCCATTTGGTTAAAGAATCGACATTACTTAATGAAATATTTTCATTTTAGATAAAAAGTCGTTATTCTACCAGCATTATCTCTACCAATTGCCCCTTTGGTTTTTGGTAAACTAACAGAGACCTCTGCTGGACAAAATTATATTAACCACATGAAAAAAAAACAAAAAAACATAAGAGATCCAAACTTAAACAACGATATACATTTTACTGATAATATATATATAAACAAAGTGATAATGGTTTTGATAATGCTACAGCCTTAATTAATTGACAAATATATAATTTAAAGTTTCTTATTTTAAAAAGATTTATTCTATATCTTGGTCTATACAAAATAAGTAAAATTCACATTTATGAAATTAACATGTATAAGTTCTATATATTTTCAGCAACTCACCCTAACCTCCATGTAATTCATAAGGATAGCAAAGTTGGTGGTGTGGTTGCAGAAGCATGAGGTGGCATCAGGTCCAGAGTGCAACACCCTGCAGCCTTTTTCTGACCAACCACTTGCAAGATAAGTTCTAAAAAAAAAAAAAAAAAAAAAAGTAACACTTTCAGACATTCAGTCACCATGTTTTGGAACATTGTTTGGTTCGCCATTTACTTACATCACACTGAGGTTCCAGAACATGCAAACAGGTGTGACAAACTTGGAATACTCCACCTAAAATAAAAACAAATGCTTGCTCTCAAATAGCCTCTTTTTTGGGCATCACTATATGCATGTCTAGCACATTATTTTCTTTTTGTACTTTAAATGGCTAGAAGCCTTTTTAAACTCAATAATGCATCCTGGCCACAAACAGATCAATAAAGAGCTTCTGTTCAGCAGATCTGCAGTATATACTAATGTCACTGAACATCTAGAGCCATAAAATGGTTGACCAAAGAATTTCTGTTCCCTTTCTAGGGGTTTTTTTTTTTTTCTTTTTTCAGAAAATTAAAAAAAGGTTAAAGAGGTTAACATGATTCTTAAATTCAAAATATTTCTGGTAAAATGTTAAAAGGGTTATAAGCTAAAAATATTTTTGATAGTAAATAGAACGAAGAGCTGTAGAATTTGGTACAGCTATTAAACCCAGTACATAGTATATACATAGTATGATGTATTGCATGGTTTGGAAAATAATCATATTAAAACAATTCACTCAAGATGTGGTCAATCAACCAAGACATGCTAACTGTGAGATAGAAATTAAACAAAAAAACTTAAAAACATAGTCAAATGTTTTAGGCAATGGGGTGTGTGTATTTACAACTCTCTCAGCAGCAGGACAGCTCGTTTCCTATTTTTATAAAAAAAAGAAAGTAAAAGTGACAACCCTTGTCATTGCGAGGTCACAGTACAGCACACAGTGAACCACAACGAAACTGGACCTCTGTATTTAACCCATGCAAACACCGTGCAGCAGTGGGCAGCTATTGAAAGCTCCTGGGTAGCAGTGATGGGGAAAGTACCTTGCTCAAGGGTACCTCAGGGCAACCTACTGGTGAGGGAATTGAGCCCACAATCTTCCAATGCGGGGGCAACTCCCTAACCACTAGGCCACCGCTGCCCCAGAAAAATGGCAATTAACATCACAAATACAGAGAAAACAGATTCAAGATCAGTTGTCTGAAGCCCTGATGTTGTCTAAAATGGCTTTCCATAGAACTATTCCATTAAGGCTTGTCCCTTTTTCTTTCAAACATCAGAATAAAACATGAGACCCTCCCACCTTTACAGTAGACAGAGTGTACTGGACAGACACAGGAACATTCTCTGCTCTGGACACATCTCGTACTGTAGCAGATATGATTGCTGAAGCCAAACGACCAAAACGAGAGCTGGGAAAAAAAAAGCCAAAAAGCTTAAAAAAAATGTTGTTTATGCTGGAATGCACAACTAAAGGGCTGTGGCCTGGATGTGCAAAGACCAACAATTATTTTGAGCCAGGGAAATAATCTAATTGTGATGGACACCAGCCCTTCAGGACTGAAACTGCGAGCCCTTGACATACTGTAAAATAATATTTAATATAAAATATTTAATAAAAAGCCTTAAAATGAATAAAGAATAAATCTCAGACAAGTACAGACAAGGTGAAGCTCATACCGTGCTTCTGTCTGCTGGTAACGCGGATCTTTGATCTCATTTCTGGAAAGCAAGTCATGCAGATTGCTGTAGTAAGTGTGAATAAACATCACATCCTTGTGGCCTGCCGACGAAGACACAGGTCATTAGCGAAACAGCACCAATGTCCTCTGAAAAGAATATGCTTTTATTCATTGGGTTATACTGGGTTATTAAAGTGAAAGTGAAAGTGACAACCCTCGCCATTGCAAGGTCAAAGCACAGCAGACAATGAACCACAATGAAACTGGACCTCTGCATTTAACCTATGCACACTCAAACACCGTGCAGCAGTGGGCAGCTATTGAAAGCTCCCGGGGAGCAGTGAGGGGGACGGCACCTTGCTCAAGGGTATCTCAGGGCAACCTATTGGGAAGGGGTTCAAACCCCCGATCATTCGGCTAACGCCCTAACCACTAGTCCACCGCTATTTATATCATTAATAAGCATTCTTTTGAATAATTATTTTTAATAACTTCATGACTTGTATTTCTCATGTGTGTCAGAGTGGGAATCCTCATTTGGAATTTATTTTTCTGAGCATGACACACAAACAGGGAAGCAAATCAATCTTTAATTACTTTCCTTTTTGTTAAAAAAAGAAAAAAAAGTTAAGAAATGCAAAAACATTAGTTTGATGCTTCACAAGCTTAATCATGGAATACATCTGCCTTGCTCTAACTTACATGATCCAACTAATGAGTGGTTCATCAAGTCCTTTCTGAGATAAATAAAACAACTGTGCTAGAGTACACTCAAGAAAAAACATCAAAATGTGCATATGAGAGGTACTCTAGAACCAGGATTAAGAAAGTAATGGAAAAAGTAGAGTAATACATTAGTAACTGGTGGTTCCAGAACTCCTCACCAAGGGAATAGAGCCTTTGGACCTCTGTCTCTGGAATCAAAATTTCATTTTGGCTGCTAGATCGAACATTCTGGCTTGAAGGTTTAAACACACAGCTGCAGCTCATCTGAGATAACCTTCTGGGCTCCATATGAACATCTGCAAAACAACCGCACCCATGCAACTAAATAACAAACATGTATAGAAGATTAGCATAAAGCTAACTTGTAAAATCGATATACAAAAATATCAGCATATGCTAGCCTTTTTGATAAGTCGCTAACTGTGAAAATATTCTACAAAGCCTGAAACATTTTACCTATATTATTTGTTGAAACTGTGAAGCTTGTCCTTTCTGAATAGATTTTATCAGCCAATGTCCAAAGTAATTTGTCAGTATTCTCTAGAACCATGAATGGCCTAAGCTGAATCTGCAGACAGTAGACAAAGACATATGCAGCAGGAAGATGTCGTTTAGTACACAGGCATTCTGCGGTTTGTGAAATGATTTTGTAATAGTTGCTGAATAATAAAACAGTGTACCCCCAGTGGCTTCAAATCCAGCCACTGCCTCGCCATCACTGGATCAATGAGACAGCTGGCTAGATTTACATAGTTGGTAGCCATGGACATAATGACTCCAGAAGAGGCAGATGTTTTATTGACTTGTGCAGCTGTAGCCAACTCAATGGTTTGTGTGAGATACAGAAGATCAGAGGGTGTGATGATGTCAGGATTGGCCTGAATAACCCTCACAACAGAGCGAGCAATTGAGTTGAGCCAAATCAGCTCATTATCACCCAGTGAAGTTGAATTAAACTCTTCTAAATCCTGTGGAGAAATGTAAAAATCATTGGTGATCTCCAAATAAAGAACCTTTTAAGTGATTCCAGGTAAGATCAAATTAGATAAGAAAAAGCTTGTGAATTCAGCAAAGCCAGTGCTGCTGTGTAGAGTGGCTGTAAATGCTTTTCCACTCACAGGGCGGGCATGTAGATCTTTGATGACTTCTGTAAAAAGTTCTGTCTCTGGAAAGTTTTCCAGTGTCTCTGGAACTGAAACAGAAAGTACAATCATTACCTCAAACATCGGATATCATTCTCAAACAAACCTAAAAACATCAATCATCAGACTTTGGAAAGAGCCTGTATTGTACATATACTGTTAGTAAAAGCTGAAAACACTTAGTAGGTGACCAGTGGCAAGAGGCAGGTAATACTGATTGATAAAGCTTGTTCACTTTTCAGTGTATTTATTATCATACATGATACAGTGTAATGTTATATCTCTGCTTTGATTTTAACATGTAAACATGTTAGAAACATGATTCAAGGATACACAACTGGTCTAGACCATGGAAAAGCAGTCCATAATGAGTTATTACCTTTATGAAACTGGCAGACACCCTCTCTCTGTGTCTCACAATGGTCCCTGTCCCACTTTCCACTAGCAGGGTCAAAGGATACGCAGGTATTGGGCACCTGTGAATCCTCTAAAGAAAACAAATTGTGGTACAGTGAACTTGAATCCAAAGCAGGGATTATGATTTCAAAGAACAAAAATATAATTCTGTAGTTTAAACGGCCTAAATTCAGACTGATAGCAACTTTGGATTACGTTTAATGGTCTGAATAATTTAAAATGACATCGACATGAGTCATGAATGTGCTCTAATCCTTTAATGCATGTGTAGGGCATTTACTTCTCATCATTCCAAATGTACAATGCTCAAAAAGAAAGTTAAGAGCACAGTCCCACAGCTCGGATTGCGTCAGCAGTGAAGCGTTTGTTTTAATGGGTGGGTTTCTGAGTTACGACATAAATGAAATATTTACAACCGTTTAGGGCTTAGTTTGCCAATTACAACTTGGCTGAGTCTCTGCATTCATGTTAGGCTGGGAAAGTTGGAAATTATTACACACTACGCACTTCCAAAAGATAGAAGGAGTCCAGAATTTTATTAATTTCATAAAGAGCACAATCACCCTAATGATCACTACCAACAGGATTCTACCTTGACACTCGGGCCTTTCCCAGTGTGCCTGTAGTGAGGGCTCCATTTCCAGTCCAGAGGTGCTCCATCTGAAAACCAGGCCAGAAACAATGGGTTTACGCTCTTTTTCCATGGTTTGGATTTCACCGGCCTCCAACGCCCGATCCCAAATGTTGAGCTGGGTAATGCGCCCACAGAACGCCTTCTCACTGTTGAAGGATCCACCAAATGTGTCTTGTTCTTGGCCAATAATAAAAATGCCGCCACCCCCAATATGTGCAGATGGGTAGAGTGGACTCCCATGCCCAACTTCCAGACCATCCACTGAGAAAGCCCATGCACCACCGTTTCCTGTCCAGCTCACACACACTGTGTGCCAGGAGGCGTTATTTTTAAAAACAGGTTGATAGGGACTGTTTTCACCATGCACCAGCAGAGAAAGATGGATGTCTTTTTCTGGTGTAACTTTAGCCCGGAGCTGGAACTCATTAACGGATGAGGGAATGGAATAAGAGAACACAGTGGAATCTCCATAGCTAGTGGGATCAAAACAAATGCAAGTGCAAACAGTCACAGCACGCATGTCAGAAAACCTGTGCCGGAGACGAGCAGACTGGTGAGCACTTTGGCCCAAAAATTCCAGGATCAAGGAGTCAGAAGTACCTTAGACGAAGGATAAAACAAATGAGAGAACAATGAGCATTTCTGGCAGTTAACTCAAATAAATCATATTTAAAACTTTTAACTTTGGCTTTATCAGTTGTAAACGCAAAAGGCGGGTTGTTAGGCAGAATTGCATCATTTTAATCCACGGATACCACAGCTGGATGCAGAATACTGAATATTCGAATACTGTGTGATCAATGATCCAAGAAGCGGATTTAAAAGCTTACCTTTTATTTTTGGCACAACACTTCCTGAAACCCATACAGGCTGGGAGATGTTCAAAGACCGCAGGTACCTTCTCAGATGAAAGCTCTCGCTAGCGCTGGACACCACGGCCAGGTCCCCTAACCGCTGTCTACACAGCCTACTGACCGCATCCCACTGCAGCCTGTCCGTCACAAACTCGTAATAGATGTGCTCGTTTGAAGATGGGGTCCTGCTTTCCGGAGCAATGGCAAGAACTATCAGGTGAAATAAAACCAGAAGACAGGTTACAGTAACACCAGCAGTCAACTCCATGGTTGGACCAAGCTGTTCCACTGAATCACTCAATCCCTGACAGGTCAGAAGTGCTGCTCATCCGCACGGATGGAAAGAGTCAAATGAGCCTGTATACAAGCAGGCATGTGGTTTCTCAACTGTTATAAAGTAAGTACATGAGAATCCATCTAAACTCGGGCTTTTGATGAATGTTTTGAATGAAAGATCAGTAAAGGATAAAACCACCAACCTGTCCCAGAGGCTGGGAGGTAAATAACAGTCCCATTGGGGGGAAAAAAGAACAAAATCACACTTTTTACAGAGTGTGAAGTGTTTACGGACTGTTTACAGTGGTGCTGATGAGAAATGTGGGCTGGAAAGCTTCTCTGAACCGAGGCTTCCCCTTTAAACACTATTATTTTGTGGATTTTAAATAAAGTGTGTTTTTATTCGGTGGACTTCCCCTTCCGAGGTGTCTTCACTTTACCTTTCCCGACGCAGTGCTGAATCAACACCTGGGAACACACACAGCTGCTTACCTTCGACAAAGAGTCCGATATTACACGGAAACTTTAATAACAATCCGAGCGGACTTACAATGATATTTGAGCAGATGATTTCCATCAGCTGCATCCTGCAGAGAAAAGCGCTCCGCTTCTGAGGCGACAACACAGACAGACACTCCGGGGAGGTTTCAGCGAATACTCTGCTCCTGTGGCGGGTTTAGACACTGTTTTTAGGGTTAAACACAGGACTAACATGAAAACTCCTGAGTTATGAGTTAAAAACCAGAAGGAAACTCGGTGAATGATGTTTCATTACCTCAGAGGAACTGGCAGCGGCACGGCTACCTGTCCAGTTCACCTGCTTACCTTCCAGTCTCCCAGTCTGAAGGGGAAAATAAGGCACAAAAAAAAAAAAAAAAGTTTTTTCGGTGTTTTTCCGTCGTACTGTCCTTGAGAACTAAAGTGTGGAGTGTTTTTTGGGAAAACGCCCTCTCGGACATGGGAGGAACCGGTGAAGTTTCAGGAGGCAGCGGGCAGGCGCGTGCACGTGAGAAGTGCAGCTGTTTGTTGATGTGGAGGTTTATCTTTATGGACTGCTTCGAATATTTATACACAAACGCCATAAATCATGTGTTTTGGCCACATAAAAGCATTTACGAGCCGGTTAGTCAAATTCGCTAGCATGTAATATCCTGACCGATGTGTTTAAAGAGCCCACACCCTACATTTTACCACATATTACCCACCGAGTTATCATTAACATCGCCTCGAAACATAGGGTGTTGTTTTTGGTTTTTGTTTTTACTTTGCCTTTAAGGCAACTATGCATGCTTTTTGATTGGCTACTCTCCTTTTTTCATGGACAGAAACACTCCTTATAACCTTGTGACGTCACAATGCCCACACCATCTCAACATGCTACACTTATACTAAGTATAATCTCCAAATAAGGATCAAGGAGTGACGTGGTTTAGCTTTACAACCAAAGTAAAAACTAATAAATGAGGAAAATAATTTACAAGAATAATTAAATATTAAAATGATCTCTTATGACGTTAATCTTCAGATAAATGCAAGGCTAGAAAAGGGACATTTTGGGAAAACCATGCTCAAACAAAGTTAAAATGAAATTAGTTTTACAGACTGATAGGTTTTTTTTTTTGTACTGTAGCTTGAAAAAGCACCACTGCACACTCGTTCTCAGTGTTTATTCTGAATTTCTGCATATCTTATTACATGATCGTGAGATTATGATAAATTAATGCTTGCAGTGCTAATGGGTGTTTTGGGAAGTGCATGGAAGGAAAAGGCTGAAAGTGTAGTGCAAAGTTGCAAATCATTGTGTACAAAGTGTAAATATGTTACAGAAAAATATGAAGACACAATATGGAGCAAAAACTAAATTAACTGATACAATTTTCTCCTTCACCAAATGTACTCCATTACTGTAAAGTGAACACCCTATTGATGATATTGATGATATAAAGCACTGTTTTCTGAACAAAACTTTGAATCTCCAGAAAAATACATTCCAGTGTAAAATATTTAAATGTATTTTATTTAAGACATTTTGGATTATTTCTATTGGTTTGTCTTATTTAAAATTTTCCTAGCATGAACGGCCAAATGGAGAAAAGCGACAAAATGGAGAAAAGTTTTGTTCTGACACCAGTGATACATGTGCGTATGAGGTCAACTGGTTTAAACACATTTCACTCACGCATTAGCAAAATCCAACCATCAGAATATGTTCATTCAAATTTTACAGTACCTCTTATGAAGATTTAATCTAGAAAAAAAAACCATACATTTTAGGAATGATAAATTTGATTTACATGTAGTTGGTTAAGCTAGTGCAAAAAAATGCTTACATTAGGAATAAATCACTCAAGTCGATGATTAATTAAACCCAGCGAACATCCCTGGAGTACGAACTGACACCAGAGGACAGAGAGTACACTATTTTAGGCACGGTTCGGTTTGTGGTGCCATAACCCAACTCCTTTTCCTCTGCTTTTGCAAATGTGCACTTGGAACTGTTTGGCTCCAAACTTTTTTCATGGCTCACATCAAAGAGCGCTGCCAATGAGCAAAGCGCCGTGTTCACATCATCTCGTGCAGCCAGAACACTTTTTAAGCATGGAAGCTGTAGGCGATCTGAAGAGCCGATGTCCGTTTGTCTTGGTAGTCCATGTACAACATTGCCAATTGTCTTGGTCAAAGACTGGATCGTGTGCCTAGAGGACCGGAGGTGAACATCACCGTCTGTGCCTGTGGGAACAATCCATTCACATGTGATGCATTTTAAAAATGACAGGTCAAATATAGTAAAAGGTGAGACCACCTCCAACTGTTTGGGAAACTGAGAAAACATACCTCTCAGAGTTTGAGACAGGATGGAATGGAGCTGCTGGAGTGCCTGGTTTAGCTCCAGGAGCTTCATAGCGGTGTTTTTCACGCTTTCTAGGTGAGTGGTGTCAGCATCCTCTGAATAATTCTCCAAAGTTTCTGGCTTCTCCTACAACACCCACATACACAAGGATGCACTCATTACTTGTAACTAACAACTGTAGTGCAAGTGATGGGAGCCCTTCAGCACTGAACACTTATGGTGCCTCCATAAGTTCTCAAAATGTTCTAAAAGTCAGAGCAAATAAACATCACAACAGGGTGGGAGCTTCAGAAACAATTCTGAAAATGAGGTTTTTAAATGAAACAAACTCCTGCTCACACTCCAGTGCACTTAAATGTTCAGATTTTAAGTTAAAAACAACCACTTCTGATGTGAGCTAGTGTGACTACAATCTCACCACACATTTCCAAAAACAGGTTGTCAGAAAAGAGCCAAATTTCAGCAAGCTGGTCGCATCTGAATAGCATTCCTTAACAACTATAGTTAGCAGAACAACTGGGCTAAGTGTCAACACAGTATTTTGGTGTTTAGAACATGGTTTAAAGCTGACTGGGAAAGTTTAAAAAAAAAAAAAATAATATAAAAAAATCCATGTGCCTTTTGTCATTTACACTGCAGAAAATCTGGCCTGTCCAAATCCAAAAATCTATCTAGCTAATCATTTTTTTTTTTTTTTTTTTTTAAATTCATTCAGCGGGGCAGCGGTGGTATGCACTGGGGCAGCGGTGGCCTAGTAGTTAGGGAGTTGCCCCGCATCGGAAGATTGTGGGTTCGATTCCCTCCCAAGTAGGTTGCCCTGAGGTACCCCTGAGCAAGGTACCGTCCCCGTCACCGCTCCCCGGGCGCTTTCAATAGCTGCCCACTGCTGCACGGTGTTTGTGTGCATGGGTTAAAAGCAGAGGTCCAATTTCGTTGTGGTTCATGGTGTGCAGTGCTGTGACCTCGCAATGACAAGGGTTGTCACTTTCACTTTTTCACTTTCTTTCATTTTAAGAGAGACACTCTCCTCAGAGTTTGACATGGATAAGAGAATGAAAATTAAACTACAAATTTACCGCACTCTTCCTGAAGTTCTAAGCCACTTGGGGCTGGAAGTCCACTATACCTGAATGAATGAATACTCAATCTTAGTGGGCTTAATTTCTTAGAAAAAAAATGTAAACTAATGGACAAAGCACAAATCTAAGTATTTTAAATTCTATGTACACTGTAAATGTAATCAAATCACTGACAGGACTGAAACAAGCATCTAAGTCGAGGTGTGATCTCGTCATCAGCAACAGAAAAAGGACAGTGGGGTGAAAATAGCGTCATGTTACGACATTTACAGTAAAGCTGTAGTTTGTGCATGGAAGATAATTCTGAGGTGACTGATGACTTTGTTCAATACATGCATTATCTTTACAGCAATGCAATCTTAAGTGGTCATAATAAGTCTGCCATAGTAAATGTGACATTATGTGGGTGGGCGTCAATTTAAAACCCTTGCCTTCTGTGTTACAGCAACCATTTTGTATACATACCGACAAGTTGCAGTGAATGTAGCTTTGCAAAGAATTTGCCATTTCCAGCATATTGGTTTTAAGGCTTTTCAAAATCTAGAAGTAAAATAGCAAAACAAACATGAAGCAAATATGTTGTAGGTCTAACAAGTATATTTAAAAATCTTCAAAGAAGTTCCAGCCAAAACTGTCAAAATAACCTGAACTTTAGGCTGTGCAAGTTGAGCATATCTGAGCATTTCTTTGCTAATAAAGAGCCCCTCCTCCAGAAGTGCTCTCACACCTCGACACATTCCCTCTTGGACAGATCCCACAGCAGGCCTCTGGGGGGAGGGAAAAATTAATCAGGGGTATGAAATTAGCGCATTCTGTAAAGAGGTTTTCATATTTAGGAATGGTGTGTAAGGATCCGATAAAGTGCTTGAACAGTACTACAAATGGTTCTTTACTTTGCCGACAGTGTCAGATCCAATTTCAGTCAAATGAAGAGGAGTTCCAGTCACTGCTGCCAGCAGACCTATGGCACTAAGGGCTGCATCCATACACCTGCCAGTCTTTCTCTGGGCCTCAGTCACCATAGAGGAGATTTCAGAGTCACAACCCTGAAGAGTGAAGAATGAAGTAAAGTTTCCTCAAGCCAAACAATAAGCCATTTTATTTAAAAAATGAAATAAATAAATGAACAAATTAATTTGTTTAAAAAAAAGCAGCTTATGCCCCAATTGCTACTGGCCAAATTTTATTGTAAATCCACAATAGTAATATTTTGCTAATATAATCTCCATAAAAATACATTTTATTAATATTAATTCATACTGATACATGACGCACAGTTTCTGTTTAAAAAATTTGATAGTTAAGAATTTGCCATTGAAAACACCTAATTTGTTATTAAAATCAAACAGAAGCCTGCATTTACTTTTTTGTCACAGAATTATACTGGGTGACATCAATTATCTGAATATGCTTCTCCTTGAAATTCTCTGCAGGACCTATTTATTAATATCAATGCTTGTAACATTAAGCTTAAACAGTGAGATGGCAGAAAGAATTAACAGTTTTTCTATTTTCCAAAAAATATCCAAATTAAAGTCCAAGTATTTGTCCAATAATTCAGTATTCTTGGATCATGTACCTGAATAAGCAACTGAAAATAGCCTCCCACGTTCTTTACTTCAGTCTTGAGTTCCTCCACAGTTTGAGAGACTGACTGAATACCAGGTTGGATATTGGACACCCAGTGCATGGTAATGAACACAGCTCTCTCAATAGCAGAGGTGGCTCTCACAAGATGAGTCTGAGCATCGGTGCTGCATGCAAACACTGTTCACACACAGACAATGAGAACATCAGCATGGTGTTGGAACGACAGTGTAATATATGACATGGCAAAGTTCCTCACTGTTCTTATGCTCCGACAGTGACAAATGACTTGGGTGATATACGATTGTTTAAACGTTGAAAAGCTTACAGTTGTCCTGGCTGTTGTCGTCAAGCTGTTCATATAAGCTTGCAATAGAGTTTGCAGCATTATGAATGGAGAGTAGGTCCAGGGTAAGTTTGTCTGCCAGGCTCTCATTCTCTTCCGTTGATGGGCTGGCACGCAAGTGGGAAACCATAGAAGCTATGAAGTCTTTGCAGATGCCAGGCAAGGCTGAGCCTGAGCTGTTGTTTTGAAGAGAAGGGGGCTTACTCACACCGATTAGGCCTGTAGAAATGAAAAGACAACATGCAAACTCATAAAACCCTCTTTTCTTACAAAGCATCACTGACTTTTTAGGGGCTTAACCTCTGGTTTTGGGTTGTGATGGACAAACAATTTAGCCCATTTTGGAATTTATGAATTCACAAGAGTTGCTTTTTTGGGAAAAATAAGAAAACACTTGTTTAGAACACCACTTCCTAGTGGTCAAAAGATGCATTTTTCTGCCTCCATAGTTCAGGTTTGATGTAACAAACGAGGCTTCTTATGACTATACTTCCTGTTAGGCAGCTTTGCTAGTCGAATGGGATTGACCAGAACAGATAAGTGGTTGTTAATTTTAAGTCTACTTATTTTTGAAGTCTCAAAGATCGCTCAAGATCCAAGGCAATCATTTTGGCTAACTTTGTGGCCTAATGTTAGAATATTTAAACTTAAACTGAAATCTAAGAAGTCAATTGCGATATACTGGAATTTATGCCTTTTTAGATTTAAGCCAAAGAGCACAAATGAAAGGCTCTTTAAATCATTAACAAGTTAAGGGAAAGACATTTTACCAGCAGATTGTGAAGAGGAACAGTGCAAGCTCTGAATGGGGTGAACTCTGATCTCGTACAGTCGCCCAGAGATACGCCTGCTCTTCAAGAGGCTTCTGCTTCTGAAAAGCAACAGTAAATATCTTAAATTATTTTATTACACACACAAGCAAAGCCACATGCCCCCACGCCCCCAATCCCTCTGCCTCAAACACCTTGTTGAAGAAAATGAAAAAGGGAAGAGCGCTTCACCTGCAGCATGTTGATGTTATTGGGTTCCATGGTGCTGCCCAATTGCAAGTTTGCCAAATGCGGAACAAATTCTTTTTAACAACAATTCCCTCCACACCCCCAAACATTTTCTTGTGTGAACAGCATTTCCATTATACACAGGACTGCTTCAAAAACAGTGTACTGCCCACTTCTATGCTATTGACACTACATCTGATATGATGTAAATGTCCTGCCCCAGTCTGCAGAGTAAATCACACATTTGTCTACAGCTGGTGAGGAGGGAATAGGGGGAAACCATGTGGGTTGAGGTAAGGTGACTAATTAGAGTGCCACTGAATCTGACTGGTCAGCTTCAGAGTGGTAGAGGACAAACAAGCTCCTATAAATTGCTTCAGACAGAGGGTCTACACCAGTGGACCCCAACCACCAGGCTGGGCCGCACAGAAATACTGATTATTATTATCATCATCATCATCATCATCATCATCATCATCATCATCATCATGAGTCTAAAAGGCTTTCTTGCTCGTCTTGGTCACGTAATACGGTTCAAGCCCACAAGCTAAATGAGTAAAAAAGTTAGTGACTTTTCTTGTCACTGTGAAACATAGTACAACGCAAAGTGAACCACAACAAAATTTTATCCAAACATGTGCAGTAGAGGGCAGCTATTGAAAACTCCCGGGGAGCAGTGACTGGGATGGTAACATTCTCAACAGGAACCTCAGAGCAACCTACTGGTCTGGGATTCAAACCTATGACCTTCTGATCCTGGGGCCAACTCCCTAACTACTAGGCCACTGCTGCCCCAACAACAAACGTCTCTGGAGCACTGAATACCTTGCTTCCATGACCAACATCCTATCTTTGTGAAGCAGGATTTTCTGCAGCGACATCAACCAAAACCAAAATTACGGAGTAGACTGGACATAAATAAACACACCTCGGGTGTCATCGTCTCTCATTTCCCCCAGATGGGACCAGCTTGTTGGAGGGAAACAAGCTCAGGGCTCCCAGTAATTCATTGGACGAATGAGTTGTATGTTTATGCACTTTGTTTTGAGCTGTTTCTATGCCAAACCGATAGTTGGCGCAAAAGAATTCTGGGGTCTGCTGGTCTAGACAGTAAGGCGTATTCATTTTTTTTTTTTCTTAAATGGTTATATTAATAAAAACATTACAAGTTAATTTTTGGGAACTTATACAAAAACTGATTTATATACTTCAAAGAGTAAAACATATGAACAAAAGAGCATTATAGACAAAATAGTAGACCATGCTCCAGATAACTAAGCTAGAAAGGCTAACAGACTGCCATGTTGGATTTGGCCATTTCTCCAAATGGTCATTTAATAAATATGTGAATGTAGAAAAGTAGAATGGCAAGAGAGCAAGATGTGTAAAAGTAAGATGTTGAGCATAATGCAGGAAAGAAAATATTAACTCTTATTTTAAAAGTGTTTTTGTTTCAGCTGAAAGTCCATCAACCGACAGTGCAAATTAAATCATTTAAAAGGAAAAAAAAAAAAAAAAAAAAAAAAAAAAAAAAAAAAAGCCAACAATACCTTCTGCGGGAAAAAGAAGCAGAGGATGCTGAAGAAATATCCTGCTCCCACTGGTCATTCGGGTCGTAAAATACGTCATCATCTTTAGAGGCACAGTTTCCCTATGTGCAATAAAATCACATTTGATTTAGTAACCAATTCACAAACTACAAAAATAAAATGCTGCATGCTTTCAGTTGTGGTCAAGTTTCAATCTATCGTCTTCTGGCCACATGAACAATAAGCTGTAAAAGAGGTAACAAACAGAAATGCAGGAGGATCTGAGAGAGAATGATTTGTCAGCAAATCTGTCTCACCAGCAATAAGCACCACTTTAACCCTGAATCTTTACTGCATTGTCCACTTTTATGATTTTTACAGGTGATCAAGAAAAGTGGCATCAGACATGAAACTAACTGTTGATCAATATTTGGGGGGTATTTCAATGTGTTTGTGTGTGTGTGTCTTGTATACTATGAAACGGTCATAGGGAAACATTAAAATAACAACAAATAAATACCTGCTCAAGCTCCCTCATGGCAGCCAGGTTGCTCTGGAACTTCTCCAGACTCCAGAAGGTGGAGATGCCCAGTTTGGTGTTCTGCACTTGGATCTGCACCTCAGCATCACCTCCTCCATTCTCTAGATCAGACAATTCATGTCTGTAAAGGAGATTAGGGTCATTTGATTAAAAGCATTTAAATATAAACTTATTTTAATGACTAAATTCCACAGCCAGGAAACACAAGGGGATAGGCAAACCTGCTGAACACTGTGTGCTTCCTGAACTTCACACTTATTTTGTTAGCCTCTTCAATCATCAATGACAATTTCATAGCATCCCACTGTGGAGGAACTGTATATAGCAATGGAACACACAGAAATTGAGAACCATGAATAGTGATATAGGTATAGTAAAACTATACATTATTAGATGCCAGAGAACTAGTGATAATATTGAATATATTGCAAAAAAAGATTTAGTGGTGCTAAATAAAAAAAATCTCAAAATCAATCAAAAGGTTTATATTCAGCATCGCTCACACACACACACACACACTCCCCAGGGCTGCATGAAATGGGCTTATGTGCACATTATCCAATTATCATTGCGTATAAAATATAATAAATAGTAAAATAAAAATTTTTTTAAAAAAATGTTAAAAATCCTATAAAATATCAAACACATTAGAACAACAAAATGAAATGAAAGAACATCTAAATTATGAACCCTTAACATCTTTGCCAATCAGTGCATTTAGGGGTTAATGATTATTAGAATTTAAGAGTTTTTACAAGAGGGCCACCAACCCTGGATTAATCTGCAGAGATTCTGTAAAGGGGAATGTCTCAGTTGCCCTGCTCTGTATAGTCCAGCCTTATAAATTGTTATAGGAGAAAGCTGAGTGTTGTATATTTGGCAAAGGGAGGTTGTATGAGTGACAGAGTGCCATGAAAAAAAAAAAAAAAAAAAAACACCCCCCACACACACACCATTAACTGATGAGTTTTTCCTGCACTCAGCATCCCAAGCCAAGTTAAAAAGCCCATCTTGCCATTTAAATAAATAAATAAATAAATAAAATAAAAAAAATAATAAAAAAATAAAAAATAAAAAAAAGGAAGTAGTAAAATAAGTCAGAAGATAAATGTATTGATCCTACCAGTCCTGGAAGTCTGGTTCACCTTCATGGCACGCTTCCTCTGAATCTCAACAAGATCTTCAGCAAGTTTCCTCTTCTCCGTTTCCAGTGCCTCAAGGATTTTAGCATGTCGTATATCATTGTCAGCCATGGCCTAATAAGACATTGAAGCAAAAGTTAGTTAGTGCCCTTTAGCTCACAATTTCAAAAAAACATATGAAACCTCATACCTGTCTCGTTGCCTGCGTTTCCATTTGTAACCGTTTCTTATGCATGCTCATTTCTTGCTCTAGCAGGGTTTTGGCAGTTTGGAGCTCCTCCATCCTGCAGGCCACCCGCTGCTTCTCAAACTCTTGTGCTCTTTTCCTTTCATTTTCCTCTTCCTGATGAGAGATGGAGTATGTTCATTATTTTCTAGCAACAAAACAAAAATATCTGCATGTAAACAGCTCATTACACATTAAAAATAAGTGATTTTAACATACAAGTTCTTTTTCTAAAGATTTGATCCTGTTCTCATAATGCAGTTTCTGGTCAAACAACTCTTTCTGGGCCATTTCTTTGGCCACCTGGATTCCTTGCATCATTTCCTCTTTGGCTTTCAGCCGGGCATCCTCAATCTCTGCCTCAAGTCTACAGAAAAAGCAAAAGCAAAAAAAAAAAAAAAAAAAAAAAGCTTATCCAAGGTTAAAGCTATATTATAAAAAAATAATTTAAAAAGGTTATATTATTAAACAGAGGTCACACTTAGCACTGACTGAGCTCTCTGTGCTGAAAGCAGCTCATTTTTGGCAAACTCAAAGTCCTTCTGACCATCCCCACTGCTCCAACAGGAAACACGCTTCCCACTCTGTACCTCAGTTGGGTGGTTGAACCGAAAATAATGATCTCCTCCAAGGATCACCCTGTCACCCTAAAAAGAATAAATAGACCAGATAAATTAACCAGAAAACATGAAACAATCAAATGTGAAAATCTGTAATTTAAAGGAAAAGCACCCTTCATTTCACTCTTACATGATGGAGAACAGTGGTTTCAGACACAAGGTGTCCATTCACAAAGGTCTTGGCATTTTTCATCGGTGTGATGCTGACCGTGCCATTCATATTGGAGATCACGCTAAGTGGGGAACAAAATTATGTTTTGTTTTTTTATTCTTTTGGGTTACTTTTCAGGACTTCACTCATAACTTTCTGCTCACAGCTCAGATTATGCCTTTCTAAGCAACTTCAGTTTATAATGTCGAAAGTTATTCTGTAATGACATTGTATTATTTGTGAAATGTACTTTTATGACACATAAATGACAACTAAAGTGTTTTTCCATGCCCAAATTAAAGTAAAATATTTGGCAAGGAGACATCCATCTGTATCTCAAAGCATCTGACATCATGTCTAAGTATTATGGTATGTGCATGGATTTTACAGGCATCTTACCAGTGCTCATCAGCAATAAGAGCCCCAGACAGCTGGATGTCATGGGCCGATGCAGACTTGAGCTTCCCGACCTTGGTCCGTCCCTCCTTAATCATGTACAAGAGCATCTCTGACAGCTGAGGATCCTCATTTAGGTTCACAAGGTTGGGTAGCCGGTTATCCACTTTAAATGTGATGCCTGCTCGCTGGGAGAAGGAAAGATGAGAGGAAAGAATAACATGATGTGAGAAGGGATCACAAGAGACACCAAGACGTATGAAAGGTGAAAGGGTCATCAACCTGCAACTCTCTGGTCTCTTCACATTTTCTCCTCTCAGCTTGCTCAAGTTTTTCCTTCCAGGTTCTATATGAGAAATTAGGAGAAAGATTTATGTCAGTCACTCAAAATTGTTTTTTTTTTTTTTTTTTTAAATTGGTAAAAATTGTCTGGATAATTAAATTCCCATTCCCAATTCCAGTCTCATACTTACAAATAGAAGTGTGACATGACCAGAGCATTCAATCAAAGCTATTAACAGGAAAAACTTGATATGACTGTAAAAGTAATGTGAATGCTTTGGGATTACCTGTGGACTTCAGCCATCTCTCTCTCCTGTTGAAAGAGTTGAGTTTTCAGAGCAGCAATCTCCTGCTGGAATAGCCTCATCTTCTCTGGGTCGATGTCCTGAGAGCTCATCTGAGCTGCCCGCAGCTTCTCTACCTCTGCTTTCAGCTCTGTTTAGAAACAATAACACAGAGGCATCCCACTGTATTAAAGGCACATTCTGTTTATCTACTGCCCTCTGCTGAAAGAACGATGACACAAAGTTCCCAATGAAAAATCCTGCCCGCAACAGTTAAATGAAAAGAGTTGTGAGGGCAAGGCTGGCTGTAATTGAACAGTGGAGAAAGAAGTAGATGATTCATACAAGGTGGATAGCAGAGGGAATGAGGGTGCCGACCTCGTATCAGTTTAGCATTGGTATCCTCGTTGACCTTGGCAACATTGATGATTAAACGAGCCTGCTGAGCATAGCGCAGAGTGCTCAGACTTTCATCCACGTTGCTGGCAGCTGGACTGAGTGTTGCAATCATGGCTGTCTTGGAGTTCCCACCTAGACTTTCCTTTAGTAACCTACATACAGGAGAGAGGACAGCAAGGCTCAGAGCAATCAACATAAAAGCACTAATGACTAAAAATAAGTGACTGATGTCTTTAGTGTAGTCATTTTCCAACTAGTGATGTCAGTCTTCCAGGTTAACTACCAACGTGTATGTTGAATTTAATTCTAAAAATATCATCTTTCTACTGAAAATCATTTTAAAAAGTTTAATGTTCATAAATTTAGACTCCTCTTGACATCAATGCAACAGGTTATTTCATGGTGATATCAAACTTTTTCAAAAGTTGTCAAGAAGTTCTGTTTAGTGGTAGTGGAAACATCTGTGTACTTCTTACCATGTCAACACTGACTCCCTGTATGGGATAAAAACCTTTTTTCTGCTCTGAGCTTGTTCAGACAGTGCAGAAATCACCTTCCCCAGAGTGAGCAAAGACTTGTTGATGCTTGCTCCTTCCTATAAACCACACAACGTTTAGCACAAATAAACCAGTAGAACGTTTTCAAATTTTTTCCATGCAAAATTTGTCATGGGTCTTACTCAAGCTGTTCTGCTTGGAGAGATACTTCTCACAGTATTTAAAAAAAAAAAAATTTTTACTTTAAATCCTAACACTACCTTGTTTAGATGTTCTTGAAACAAAGGTTGAGTTTAACTGAATTTATCTGAACTAAACTGACATTTAACATACCCTCAGCCGGTCTCCACTGGTCTGAGCTGTGGCACAACGCTCGCTGCCAGCTAAATCAACAAGGTTGATCCTGCTGATGATCCTGTGGTCATGCTCTTCACCTTCAACCAATTCGGTCTATAGATACAAAGAAGGACAATGAGAACAGCAATTTTTTTAAAAAGTGCACAGTAAATGTGAAGATTGATATTGCAAATAAATGTAAACACTTTCCGAAGCAAAGTAAATATATCTAAATGTATCCAACGTAATCAAAATATCTTTAAGGATTCAACACTCACCTTAGTCTGGGTCATGACAAGGGTAAAGACAGAGTGAGACCTGGAGCTTTTGTCATTCATGCCAGTGGCAGCAGTAGCTCTCTGCTTGTTTCCAAGCTCAAGCCAGGTCTAAGAGGAGGGGGAAGAAAATTACTTCTTACGTGGACAATTTACAAATTTATTTCCAAATACAAGGTAGGGGTCTGCAACATGGCAAAAACACACAAACAAGCTCCTTTGTTGGGTACACCTACAACTCAGTAGCATGGTTGGGCTTAGAATAGTCCACCAACCAAAAATCAGGCAGGTGTACTTTATAAATGGGCTTGTCACATGAATATCATTCTGAGTACCTTGATATCAGCATAGGAGCTAACCACATTCCTATGGGGAAAAAAAAAAAAATACAAACAAAAAAAACAAAGTCAAAACATTTTTGTTTCCAAATATAGCGATGGAAAAAGTTCACATTTAAAATGCTTACGTTGATAGATCTGCAACATAAGGCCCATCCACTGGGTGTTCTCTGACTCGTAACTAAAAAAAAAAAAAAAAAAAAGGTTTTTTTAAAAATAAATAAATAAATACAAATAAATGAATAAATAAATAGATAAATTGATGCGCTGGGGGGGAGAACCTTTACATTAAACACTAATTTTACACCAATTCAAATTTACACTAATTCAAGAGCAAACTTTAAGGCATAGTAAGACATAAGACACAGTAAACTTTGCTTAAGTCTTTCAGGCAGATACTGTACTCTTCTTTTAATATAATTAACAGAATCATAACCATTTTTATTCCGATGAATAATAAAAGGCTACAAAATTGAATGTAGCCTCCTTTAACAACTAATTGTGCAATGGCTGTGATGGGTGAAACAGTCACAATAATTCAATATTATGTTTCAGTCCTACTCACAGGCATCTTCTTTTGGTTTTGATCATCCTTCACTACAAGCAAATCATGGATCTTCTCATTATACACCTCAAAGTAGCTCATCTCCAGATGACAAACCACCTGTAAAAATAAGTGTATACATACATCTTTAAAAAAAAAAACCAAAAAAAAAACCCATAGCTAGTAATAGTTCTCCAATTCATGACGTGAATCAGGTCTTCTAAGGATAGGATTCAGATCTTAAATTTCAGAGAGAGCTCACCTCCTGATGGTCGGGTCTAGACAATCTTAAGAAAAGCTCCTCACAGAATCTTGGTATAACTCCAACTTCTTCACCAAAACCCATCATTCTGGAAGTAATAAGTAATAACAGATCATTCAGAAAATATCCTAATAAAAATGTTACACAAGGCTGGTAACTAATGTCTTAACACAAAACTACTTACGTGTAAGACTTTCCAGAACCAGTTTGCCCATACGCGAAAAGGCAAGTGTTAAACCCTTCAAAAGCTCTTTCAAGCAAAGGTTTAGCCAAGCTCTTGTAAATCACCTGCTGGCTTGCAAAATGTGAGTCCGTTTCATCAAGAGAGCAAAAAGAGAAATCAAAGGAAAATGTGTAAGTCTGCTTTGTGTCTGGATGCTGAACCACTGTCTCCTGGTTGTTCATGAAAATGACCTGTTGGCCATTTTTTTCCCTGTTTAGAAGACGGAGCACAAGAAAAGAGTGTTAGACGCTTCCAGTTGGAGATGAAAACATGAGAAATGCTGATAGGACATGGAAGAATTAGGTTTTCAGATCATAAAGTGTTTGGCAGGTTCAAAAGATAAACTCCAATTACCTGGAACTAAAAGGCCTGACTCGCACAGCCACAGTGACTGCACTGTTTTCCATCTTCAGTTCTCGAGCTGGTGTAGAAACTGTAGTGCCGGTAGAAAGAAGGGTTTCTCCAGCAGCTGGAGGTCTGCCTTTGTTGGAGATTAAGGCTCCACTAGGGGTGGCAGTCATTTGGGCTGTGGTTTTTCTCACCTGTGTTGCCCTAGGGATGATCAGGTTCCTGCTTTGATTGCTAATCAGAGGCTTTTTATTAGAGGTGCCTGGGGCCACAAGCCTACACAGTTCAATGCTGGATTGCTTGTGCTTCTCTACTGATACTGACTTGGAAACAGTTCTTGTTGCCAGCCTTTCAAATACTTCTTTCTTTAGACTTATCTTCTGGAACTGGGTTTTTCCCGTTGGTGTGGAGGTGGTCTTTCCCTGGGCCGTGCTGAGTGCTCTCTCGGTGGGCTCGGCAGGTGTGTTGAGAGTCTGGAGGGCGTGCTTGGCCTCCGTGTCTCTCAGACTGACCGACCTCATCAGTGTTGAACCAACCACTGTCCGGCTGTTTGGTTCCGACAGAACTGCAGCTGAGCTTGGACAGGCTCTTCTCTCGGCTGCAGTCGGAGTCTCTCTGTCAACCGAGCCTGTCCTGGTTCTCCTCTTTAAGGTTAACCGAGGACCCTCACTTCGATTCTCGGTGTTTTCCAGAACTGCTGCTGCTGGTTTGCTGCTTGTTTTCCTCTTTTGGAGCGTGAGCCGACCGCTGGACCTCTCCCCGGATTTAACCGTCCGCGAAGATACGATGTATGTCTTGTTTATACTTTTACTTTGGTCGAGAGACAGTGTCTCGTCCCTTTTTAAGGCATCCATCTTTTTTCTGTTCTGTTTCAAGTTTCTATTCTTAACCAAATGTGAGGTGTCAGGGTCAAAAACCTTACCCAGATATGAGCCGGATGCAAGTCATTAAGTTTAAACGGAATTTCTTCGTTTAAAATTCCCCTTAAAAGTTTGTCACCCGGTTGGCTATGTAGAAACTGAGCGAGCGCTTCCTGGTGTTAAAAAATAAACACATTTTCTGACTCCAGACACTTTGTTTACCTTTTTACACTTCGTGACTCCCGTCCAATCCGCCATGTTGCCGCTGGAATTCAAAAAGCACAGCTCGAATGTGATTGGTTCACGTCTTGGAGCGGTAATACTGTAGCTTGTCGACAGGTGGCGTCGTGTCGTTACTTTTCATTGAGGGGGTATTTCAGTGCAACAGCATTGCTCGTCCTGATATAAATCATTCCTTTGTGTAGAAGTGTGTAAAGAGTGTTTAGAGTGTGTATAGAATTTGGAAGCAATAAAGTAGCTGCTGCATAATCACTTTCCATGGAAAAAGGAGTGACTGGATTTGGTTTGGCTGAAGCTCAACACCACAAGAGAACCAACACTCCTCTGAGTTTTATATGAAATGTTCAAATGGAAATAAAACTTGGTTTATGATTGCTCACTTTTTTCCTCCATGCCCAAGGTCTTTGAAAATAATATTAAACAAAAAAAAAAATGGCTGTGAAACAAACCTTTAATAAATTCCCAATGATTTATTCCCAGATCAAAGATAGGAAAATCATAATTTTGAAATCAATGTAATTTGCATTTCTAAACTGTCACAAACAGCACAACACAAATGAGTCTACAGTTAAGAGAACCAGCAGAACTAAATGAACGGCTGGACTTTGCTCAGTGACACATCTGTTGAGTTTAAACGGTGGACAAGATCATAAACCTCCTTCTGCACCTCGTAGCTGCAAATTAGGAAAAGGAACCGATGAGATCGGCCATCGCCAACATCTCAATAGTTCATGGACAGGTGGACATTGACATTTTGGACACTTTTTGAAATGGATTTTTTAAAATTAGTCAGCGTTGAGGAAAAGAGGAAGACAAAAGAGGAGGTTTATGGACATGGTGAGAGAGGACATGCAGGTGGTTGGTTTGAAACAGGAAGATGCAGGGGACCGTAAGAAATGGAGATGGTTGGCCTGCTATGGCGACCCCTAAACTGGAGCAGCCGAAAGATAAAGAAGAGGAGTGTTGAAGCTGATAACATATTACCTTAGACCAAAGAGTGCTATGGCTTTTCTTCTGGAAAAGCATATCAACGGCATGGCCAACTAACAGTCCTGATACGATTAAACCTTCATGATAAATTAAAAAAATAAAACATGAGAACACTCTATCCTGCCAAACAAACTCTCTCAGAACTGAGTGTTTTTAGTTTCTTCTGCTGTAACAAATCTGGAAAAATGTGCCTTTGATAAAAATGTTTGAGAAATTATTTGTTTCACAAAGCCAGAATGTCCAGCTATTAAACTGAGATCTGAGATTTACTTCAAAATTAAAAAATAGAATTATTTTTTTTATTTGGCCACCCAGTTTTTCAACTTTTAAGAAAGAAAAATAGAATAACTTTAGGAGGTATTAGAGATGCTTCAAACACCTGCTTTTTATCAGGTGTTGTGAATAGTTCTAACTTCTCTAACACAATATTTCACCTCCAACTATTCTGATGAACTGTTTATATCTTGACCATTTAATCACACAAAAAGATTGGCATCATTTCTAAGGCACACACTGCCAGAGAGAGACACACAGCAATGTAACATTTTTATTCAATGAGTGTCCTGTTAAAATGGTGAATGTTATCAAAAGTCCTTGTCATTTCTTTGCACAGCTCCTATCATGCCTTCTAATAATGTCAATGAGGTTGCTTTTGGTTACAAGATCATCCTGCCCTTGTTTACTCCTTTGTCTGGCCCTGCGCTGCTGTTCGTGTAGGTGTGGGGAGTTGAGGAGCTGTGGAGGAAGTAGGGAGCCTGTTGGTTTCACTCTGTTCACAATGTCCAGAAACAAGTGCTTATTGTTGTTGTTCATAAAGGTAATGGCTGTTCCTCTGTGTCCCAGTCTTCCTGCTCTGCCAATCTGTAAGTGCATATATTAAAAAAATAAAGAGCACTGCACCATGGTTCATGATGACGTGTTTGCTACAAACACACTGTGATAAGAATGCTGCTTCTAAAGTGTCAATTAACACCATCACCACATCACTGGTTTGTACAATACTTGAGAAACATACCTGATGAACATACTCATCCATGTTAGCCGGCATGTCGAAATTCACTACCAGCTTCACATTGACCAGGTCCAGTCCTCTCCCCAACACGCCCGTGCTGACCACCACTTCAAACTGGCCCTCAAGCAAACCCTTAACAATAATAAGAATAATAATAACTAATGTTGATATTTGAGCCACCATTAATTTCTTCATATTTTGCATCTGAACAGCCAGATCATCTTTTTGTTTTAATATATTTTGAGGGAGAGTTTTCCAGGCCTCCGGAAGGTCAACATTCCAATCCCAGTTCCTGATCAGTTTCAGAGGATTGCATATTGTTGGTAAAGCCACATAGTGGCCTACGTATTAATCACTGAGTTCAAGCAGAACAAAGATATCTAACTTAAGGCATAAAGCAGCAGATGCAGATGATTGCAGATGATCAGGTGATTAGTTTTATATACAAACAAAACTTTTCAATAAAAATATTTCTGTCTATATTAGCATACTTATATTACCTTGAGGATTCTATTGCGTTCCCGCTGTGTCTTGTCAGAGTGAATAGCTACTGTATTTAAACCCATAACCATCTGCACAGCTTCACATAAAAGGTCTGCTCCTAGTTTGCAGTCTACGAACACTACTACCGGTGGCTGGTAGAGTTTTCCATCCTGCATGAAAGAAAAAAAATGAAGCAGAATGATTAAACAAGAGGACACATCTGATGTTTTTCAGTCATATATGGGCTATATAAGAAAAGTTGTTCTAAGCTCTTGAGGCCTGTTGTCTAAGAAATGAGATAGCAGTTTTTAAACTTGATCAAAAGACTTAAGCAAGAGACACGGAGATGCAAGACAGCTCCTACAACCTGTTCAATAAGAAAGGTGTGACTTTGTTACTTACATTCAGAATCTCAAAGAGCTTCTTTTTCTTTGATGGTTCCTCTACCCAGAGAATGATCTGGCGAACATTAGCACAGGGCTGGTTCTTCTGGCCAATAGTAATGTGCACAGGATCCTGGGTCAGACGTGATGCTAGCTGCTCCGTTCCTGGAGGTATTGTGGCTGATGTCAACAAAGTCTGGTGATCTTCAGGAACTTGCTCCAAAATCTCAAGCACCTGCTGCTGGAATCCCATTTTCAGCATTGTGTCTGCCTAAACCAAAGAGAAAAGAGCAAGAGGTGAAGCACAATGTACTGAGTCAAGAAATATTTGTGATCCAAGAATAGGGGGGGGGGGCACAAACAAACTTTAAAAAACATACCTCATCGACAACCACAACTCTTACGCTGTTCAGCTGTACAGCCTTCTGCTTCAAAATCTCTATTAGACGACCCGTTGTTCCAATAACAATCTGTAGACAGAAGGAATACACAGCTAGACACATACTGACTGAATTACAGGAAAACAATCATCTGAATTCAGAAAATCACAGTATTTATGGTGGGCCTGCCTGATGGATCTGTAGTCTGCTGCATCATTAACATGTTAACTGTTCACATTTTAAATAAACTATATAATTTAAGCATAAATGCTTATGTTTCAGCCATTATATCATATATGTGTTAAGATAACCGCATTGATTCAGCCGGCAGTAAACACCTAGAGGCATTTCATAAAGCTCTGACTACTATAATGATGTAGTGACAAGTATAGCTTTGAACAATACCTTGATCTTCTGCTTCAGCCGATGGAGCTGAGGGGGTAAAGGCATGCCTCCTACAAGTAAAGCAGTTCTCATGTTGGGTAGCCCCATTATCAGCTCTTTTGCTTGTCGCTCAATCTGGATAGCCAGCTCTCTGGTCGGGGTCAGAATAAGACTCAAAGGATCAGGCGAGTTACCTGCTTTACTCTAAAAAAGAAATGAACATAGGCATGTATAAGACTGTCCAAATATTTAATGACACAATAAAATGGAAAGAAACTGAGGTCATTCATTCCTTGACTTTTAATCTACAGCTTTGGCCAAAAGTACTGGTTTTCACAGTTTTCTTCTTCAGAGTTTTTAGATCTTTTCGTCAAATGTTTCAATGGCAACTGAAGTATAATTACAAGCATTCAGTGAGTTTTAAAGACTTTTATTGACACTTACATTAAGTTTATGCAAAGAGTCACTATTTGCAGTGTTGGCCCTTCTTTTTCAAGAGCTCTATAATTCACCCTGGTATGCTGTCAATCAACTTCTGGGCCAAATCCGAGTCCATTCTTGCTTTATCAATAATAAATCATACATTCTTCAGTGCTCTAAAAGTAATCATGGCCTCCATGGTATGTCCAGAAGAAAATATTGTGACAAAAGTATTATAAATGATAAAAACCATAATTTTAACCAATATTGTCACTTGGATTTATATTGTACAAATGCCCATGAAGGAATTTTTTATCATAAAATCCCATCCAAATATATTAAAACAGTGCTGTACACTGAAGACATTTGGGTCTGAGATTAACATTTTCAACACTTTCATTCCCTGGTATTTACATAAAGAGATGCTTAATTACATAGAAAATAGTACCTTTTGTATCTGGCCACCCAGTTTTTCAACTTTTAGGAAAGTAAATTTAATAACACTTGATATTTGGTCCCTTGTTAGAAATAACTGCATCAAGCCTGTCAACCACTGACTTCACTATATTGTTGGTTTCTTCTTTGGTTTTTTATTTCCCAGGCTTATACCCCACATCTTTCAGTTGTTTGTTCTGGAGGGTTTTCCTCTTCAGGAAACTGAAAAAGCCCATTTTAGACCTTCAATAAATGAGCCCTTATACTAAATGTAGTATTCACCAGTTACTGACATTCTGACTGGTGAGATTTTCTATTAATTGGTGTCTGCTGAGGATGTCAAACACTGGATCAACATAAAGAATGCCAGCCCATCAAACTCTCTTTCTTAAGGGATTTTACCTCCAAGGAATGAATGAGCACTGGAAGCAGGAATGCGATGGTCTTCCCTGAGCCTGTGTCAGCAGTGGCAATCACATCTCTCCCAGCTAACCCTACAGGAATCATCTGCATCTGTATGGGAGTGGGCACCTCATAGCCAGCCTTCTTCAGGTTCATGCTGAGGGCTTCAGGGAACTGGCAGTGCTCAAACTCAATGATGGGCCTACGGACCGCCTGGCCACGAGTAACAATCGCTAGTTCTTTCTTCACTCGGTCAACCTGTTCTTCAGTCAGATCTGAAATGAAGGCATCCTCCTTGTAGGAGTAACCTAGATGATCCACAGTTAGATTAATGTCTGCTGGTGCAGCAGGGGGGCCTGTGGTCTCTGGTGTGGTTGTGGAGAAGATCTTTTCTCCAAGACCCAAGCACATTTTGGCCAAGTGACTGGCCTTGCACTCCAGACTGCACACATCGTTGTCGGTGCGGTCGCAGATGTACTCTCCGTAACGGCCACACATGACACAGACGGGCTCCCCGGGCTCGGGCCACCTCTGGCTCTTCTTGAAGGACTTCACCGGTTCCTCTTCGGGTTCCTCCTCTGTTTTTGTTTCCTCCACCTTTCCTAGTAAGTCTTTATCGTCCTGTAACGCTGGAGCCTCTGTAACCTCGCACGCTTCATCTTTTCCCCTGTCCGCAATGTTTACATGTTCCCCGCACAAACCTGCAGAAACAGACGGGCTCTCTTCTTTCTCGTCTGGTTCCTCTAAACTCGCTTTACTTTTCTTCTGCTCTGGAGTCCTCGGCGGATTGTCCGAGTTCCTCTTAAGCTTCAGGGTTCTCGGCATAAACATCTTTGCTTGTTCATGACAACAATATAAACAGTATTTCAAAACCACCTCCAATGCTATTTGCTTTTGTCGCGAAATTGTGACGTTGTGGACCAAAGGAATTGTGGGTGTTGTAGTTTTTAAACAAACAAACGCTGTAGCGCTACCAAGCTGGATCTGTAGCACTGCCAGCATTTAGACTCACATGTACGAGTGGCTTATTTTCGGGCTCCTACTTTATGCTGATTATTATTATTATTATTAAATTGTAGTAGTAATATTAATAATAATAATAATAATAATAAACAAAAAGACAGATACGGGCATCTACGACGGGCTTTTAGAAAGAAAATTCTTTGTTGTTGCTCAGAGAAATGGACGAGAAAGAGAGAGAGAGGCTGTTTGAAAAAAAAACGAGAGAAAAAAATGCTTTTATTTACTATAGTGAAATAATACTTTTTCTGAAATTACAATGTTTATATTTTTATTCAGAAAGTATGAATAAAAATGAATAAAAATAAATAAATAAAAATACAAATCCATTTTCAGTGACAATTCTTTAACTGTGCAAACAGGAATCAATGTGTCTTGATTATTTTCTGCTCTATTTTTGGACCATTACCTTAGGCTGATTATTTATATGAAAGAGTAATCACCTCTCAAAAAAGCAACAAACGAAAAGGTTTTGATCAGTGTTCTGTCTCCTCTGAGCAACCAGGTCAGGAAAGTATGGCTCACATTCAGAAATAGTGCATTCATTGTCATGTTTCATTCACAGCCATTTAAACTAGTATAACGTTTCCAGCATGGTGAAATAGAACATTTCTTTTTTTTTTTTAATTCTTTTCAACAAACAAAAAAAAATGGAAACCTTCGGCATGATGACCTGCCTATATTGAATGAATCGGTGTGTGTTATGCATTTATTTGGAGATCTTGCTCAGGCTCGGTTGTGGGCACGATGAGGTGTAGGGCGGATCGCGCATGCGCACTGAGGCCGCGCAGGACGGTGCGGCAGGAAAACCGCAGCGCGGTGTGGATGAACAGGGATCCATGGGGAGGGAATACCGCTAGAGCTCCGGCGGGGCAGGCGAGCGCATAAAGAGCAGCCCGGTATCGGGGAGAAGACAAAAGGGGATCCCTCTTCCAGGCCACGAGGCGTGTTTCTTTAAGAAGCGGATCGTTTATAATCTCCCCGGGATCAGAATGGGTGACAGTGTCCGGGCTGAACCCAACTTCAGTCTGGGTTTCGATCGCGATCAGTGAGAGCGTCCCGATCACAGACCTGAGCTGTGAATTCCATGGAGAGGAGAGCAGAAGAGCGATCCTCACTGAAGGGAGCCGTGGACACAGAGCTGGGAGTGAATTCTTTAGGAAGGATGTCATCTCTCTCGTAGGCGATCGCCGGCCCTGCTGCTGCCTGTGAACATGGGGGACCTGACTGAGGCCAAGGACTGGAAAAAGACTTTTATTGTCCCGGCCATTAAGTCTTTTGACCACTATGATTTTAACTGAGCTAAAATCCGTGCCAGTCTCACATGGTTGGTGGCCAAAGCCTTTGGCACAGGTAGGTGGCGTCCTTTTCTTCTTCCTGAGCCCTTTTTGTTTTCTTGTAGTCTTCTAAATTGATGATTTCCTTTTTTTCCTCCTTTGGCAGCCCATAATACTAAGAGCAAGTCAGTTTCAGGACCAGTCTTGATGAGATCTTTCTATCATAAGGACATTGAATTTATTAGAAAGACCTTTCCTTGTATTGCCCAATATTTATGACCCTGTCTTTTAAAGCAGGCCTGTTTTATTGTAGATAAAGATGAAGGGAAAAAAAGATGTGGAGGTCTAATGAGGCTTGATTGATCGGTCATACTGGTAGATTCATTTGTCTCTGATATCTTCCAGGAGGTTATTATTCGTGTAATTGAATCAAGGTTGAGTGTTAAACCCCCCCACAATGTATTGTTCTATTAAACCCAGTAGGAATGAAAGGGCCACTACCAAGAGGTGCTTTTTATTCATTTCTTCAGCGGTTAGTGTTCGAGTGGTGCTGGATCAGGTTTGACATCTGATTATTGTTTTTAATATGTTTAATATTGTCTTTACTATGACTGGGAAGCTGTGAAAAGGATTAAAGGCGGCACACTGACGTCTCCACACAGGCCGCGCTGCTCCGAAAGAACTGGAATGATCGTGGATTCTGTAAAAACTTCAGTGAAGCCGTGATTAACGCAAATGGAGGGTGTATTCCATTCACTAATCTTTCCAGCGAACGGGGGGTTAATCTTCTTTGAGAAGTGTAATTTGACAAAAAGAGACTAATAGTTTAATATCATTTTGGTAGCGGATGCTGACTTTGTACCCAGCAGAAGTTGCACACCCATGTCGTGACATTTTTGCACACTTTGCACACTCTGATGTGACCTTTTGTGCCCTTTGTTATGCAGAGAAACAGCAAACGAGAGACTGAAGGTTACAGATTTTACCATCACATCCCTATCACATCTTACCTTTTTCAACAGTATCACACCTTAAACTGAAACAGTAAAGGAAGTCTAAAGCGGTGAAGCCTTGCCCACGGAGAAGTTTGTTTTGTTGAGGAACATTTCTCCAGATATTCCTGAAAGGTCAGTGTTTTTGGCTTTCAGTTCCAGTCCAGTCCATGAGTGTTCAAGTGGAATAAATCTAATTTAAGGCATGAAGGAGTAAGAAATGGGTGCAGATGATTCCAGATGATCAGGCCGATGATTAGATTACTGGTGACCTGTCACGGTTGCTAATTTAATCTACTCAATACAATAGTATTAATATCAATAGTATTTATTTTCCTCATGAGGTGATTCCCCGTCTTCTGCGCTCACACTGTGCCTTGTCAGAGTGAACAGCTACTTGATTTAAACCCATAACCTTCTGCTCAGCCTGACTTGGAGCTCTGATCTGAAAAAGCATTTGATTGGTCAGGAAGCATTTGCATATAGCAGGCTTCTGATATAATTAATGCAGAGCGATATCACAGTGAGGATGAGTGGGATGAAATATTGGCTGCCTTTTTACTTTGTTACATGGACAGATTGAACTAAAGCTCATTTTTGCATTAGAGACCATTTTAGTAGTAGATTTGCAAAAGAAAAAAACACTTCCTAAAATAGGGGCTTCTGTAAGACATTTTTTATATTATGTCAAACAGTAAAGCAACAGTTTTTATGAAAGGGGAAAATTGCCTGAGCGTCCACAGTATATTCTCTTCAGCTCAAGAGCATAAAGTGTCCTGGCGTGGTCAGTTTGGATATTTCTAATACATTTTTGCGGAATAAGGAAACTTCGCTCTTTAATGCATTCCATATTGGGGAGTTGTAAAAGCAGTATTTATGAGTATTGTATTTTGCTAAGATTATGTATTGATCTATTAACCTTCAATGTAAAAGTTGAACAAACAAGCTTGACACTTTCTTTTTACTTTTACTTGAATGCCCAGAATGTTTTAATCTCAATCCCTTCTCAGCCCATGCACTGGTTTAAGTCAATACAGTGCCAGAACATATAGTACAGAAAAAGCTTCTGCTTTGGGTTTGGTGTGGTAACAGCCATCTACTTAAGCTATTATTTGTATGTGGGATTTTAGCATTACTCTCTGTGCTGCCGTTTACAATTGACTCTCACGGGAGCGTTATGTTTTGTGCTGATCCCTGAAATGATTTCTGAAGTGCAGCCACGAGGAGACAGACCAGGATCGGTCTTATGTTCCTGCTCAATGAACTGTAATTGCTGGTAACAGTAAGCTCTTCAGCTTGTTTAATGCACATGGTTTTGAATGGGATACACACGGCGTCCGATTATTCAAAAAACTGAACCTCGTGCGTTCCAACAGGCTGAGCTGCAAACCCAAAAATTCGTGATCTCTCTGTGAGACTCCTGAGGAAGCTCCTGGGCAAGAGCCCAGTGCATCTGAATCGATCGAGCGCTCTCTAGTTGCCATAGTAACCAGGGTCCATCTAGAGGTGGTCATGTTTTTATGCTTAAATTGTTAAGGCCAAACTAGGATCACAGTCGTTGTGAAGAAACGTCTTTAGTTGTAATGGACTCCAACGCCCCAAAAAGCATCTTTTGTAGCAAGTATTGAACTGGTGTTTCAGAAATACCTTCAAACCTAATGAGATGTTGAAACCAAACATTTGTGTAAATTCTCTCAAACTTGCACTCCTCATCTGAATCGATGACCAAAAGGAATGAGTATTGAACATGAATCGATGCAGATTTTTAGTGCCAGTAGATCAGTGGGGACGATACCAGATCTTCTGCCTGCGACTCTCCAAAATTTGAAAGAATTTTTTGTGCACCCCAGCCATAAGATCTTGTTTTGAGAGTCTTTATCCAGGTGGAAATGTCCCCTGTTTGTGCTCATCTCTAAAACCAGACCATGATGTCAGGCTTATGTTTCTGCCTGTAAATCTTTAAGAGGCGACCTTAGACATCGTCAGTAGCCTGTAAAAATGCACATAATTCATCTTAATTTGTTTTGAGTCAATATATTTATAATTATGTAGTTCATGTAAACCTATATGGAAGTTATTTTTCTTCCATTTACATTTACAGTTCACAATGAAAACCAAAACTTTAAATGCGGTTGAATAGACCAAATGTAAAAAGTTCATTAAATGGATGATGCTTTCAGTGCTAATGAGTAATCCTGTTAAATAGTCATTATCTCAGTCTGGACCAATAATCAAGCAGCCCTAGTAGAAGTCGGGATAGAATCATCTGTAGCTGATCTGTAATTACCTTGATTATCTTCAGGCCCCGCAGGTTCGATTAGTTCTTCCTGAGAGATGCTGTAATTTGAACCCCTGAGATTTCGAATAACATTCTGCAATTCGCTGAGCTCCTCTCTCTCTCCGTGAGAGCAGCCTTGTTCAAATCTATGGCAGTGTAATAACACCACCTGCTAATAGACTCGGCTGTTTGGTGTGTTATTATTTTCACAGATTATTAATGCTACAGCATGGATGTATTTTCTCACTGCAGAATAATTTACACATTAACTGTGGTGCTTGATTGCAAAAATGGTCATAAAAATCCTGCTGTAATCCAGTATTTGAATTATGCAGCCCCAGGTAAAACTAATCAGATTAGACTATTGTATGCCTGTAATGGCGTTGAAAATATACAACCTATTAGTTCTAATTGATCTGAAATGATCTCAGCAAGAGTGTCATTACCATGTGTATGTTCCATCCTATCTTTCTCTCCACAGAGAGTGTTCGGATGACCAGAGGATCCCTTACACACTGATCAGTATGAGCAGGAGCACTTGAAGCCTCCTGTGGTCAGTCTGCTGCTGTCGGCCGAGCTGTACTGCCGCGCTGGGAGCCTGATCCTGAAAAGTGATGCAGCCAAGCCCCTTCTGGGTCATGATGCCGTCATCCAGGCTCTGGCCCAGAAGGGCCTGTATGTCACCGACCAAGAGAGACTGGTCACCGAGAGAGAGCTTTGTAAGAGACCCATTCAGATGGTGAGTGACTCTGCACCCTTAAACTGCCTCCATATGTTGATGCCTTTATTGATGAAGTGCCTCTACATCTGTCCTTCACCGTCAAAGTGAAGCGTCTAGAGCTGCTGCTGAGTCTTCGTCTCCTGTCAATCACAGATTTAATTATATTGTGTGTAGAGAGTTCAGCAAAAATCAGGTCTACATGAGGTTCTCCTCGTATCCAAGCATGGTTTAGGAATGCTGGTAAAATTTATAGATACATCCTGTATTTTTGCTTAAAAAAATAAATAAATGAAAAGAAAAGTTCTTAATAAAATAGTTTATAAAAGAGTGTATGCTTAATTGTGCAGACAATGTCATATCTAAATTATTATTTCTCTACAGCAAATATTTCAAATGATTTCCACTTTAAAAAAACATTTTTTTTTTTTTTCAAAAAACATGGTGTGGTTTATCACCCATGTTCGGAGTCTGCAAATGAGTATTTCTTGAAGAGCTAACAGACTTAAATGACTTTATCGACACATACCTGAGTAAATTGGAAGACTTCCTGTGGGCGTGCTTTTATTTTTTTGTGTGTGTGGCATTTTGGATTTGAAATTATCCTTGAAAACTGATCCGCAGGCTTCATTCTTGTTATTTGTTCATTCGTGTGTTCATTTTTCACACCAGCTTGGGTTTGAAGACACTGCTGATGTAGGTCCTGCTGTTAATTGGTCACTGTTAATTACCAGCACAATTACAATTTTCTTTTCAGCCTATTTCCCGGCTTATTGTCTCTCCCAGTGACATGGTTAGACTCTTGATGGCGGTATTATAATGCGTGCACTCTACAACTCCAGCAGAGACGCTTGTTCTGTGAGTTGGATCCTGTTGATTTGTAGTTACCCTGCAGTCATTTGCTGCTGTTCTGGCTCCCTTCATACTTCAGACAAGAGTACATCTCAGCACAGGGATTATTCTTCCATGGAAATGTCATCTACAGTCAGGTTTGTCTAATTTGTTGTGTAGGAACGGAGCTGTATCCATTTATTTCATATGAAATGGTGTCTCATGTGTGTCTTGATCAATGACAGCCTCGTTTGATGAAACATAATTGGAAGCTGCTTTACAACCATTTGGGTGATTAAATTTGAAGGTGACACAGTGGTGCAGTGGGTCGTGCAGGAAGGCTCTGGGTTCTTTTCCTAGGTTTTTTTTAGGAGGGCTCCTTGTTGTGCACACTTTGCACAGGGGGTTTCCTCTGGGGACTCCAGAGACATGCATGCCAGGTGGGTAGGAGATACTAAATTGCCCCCTAGGTGCGAATGTGTGTGATGTCTGCTCTGTGACTGACTGGTGACTTGTCTAGGTTTCTTCGCTGCCTTTCACCTTAGGCTCCAGCACCACCCTTCTCAGGATAAGCAGTTGATAATGGTTGCTTGAGTGAAAATGTGCGTGTACATTTGTTTTTCAAGCTGTATTCAAGCTTAAGTGCAGTTTAAAACTGGTAAGTAGGGTTTGTATGATTTGAGTGTAAATTATAGAAAAATGTGCATGAATGGACAAGAATAAATTAATATCTATTAGGGTTTTTCTTACTGGCAATTTAAGCCTCCCAGGCTTTTTTTTAGCTTAAAAGTTTGGGGGTACAATTCCCTGACCAGTATCTTACACGTGAGAATTTTCCTCCAGCGACAGACCACCATCCCTGTCACTGCTCCCGGGTGCTGGATCATGGCTGCCCCATCTGCATGTGTGTGTGTCTTAAATGCAATGGAAGTATGCTGTGTGCTGTATGTTTCACAACTACACACAGTCCTTTCACTTCACTTATTTGCACTTTTATTGACTCTGAATCTTTGCATTTGGAAAAGTTTAGCATTTGTATATATATATATATATATATATATATATATATATATAATGTGTGTGTGTGTGTGTGTGTGTGTGTGTTTGTGTGTCAGTGTTGGTCAAGTGCCATGTTTACAGAGCCTTTAACCTGAATTTTAAATTTTAATTCAATTGGTTATTCAGGTTTTTGCATAATTCAGCCTCTGAGATTTAAATATAAAAACACTAATTCAGAGTGATGTATCTGTTTTATGTAAAACATAACTAGAGAACCTGCACATATCTTCTACGTTTTCATATATCTTCTTCTTCTTCTTTTGGCTGCTCCACCACAGCGGATCAACTGTCTCCATTTCTTCTGGTCCTCTGCATCTTCCTCCTTTAAACCAACCACCTGCGTGTCCTCTCTCACCACATCCTTAAACCTCCTCTTTGGTCTTCCTCTTTTCCTCTTTCCTGGCAGCTCCATCTTTTTTTAAACCCTGTCCCAGTATAATCCTCGTCTCTCCTCTGTACATGTCCAGACCAACAAAATCTTTCTTCAATGACTTTGTCTCCAAGACTCCAACCAGACCTGTCTTTCTAATATACTTCTTTCTTACCCTGCCCATCTTCATCACTCCCAGCAAAAATCTTAGCATCTTTAACTCTCACTACCCTCCTGTAAACCTTTCCTTTCATTTGTCTGTCAAAGATCACTCCTGCCACTCTTCTCCACCCATTCCTAGCCTAAGGTTTCATATATTATGTTGATATTTGTCTTTATTAACAATAAAACAATTATTTCATAAGCTTTGTGAAAGAATATCTCAGACTTTCTGACAAGTAGCATTAAATGGCTTGATGTTTGGTATCTTTACCATCACAGTGGCTCTTCACTAAGTGGACTATTCTTAAATTTGTGAGGCCTATTAACTTTCCCCTTGTACATTTCTGAAAGTGCATTAGCATTTTCTTGCTACAATTCCATGATCCATGCTGTTTAATTACTGTACACGGATAATTTACATTTTTTAATAGGATTTAGTGAAATGTAATGTTAAATGGTGCACAGAAAACATTTTTGTTTGTGATTTTCTTTCCTTAAAATACAGTCTCAAATACAAAAAATTTCCAGACCAAAAAAGTGGAAAAGTTGTATATTGACAGTCTGCAGTAGCCTGGCGATCTGACCAGGATGTTTCCTGCCCCTTTGCCCTGTGAAAGCATTCCCTTGCAACTCTAATCAGGACAAGCATCTAAAAAAATGAGTGCATGAGTATTGTGAAAATGTCCTTTTTCTTAATGCGATAATTTTCCAATATCACCCCTCCTAATTTTGCAATTGGGCTCCATTAGTTAAGCTTTTTTTTACAGATGTTTTGGTTTTCATGTTTTCTGTGATCCTTTTTAATAATAGGCTGGTGACTATTAGACTTTCTTAGACTTTCCCTTTAAAGGAACAGAAATGTCTTTAAATGTCTCAGCAGCAAGGCAGCTAGTCTACTGAAATCATGCGTCTTTGGGGTCTTTTAATTTAAGGTTATGAAATAATAAAAGTTTGGTCTTCAGAAATGGCTTGAATGCATATGACTACAGCAATTAGATTCTATCATTAATAATTCAATGATGGATTTCTATTTTGGATGTGCGTAGTAAGTTGGATGGAAAACACTGTGTCTGTGCGCTGCCTCTGTAGCCTCAGGGTTTTCGAACAGAAACGGTGAGAAAATTCTGTTTAAAATGTATGTTTCTCATTGTTTTTTGCAGCGATCACACAATACCCAGAGCTTTGAATATTCATTTTTTTGTCATGTTGCTTGCATTCCATCTGTCTTTCTGTCTGCCTGCCCTGTCTTATATATCTGTTTTCACCCACTCTCTCTCTCTCTCTCTCTCTCTCTCTCTCTCACTCACTCACTCTCACTCACACACACACACACACACACATACACACACACACACACACACACACACACACACACATACAGCCTTTTTTCTGTAGTCACTTCCCACCTAAACACCCCCACACACATTCTCATTACTCTGTTACACAAATGCATCTACATCACACCCTCTCACCCCACTCACATCCACAGCCACGTCAGAGCTCGAAATAATCCCATTGTTCTACGTCTAACCTGTGCACGATTCATCGCTGTGAACATATGCAGTTTTTCCAAAAACAAATCTTGAAATGAACAAGTACAAATGCATAATTTCCCTGCCCCTCGCCCCTCCCATTTACTAATGCAATGGTAGGAAGTCCGATTTACATCATTTTTTGTTATGCCGCTTCCCATACATGAAATAATCTTTATCACAGTGCTGTTCTCTGCAAGACTGGTATTGTGGAAAGCCTCTTACTCATTAGTTGTCTTTTGAGAAGGTGGCCAATCACAGGTCCAGATAAGTGTTACTAAGTGTTATGATGAATCAATGTATGTATTTAAGCCATCAAAAGTCAAATTATTTTTCCCAGTCTATTTAATGAGACTCCTCTGTGTTTTAAAGGGCCCATATTCTGAGATTGGCTGCTCTGTATTGGCAGCTCAGCCAAGACGCAGCAAAGATCTGAAACATTCCTTAAACTTCAGAGTGCATGAATGGACAAGACTAAACTGCTTTAGACTAATTGAGAGGATGCGTGTAAATGTGTTGGCTTTGTGACATCACAAAGCCTAATTTAAGCCTTAGTTTGAAAACCGGGTTAGTTTCCATTCAGCTCAGTACGAAGAGATGGAGTGAGTGAACATCTAGAAACCTACTTATGTATTTCAAGCCTTTTTATTTCCAGAAAAGTAATGATTTATTTAAAGACACTGTCATTGCAATATGTAGCAATAACAAAACCAATTGTTTCTCTATATCACGCTGCCGTACTGTGTTCAAATGAAAGTACTGTTTTTTGGCACAGTGTGCAGGTCAGTCAATGGCTAATGGTGTGATTTTTAGCTTGGCAGGCCTGACACTTTGACAGGTGTTGTGAGAAGTGCAGTGTGCTTTAATGTGCATGACTGGTTCCAGCGTGAAAGGTAGCTTCTCAATATAAACAGAATTAACTGAGAATATTGCAGAGGTGTGAAATCTCCCCTGCCAACAGTCGCATGTGCTCAGGACTCCATATTGTACCATCTGAATTTCCTCAAATGTGCTTTGAGACCTTATAGTAATTAAAAGTGGGCTGTATTATTTGCATTATGCAAGGATGTTTATTCATTATCTGTGTAAGAAAAGAAAGATTTTATGTTGCATATATTATACCAAAACAATCTGGATGAATCATTATAAAACGGTCCTGGTTAATGCTGAGTCTGTCATGCTGTGTGTGTATGTATATCACACGGTCTATTAGCCAGTGCCCCTGTAGTGACTGATTGCATGCTCTAGGCCATTATGAAGGATGAACCTTCAGAAATGGGTTAAACTTGAGGCAGAGCTTGGCAAGGACTCTCAGAACAGTAATTGATTTTATTTGTACAGTTTTGCTGAGACTATTGAATTAAACCCGTCGGACTAACTCTAATGAAAAAAGAGAGATGGGCGATGAAAAACCTGCAGAGGTTTGTGAAAAAAGAGATGAACGATAATTTTTTTTTTTTCGATCATTTGTCTGACTCTGTCTGATGGCCTTTCAGAAGTGGGAGTGAGTAATTTTAGCACTGAATGCTCCTGAGAGACCCAAATTGCCCTCATTATGAGAAGTTATTGTACATCCTCAGCCTGGTGTGGGTGGCCCATCAGAACATTTTATGCAGACTACAGGGACAGATATCTGATATGTATGTACAGTATCTCACAAAAGTGAGTACACCCCTCACATTTTGTAAATATTTTATTATATCTTTTCATGGGACAACACTGAGGATATGACACTTTGATACAATGTAAAGTAGTCGGTGTTCAGCTTGTATAACAGTGTAAATTTGCTGTCCCCTCAAAATAACTCAACACACAGCCATTAATGTCTAAACCACTGGCAACAAAAGTGAGTGCACCCCATGTGAAAAATGTCCACATTGTGCCCAATTGGCCACGTTCCCTCCCCGTGTCATGTTGTTGTTTTTTCGTTGTCCCATGAAAAGATAAAATAAAATATTTACAAAAATGTGAGGGGTGTACTCACTTTTGTGAGATACTGTAGTATATGCACCTTCCTGTATTTTACACTTGCATTAGGTTTCTCATTCTCACTCACTCATTTTCTGAGCTGCTTGTCTTTATTATGGTCATGGGTGATTCACAGGGTGAAGGCAGGGACACATCTTGGACAGGTTGCCAGTCCTTTGCAGAGCAGACACACAAACACTCACGCACACCTAGGGTGCAATTAGCATCTCCAATCCATCATGGAAAGACATCCTGGCAGTTACCAGTTATTCTAAAAGTATTGATCATGCTTTACTGTTTTGGTGCAGGTGTTGCACACATACGGCAGGAGTGCTTTTCTCTGAAGTGACATATTTATATTGCGAAATGGCATAAAACAACCAAAAACAGAATAAGAAAGTGTTAAATTGCTAATGATGTGCTGTATTGTTTTTGTCTCTTTGTCATGTGTGGAGGGATGCAGACTAATTTGAGATGATTAGATTATGTTAATATGTCCAGAGTAAAGGAATACAGAGGCACAACTGTAATACAGGCCCGGATACTGGTCAGCATCAAAACAAGAGACAGACGCCAGCAAGGGCGAGGGGTTTGTGGAGAATGATGGGAGGACGCGTGTCTTTTTATGGTGAGATTTTATAAATAATAGATGCCAGCAGTGTGAGTCTGAAGGGAGCATTGAATATAGAGGGCAGTTTGTAAAAGTACTATGTAGAGGTGTGTGCGTGTGTGTGTGTGTGTGTGTGTGTGTGTGTGTGTGTGTGTGTGTGTGTGTGTGTGTGTGTGTGTGTGTGTGTGTGTGTGTGTGTGTGTGTGTGTGTGTGTGTGTGTGTGTGTGTGTGTGTGTGTGTGTGTGTGTGTGTGTGTGTGAGGAATGTCTTTCCTCAAGCTTTCATCACCACTAATCATGCAGTTTAAAGTACAGCAGCATGAAGACAAAACACGGTGCACATTTGTGCTGCTCAAAGCCTTTGATGAACAGAGAAACTCCTGTGATTCCCCGTTCCAGTACACTTAAAATGGGCGAAGGACATTCTTACAAAATCTGGGACACACAGTGCTGCGCAAGAAAAACAGCTGAGAAAATTATTTTAAAACTCTTTATCTGCATGAAGTGTTTTCCACTTTGAAAAACAGGACTGAATATCATTTATTGATTTATTTTTTTAAATGCTGGGCTGCATCAGCAAAGATTTTCTGCCAAACAAATAGTCAAAAATCGCACTTTCGATTTTGGGCCAAAAACATTTGACCGAAGGAATTAAACAGGCCGGTAACTATCAAAATCTATGACTATCCATATCATTTTTAGGGGAAATGGAAATGATAAATAGTGAAAAAAAAACTGCCTTGTTTTCTTTTACTCTCCTGCGCAGATACATTCATGGAACTTTTTCTTCTTCTTTCGGATGCTGCCATTCAGGTGTCGCCACAGCAGATCATCCGTTTCCATTGTTCTCTGTCGCCTGCAGCACATCCATAAACCTCCTCTTTGTCCTTTCTTTTCTCCTCTTGCCAGGGAGCTCCAGCCTCATTACCCTTCTCCCAGTGTACTCCTCGTCTCTCCTCTGTACATGTCCAAACTCGTCAGACAAAAAAGCGAAAAAAATGTCAGACCAAAGTGAAAAAATAAACATAATCATTAGCTTTTGCTATACATCTCTTCTGTTGAAGAAGCTGTTTTCTGTTTTGTCTATATAGTTTTAAGTATTTTCTTTTGTCCCAAGATCTTTGCATAGTACTGTTCAAATATATGCAAGTCTCATTTTGAGGTGGAGAAGCTTCTGTGTGTCATGCGAGAGAATGTTGATGTTTATCTAGCATCTTCCTCATCAGCATGTCTCTCTCAGCAATCCTCTCTTCCCTGACTTCCCTCCATCACCATGGAGACCATACGATGATGCGTTATCACTTGACAGTGGCCCAAATCACAGAGCAAGGGTTTGGTCTATTTGCAGTGTGGTTTATCACACACTCCAGATCCACTTTTAGATGACGGAGCACATCACCTCGCTGGATGGATGAAGTGCTTCTCTTGCAGATGGTAAATAATCAGCATTCACCTTGTGAACTGAGCACGGGGCATATCAGGCACTTAACATATTTCTTCCACGTCTACAGGACAAGAACTGTTGGTTAAAGTTATTGCTCAGCAGACAAAACCTACTGCATAATTCACAGACCAATGCAATGTTCTGTGATGTAAAGACTGACCTACTTCCTGTAGAGACATTCATTCTTGCATCTCTATGGAACGAGCAGGGTAGTGAATTTTTTTTTTGGTGGATCTGGTTTCTTGAGAAGGTGTGCATGAATGCATTTTATTTTGAAGAGAGTGGATTGTTGATGATCATTTGTAAATCATTTGGTCATTTGGTTTGCAATCATGTTGAATAGCTAAATTCAGGCCTTTCTCCAGAATGTACATTGTCACATTTTGCATTGTAACTACTGTCACAATCCACTGCTGCAGCCCTTTGTTGTACTGACATGCATCAAAATTCCCAATGATTCAGTGATTAGATTGACAAGGAGCTCTGGCTTCCTCCCACAGTCCTATGTCTAAGTCAGATGGATTGGAGATTCTAAATAGTGTCTGCACTAGACTCGTGACCTGTTCAGGTAATTTCTCCACTTTTCATCTTTTGATCAGTGGGACGGACTCCAGCAACCCCCCGTGATGCTTGTTAGGAAAAGCAGCTCAGAAAGTGCGTGTTTGTTTTCTTCCTCCGTATTAATGAACGTTTAAACTGTGATCAATACGATTCAAATGTCAAGCATGTCAAGAAAAAGAAAAAAAAAACCCAGCAAAATATGAATCACACAGCAATCATCCAAATAATTGCTAGACTGCTCGATTACGATTAGAATCAATAATGGCAGTTAACATGTTGGCACATCATCCCCTGAGGAGAAAAAACACTATGCAGAAGAATATGAGTCATCTGCTGTTACATAAGTTAGTTCTAGTGTTTGCTCATTAATGAATTAAGTCACTTTCCATTACTAAAATCTAGTGACCAAAATCTCCCTTGGCTATTTTTGAGAAAATAAGTCATAGTCATTAGTTCCTTCTATAATATTAATAGCTTGCCAGTACAACTAAAAAAAACAACTAAAAAAACACTTTTTGAATTTTCATTCATTTCCTCAGATGCTTGGATCAAAAGCAGATTGCTGGCATTTATTTTCAAGAATATTTGGGTTGATTTTCAAGAATATAGGTATGGACCATGGGCTCCATGTCAACAAAAGCAGCCTCATGAATCCCTGACAGTGTCTGTAAGATCCGTTGGCTCCTCCTTTTGTAGAGTCATGTTGTGAGAGTCTCATGTTGGCCGTCGGCCTCTTAAAGGGGCCAACGCACTCAGAAACCGAGCATATTTCATGTTGACAGGATGAATAAGGAGGCTGAGGCGTGTGCGCTGCTGCTATGAGGAACTCAGGCTCCCTGGCCTGCTTGTCTTCTCTCCTCACTGTTCACACATGCGCCGTTTCCATGGCAATGCCCTGCAAAGGCAGCGGGCTGGTGCTGATGACTGTGGCGGGGGTAGCAGTGCTGTTCTGTCATGGAGAAAAATGTAATGCAATACAGTGAATACAATCAACACCCACTCCAATCCCAGACACACTTCCTGAGATGAAGACTTTTATTTTGCGATGGAAAATCATCTTCTGTCTTTGCAGCTGCACCAGCAGTCTTCTCCCAGAGTTTTTCCAGCTGAATAGCACAACCTTTTTGTCAGAAGAATAGTGTAAATGATCTATCATCTTCTTCTTCTTCTTCTCTTTTTTTTTTCAACTGTTCCTGCTAGGGGTCTCCACAGCGGATCATCCTTCTCCTTTTCTTCACGTCCTCTGCGTCAACCTCTTTCACACCAAAGTGTGAATTATATATTGTGGCTAAAATACTTTGCAAAAATGTTAAATAGTTAGAAGCAGCTTGGTGTTATCTGATATATTGACTTCTTTTCCCTCATTTTATTAAGATCACTCATTGACCTAATATTCCAAAAATAGAAATGTTTTGGAGGAAGAAAAATATTCTTAATTTTCTGTACATTATTGAAGTACATACATGAGGATTTGAACACGTTTTATTTTGAGTCTGTTAGTTATGAATGTTGGTAAGAGTACCCACCATAAACGTGGCTGGGACCGTCCAAAATGGAAATAAATGGTAAATTAGCAACTTCATACTTTCATTCTCTCCACCAGAGCAGATGCAGAACTTCTTCACACACAAATGTCCTAGTTAAAGAGTTAGATCTGCTTTCTCCATCTGCAACCTCCCCAATACAGACAATAGACTTCTGAGGTCAAGGGAAAACCATCATTGACCACTTCAGTGAAAGTGACTGTATATGTCATTGTGAAATACGGTGCATGGCATCTCCTGCTTGTCACCCATACACACCGTAGCAGTGGTCTGCTGTATCAAGTGCCCGGGGAGCAGTGATGTACCTCAAAGGTACATCAGAGCAACCTACTGATCTGGGTTTCGAACCCATGACCTTCCAAGCCTGGGGCCTAGTCCATAACCACTCTGCTGCCTCACGAGGAATACGCCTTGGTAGCAGTGGGATTCAAACCCTCGCTCCCGAAAAGACTGGAGCCTTAATCCCACTGGGCCAAGCTATCCTGATGAAACTCGTGAGAATTTAAAGCAGGGCTTGCTTATAGAGCTGAGGTCTGTTGCTAATAACTTTATAGAAAAGCAAAGTGGGAGATACTGCTTTAACTTTACTTTATCTTTAGATCATCACAGATTCTCATCGTAGAACAGGGCTTGATCTTTAAGTTCTGCGCTCCTATGAGAGGTCCGTTGAGAGATAACTAGCAGTGGAATTTTCCAGTTATCTTTATTGGTTTTAATTCAGAGTCTCTCATTTTCAGTATTGCTGATTTGCTGAGAACAGTGTGACTAAATCTGATTTTACACTTTTTTCAAGTAAATGTGATAAGTACTTCCACAGCCTCCAGAGCTGCCCTTTTCTTTACAAAGAAATCAGGGTTACATTTTAAGGGTTGCGCATCCCTTAACGTCAGTAGAGTATCTAGAGTACCTCCATCCATCCATTATCTGCCGCTTGTCCCAAAATGGGGTTGCGGGGGGTTGCTGGCGTCAAACCCAGCGCACACAGGGCGAGGACGGGGGACGCACCCTGGACAGGTCACCAGCCCATCGCAGGGAGGAGCGTGACTGGGATGGCACCTTGCTCAAGGGTACCTCAGGGCAACCCACTGGGAAGGGGTTCGAACCCCCGATCCGCCGATCACGAGGCCAACGCCCTAACCTCTAGGCCACCGCTGCCCTTCTAAAAAAAAACAATGTTGAAGATTTCTAACACCTTTAATAAAGAAGCTAGGCTTGGGTTTCTTGCTTATGATTAAATGTTTAATAGTAAAATGGTTATTAACACTGGTTTCCCAGCACAAGAGTGGCATTAAAGTGTTTTGTAGCATTATATTTTATTCTTATTAATTTTGTGGGATGAACGTTCATATCTGCATCTGTGACAGATTAGGAAGCACTTTAGAACATGGATGAAAAATGGAGGCACACTTCAATGCCTTTCTGTAAAAGTCCATTTGGAGGGAACACTGTGTTGTAGACAGAGAAATGAGAGTGGAGTACATTTTCATGTTTTTTTATGATGGGGCGGGGGGGGTAAATGAACTGTAAAGCCAAGTCCAAAACTGGACTTGATGGGCAGCAGACCTTAACTTGAGAGCATTATTACTGCACCCATTCTCAAAGGATGTGAGATAAATTTCAATCCCTATTTTGGAAACACAGGGTCACATTATGTAATGGGGTCATGAGGGTGTGTGTTAGGCTACAGATGTGAAAAGGCTTCTATATTTAGTCAGCAGTTTCTCTCTGTGCTATGGAAAGGGATGAGAACATTGTTGATTTTCTAACTGTAATCGCTGTTTGCTACTGAATTAAACACACTGGATATATCTGTGTAGCCTGTGCCAAAGGTGTAAATGCAAAGTTAGTTGCAGCAGGTGTGTTTTTATACAGTATATATATTTTATAAAGAATATACAGTACTGTGCAAAGGTTTTAGGCAGGTGTGGAAAAAATGCTGTATCCCTCTCTCGCTCCCCCCTGCGATGGGCTGGCGACCTGTCCAGGGTACGTCCCCTGTCCTCACCCTGTGTGCGCTGGGTTGGACACCAGCACTCCCCCGCGACCCAGTTTGGGACAAGCGGCAGAAAATGGATGAATGGATAAGGACACTATATATTCCAATATGTGGAAAAAAGGAACATTGAGATAATTGAAAGGGTACCTTCTCTCAGAGTTTTTTTTCAAGTTATAATGTAATAATTACATTTTTGTTTGATGGCTTGGTTTAACAGAAACATGGGAAGTTCTTTGTCATACTTGCAGGGAGTCTTTTTCAGTGTATTTTCCCAAAATAGTGTGGATAAATCTGGTCTCTGATAGTGATGATAACACATTTTCATATCGGCCCATCCCAAGATTCCTGATGTGCTGCTGAAAAGTTCTGTTTCTGTGTTGATGAACATGAACATGGACACTGCAGAACCCTCTGATTAAAGTGCTCTCGAACCCCAGAATTTTTCGAACAGGTCATTGTAAGTGTGCTTCTGAGCCATAGTGTGTTGAATCAGGACACTGATTTGTGTCTGTGTAATCAGCTTAAGTGAGAACCCGGCACTGTTGCGTAAGCCAGTGTCTCCTTTTCTCTGTGATAAAACATGCAAGAATGTCAAAGCTCACGCGGGGCTGTGCGGATCAGGGGACGGTCCCGGCCGTATGTGAGGAAGCAGTGAGAGTGCAGGGGACATTAATGCAGCGCTGTTCCTTCATCTGACTTCACTCATGCAGGTTTAATGTGGCAGAAGCTGAGCTCAGGGGTCTAGAGCTGCCTGTTAAGCTTGCGTGCAGATTTTAGCTGGAAGGCTTACCAGGGAATGTCTCAGACGCAACAGGCTGCATATTAAGGGCGGTGTAGATTATACACACTACCATCTTTATTGATACTTGAACTGGGTGCAGAGGTATGTTGAAAAGAGGAAATGACATTTTTTCCCCTCAACCCAGATGTAGTCAAGTTGCCAGGACATAATCGCTTCTTTTGTTTTGTAGTGGAGCAGTGAGGCCAATATAAGCAGTAATTAGTGGAACCCACCAATGGGAACTGGATGCCAAAAAATTATACTTTTTCCTAAAACTTTATCTGATCAAATAATCTTACTTATGTGGTTTCTGACACCGTATGACACTGCATTTAAAAAATGTATGCATATATGTATGTTGCAGAGCTACAAACCTTACATTCTGAAGTCTGAATTTAGTCCATCTTTACAAAGAAATGTGTCACTTGTGGGGCAAGTGGGGCAGCGGTGGCCTAGTGGTTAGGGAGTTGGCCCCAGGATTGGAAGATAGTGGGTTCGCATCCCTTACCAGCAGGTTGCCTGCTCACTGCTCCCCGGGCGCTTTCAATAGCTGCCCCCTGCTGCGTGTGTGTGTGGGTAAAATGCAGAGGTGTAATTTCATTGTGCTTCACTGTGTGCTGTGATCTGGTTCACGATGACAAGAATGGTCACTTTCACTTCACAGTGGAGCCCTTATGATGATTTATGTAAAAAGATTAATTATTTTAATTCATTTCCATTTTATATCATTTTTTTTGCTTGTTTTATAATTAAATTTGATTAAAACTGCAAGTAGGGGCAGTGGTGGCCTAGTGGTTAGGGTGTCGGCCACATGATTGGAGGATCGGGAGTTCGAACCCCTTCCCAATAGGTTGCCCTGAGGTACCCTTGAGCAAGGTGCCGTCCCCGTCACGCTCCTCCCTGCGATGGGCTGGTGACCTGTCCAGGGTGCGTCCCCCGTCCTTCGCCCTGTGTGAGCCGGGATGGACTCCAGCACCCCCTGCGACCTCGCTTGGGACAAGCGGCAGAAAATGACTGACTGACTGACTGACGGACTAAAACTGCAAGTATTGTAGCACTGGTTTTATTTCATTATTGAGGTTTGGTTGCGGAAAAAAGGTGCAAATGGGCAAATAAAACCTCTCCGTAGTAAGACTGAACAATAAATTATTATTAAACCAAATAAAAAAGGAAATTTGAAAGAGTGCAAGGGCTACAGTTTGAATTATATTTTACCTTATCTGGTTCTGAATGGAGGAATTGAAGTAAATAATGCTAATTAATAATGGAGCAATAACATTGTGTTAAGGATGCAAAGCTGAATTGGTAGTCTGTGCATATATATATATACACAGTACTGTGCAAAAGTTTTAGGCAGGTGTGAAAAAATGCTATAAACAAAAAATGCTTTCAGAAATTTACAAAATGCAAAGTGAGCAAACAAAAGAGAATCTAAATCAAATCAATATTTGGTGTCACCACCCTTTGCCTTCAAAACAGCATAAATTCTTCTAGGTACACTTACACACAGTTTTTGAAGGAGCTCGGCTGGTAGGTTGTTCCAAACATCTCGGGGAACTGACCACAGATCTTCTGTGGATGTAGGCTTCCTCACATCCTTCTGTCTCTTCATGTAATCCAGACACACTGGATGTGGAGATCAGGGCTCTGTGGGGCCAGAAGAACTGATGCTGGTTTGAAGGTAAAAGGTAGAAACACCAAATATTGATTTGATTTAGATTTTTCTTTTGTTTGCTCACTTTGCATTTTGTAAATTGATAAAAATAAACAATCATTATTTATATTTCTGAAAGCATTCTTTTTTTACAGCATTTTTTCACACCTGCCTAAAATTTTTGCACAGTACTGTATGTATATGTGGTTTTATATATATATATATATATATATATATATATATATATATATAGTGCTTTCTTAGAAACTACTTTTTTGTCAGTCAGGCCAGCACAGCTACACTACACAGCTGCGCTCACAATGCTCGGCTGTGTACATCACACACACACACACACACACACACACACACACACAAACACACTTCTCTCAGAACATTGCCTTCCTAAAAATTGCTCCTCAGCAGAATTCCTCAGTACTGTGTACTAAACAAGACTTATTTAATTTAGCCTCAGCATGCTTTTAGCAAAACAGAATCAATATCCTCTTAAGGAGATCCGTTCAGCCTCGTGTCAGTGCGAAGCCACAGGCTGCTGAGAGGATGGACATGTTTTTAATTTGTGGTTGAAAAGGGGTGTTAATATCTTCTTTTTTGGGGAAGTGCCCTGCAGCAATAATGGCTATGGAGAGAGGTAATGAGTTGTTGTGCCTCATTTGAATTGATAAATTGAGGGCAACGTCAAGGGCACATGAGGATGTTATTAGATGCCTCAGAGATGTACGTATCTGACTGAAGTGCTGGGGCGATGGGCCAGCAGGTTAGAGCTTCATATTATAAGGCTGCTGCTTTGTTCACATTGGACAGATGCTGCGCTGCCAAGTACGAGAAGTGTGAATGCATTAACCAGAGTTGATTTTTTTTTTGCTCTGACACATTAAATCTGCCTAGAAAAAGAAACTCACTACTTAGGGAAATCAGCTGTATTTGAACGAGGACCAAGCTGTTTAAACTGTTCTGCTCGTTAGCCAAAAACAAGTCTGTGCACTTCCATTTCTCCCCGTATTAAAGCTATTCCTGCATTTGATGGAGATAAAATTCTTGTTCTCTCTGGTCTGATACTGAGATGTTGGTCTTTTGCTTCTTTTGAAACAATCAAGACTGTAATAAACACTGCTATCATAGGCCTTTTGTCTTCTTCTTGTTTTATTTCATCCCCTCAACGTGTATGAATTCTCAGTCCTCATTTGTGTATGAGATGCAGTGAGACACATTGCATTGTGGAGAATGAATAGACGTCCCCCAAGCGCAAGCGGTAGGAGCCACAGCCGTTTCTCAGAGAAGATTATCTCTAATTGGGTCGAGCAACAGGGGATGGACGCAGCTGTTTCCAGGGCAACCAACCCAGGAGGGATGGCTGCCGGAAGTGATATGCCAATTTGCTTGATGCGATGAAAGATTGGCGCCCCTTGTTGGCTTTCTGGTCAGTGAGAAACTTTGTCTTCTGTGTCATCCTTGTTGAACGGTTGCAGAGCGCCCACCTGGCGATGATTGACACCCTGATGATGGCCTACACGGTGGAGACTGTGAGTGTGGAGAAGGTGGTGGCGTGTATGCGGCAGTATTCCACAGACTATGCCGAAGGAGATGTCCCTTACGACACAGAGGACGCTGTCACCAGCTGGATGAATAAGGTAGTCACAGTCAACCTTTTTTCTGTAGACTTGGTCCTGAACTTACCCTAACATCAGAAAAGTTTTAGCAGGCAAATTAAATGAACTTAGTATAAATGAGAAACAAAGCAAAAGTGTTCAGGGTGGTGGTGGTGGTCTAGTGGTGGGTACTTGCCTATAGACCAATGGCTCAAGAGGTCCCAGGTTCAAATCCCACCTCTACCACCACCACTGGGTCCCTTTGCAAGACCCTTAACCCTGTGTTGCTCCAGGGGGACTGTCCCTGTAATTAGGACATGTAAGTCGCTCTGGATAAGAGCGTCTGAGAAATGCCCTAAATGTAAATGTAAAAGTTCATCATGAAGATTGGCCGTGGAACAAATTTGATCATTTTTGCATGCTAGCCTTGTTTTCATGGTCAAAGCATCAGGAACAGGATAACCAGATAAATAAGACTTTTGCCCCCTGCTGTTGCAGAAGATATTGTCCCAAATATGAAGAATGATATAATAAACAAAGATCAGGATGAATAATAAGGTCTTCTTTAATTCCTGTCCTAGTAAATGAGTGTTTGGCAAAGTCATTGTTTGGAAGGACTTCTTTTACTGCACTGTTTGAAAAACAGTAAGAGAATCTATTTGCTGCCATTTTCCATCTCGCTTGGCATCTCTGTGACTTGCCTAAGGGACGTCCCTTATGGGCCCAGGCTCGGACTGTTTACATTCTCATGCAGGTCAACTGTGCTGCCAAATGCAAACCACAGTGTGCGTGCACACACACACACACACACACACACACACACACACACTGTCATTTAGACTGCATTAACAAAATAACATATAAAAGATTCCAGCCTGAGTTTGTTCTTTATTTATTCATAAGTGAGTAAAATGTTCAGTTTATCAGTAGATGCCAAGATTGTTACAAGCTATGAGATACCAAATACTCTTTAGACAACTCTAAACTTCATTCTACTCAAAATGGCAATCAAGCTTCATATGTGGGTTTTTTTTAATTCTCTGCACCCTGTTGTGATGGAATGCTTTACTGAATGCTGCGTGGTGTTACTCCCCCATCTGAAAGGTGAACGAGTACTTGAAAGAAATCATCATGCAGGAGCAGAGGAGGAGAGAAGTGGAAAACGCAGAGCCTGTGGAGAACCCGAAGGTGAGTGGGTGGGCAAACTGTGCATTCTTTTAAAGAGCCTCAGTGATTAGTCTGCTGTAGCTACTAGAGAGAGAGAGAGAGAGAGAGAGAGAGAGAATGAACTTCTGGGTTATGATACACTTGCAGTTAACAACCACATACAGATTTCTATGCATGTACCTCTTTGGAGGATTATGAGCCATATTTTCTAGGATGCAGGTCAGAACTGAGGACAAGCACAGCTCACAGTTTAGATGAAGCCAGGATAGACCAAACAGCCAACTGGTTTGCGTGTATTTCACAGCAAGTATCACTTCTAATGAAATTGATCAGTAAATACAATCATACTGTTTTTTTTTTTAACTGTTTTGTTCTTTCCAGCTATTCAACATAATTCAATTTTATATAGATAACAACAGAGGTGGCAATAGTGCAGTCCTTTTTATACTGAAGTACAGTTGTGTGTGCATAAGTTTACTTACACAGACTCGTACTCATATGATTGCAAAATTACAATTTTTCCAGCACTTTCTGTGCACAGCAAGCTGAACCACCAAATTCATATAATGACTATTACATCACACTCCAAATACAATACTGATCTACTGAAATCTACTAATGTTCGTTATTTAATCTACTGACAATAAAGAACATTAACTTCATTGCTTCACTAGTTCTCCTGAATCACATTCATTTTGCACCGTTTCTCTACGGCTGGCCTTATTATCTCTTTAAGTTGAAAGGTCGTGAGATTGTGTTGGGAGGACGATGCAAAATGAAAATAATGGATAATTCTTCTCAACTGCATTTAAAATAAAGCAGTCCTGCCTTAAACCTCATTAAACCTCATTAGAAATGGCTGAGAACTCTACTTAAATAGAGTAATGAAGTATTTGAACTGTGTCACCTTCCATCTCCAGATAACAGTGTGTTATGCAGTGTCAGAAACCGCATGAGCAAGTCTTTTTTTAAGTGAAATGAAAGTGACTATTTTGTCATTGTGATTACATTGGACAGCACGCAGTGAACCACAATGAAATGCAACCTCTGAATTTCACCCACATGCAGCAGTAGCGGTACATCAAAAATGAAGCCCACAAGCTAGCGAAAATGAGTAAAAAGTGAAAGTGACTATTCTTGTCACTGTGAAACAGCGCAACACAAAGTGACCCACAACGAAATTACACCTCTGGATTTAATCCACACACATGCAGCGGGGGGCAGCTATTGAAAGTGCCTGGGGAGCAGTGATGGGGATGGTACCTTGCTCACTGGTCTGGGATTCAAACCCATGACCTTCTGATCCTGGGGCCAACTCCCTAACTACTAGGCAAATAGATTGCTTAACAACTTTTCTTCTTCTATTGGTAGTTAGCTACAATAGTCCAGAAGTTGAAAAACGCTTTAATTATCAAACATGTTTTTCTGATCACATTTTGGAAAGATGGACAAATGTTTGCAAATGTTATTTGTTTTGGCAAAACTGCTTTGAACCGTGACATCACACTGCAATATAACATTGCTGTTTAATACAAAACTGAAATTCCATGTCAGGTAGTACCTTTTTAACTTTTTAACTCATGGTATAATATATATATATGTATGTATGTAAAAAGATGAAGACGAATTTAGAATAATTTTTTGCTGAGAAACTTCCTTTCAGATGAAGCTTAAAAAAAGAACTGCAACAAGGAAACAAAGGAAACTTCAAACTGGCATCACCTTCCTGCTATAATAAAATGCACATCAGTCCAAAATGTATAAATTTAGTCATTTTTAATAAAAGCCTGATGAGCATGAGCTGTTTCAGGCTTATGCTCGCTTTCTTTCGCCTCTGATGAATCTGTATAAGTTGTTGCTAAGGTGATCCGTCAACAAACCCTGCTGCATAGCACAAATATTAAGTCATGCTTATAATGATGTATGCCAGGGTGCAAGCTAAGGGCTCACCGGCTTTGCTGAGTCATGGACTCATCTTTGAGGAGCGTCCTGAGCTCTGGAAGCTCTCAGTTTGATGTTGTGATGTGGACATTTTGCTGATGTGTGTGGTTTTCACTTGTTTAATGCATTCGACAGTCCTCCTGATGACCCAGCCATTCTGGCACTGAGGATAGACGTCATCTTTGCTGTTTTGCCTCTTCACTTCCCCCATAAGCCCCGAGTTAACCAACCATAAGAGGCCCTCTAACATCCCGTTCTCTGGCTGCGTCCCCATTTAAACTCCCTCACATGGCCTTCTGTCGGGACAGCGGTGCAAAGCCACTGAACTGCGCGCATCCTCATCTCAGCAAACGTTCAGCTCATAGCGTGTGCCAAGCACGCAACCTGTTATACTCTGTACTGTGAGTGGATACATGCTTAAAAAGGTTTGAATTCTGGCCAATATTATCTAAGTTGGCACATTGCTATCCTTCAGTCAAGTGGTTTTAGTTAAGTTAGAGAGCCATTCTTTAATGAAATGGTCTTTAGTGGTATTTTCCACATTATAAAATAGAAGTGAGGGCATGACACAGATGAAGTAAGATTTGCTCCTGTCTTATGACTGCTTGTTTGGGCTTGGCATCTAAATCTAAAAAAGTTTGTTTTGGAAATCGATTCCTACATAAGCCCTAACTACATAAGCCCTATTTGTTTTGTCTCATAAACTCATTATTCTTGTCTTGTAAACAAACAGAACTAGTAGATAATGAGCAGACAATCCTTAAAAAGCCCATTACGTAGCTATATATATATGTATGTATGTGTATGTGTGTGTGTATATATATATATATATATAGTACTGTGCAAAAGTTTTAAGCAGGTGTGAAAAAATGCTGTAAACTAAGAATGCTTTCAGAAATATAAATAATGATTGTTTATTTTTATCAATTTACAAAATGCAAAGTGAGTGAACAAGAGAGAAATCTAAATCAAATCAATATTTGGTGTTACTACCTTTTGCCTTCAGACCAGCATCACTTTTTCTAGGTACACTTGCACAAAGTCAGGGATTCTGTAGGATTATAGTCGGTGTATGATCAACCAGTTTTACCAAACAGGTGCTGATGATCATCAACGTCACACGGAGGTTGAAACACAGTCATGTTTGGAACAACCTACCAGCCGAGTTCCTTCAAAAACTGTGTGCAAGTGTACCTAGAAGAACTGATGCTGTTTTGAAGGCAAAGGGTGGTCACACCAAATATTGATTTGATTTAGATTTCTCTTTTGTTCATTCACTGCATTTTGTTGATTGATGAAAATAAATGATTAACACTTCCATTTCTGAAAGCATTCTTTGTTTACAGCATTTTTCCACACCTGCCTAAAACTTCTGCACAGTACTGTATGTCACTGTAATATCTTATACATGTGACTATAATGTCTATAAGTCCAGCATCTAGTGGATGGGATCGCAACCAAACTAAGCAAAGCGATCCTTTTGGTGCTTTAATGAGAATTTGCAGCTAATGCCCAGATCAGCAGGAGGGCTGCCTGGAGGAAAAAGCTGCTCATCAGGTTTCGCTCATCCGCTCCATTGTGTTCTTCAAAAACATGAGATGTGAAGTTATTCTGGCACCTGCACACCAAAAATAAAAGCTCCTTAAATGAGCAGACTGGCAACTCAAGGTCTTAACAGGGCAAACAGGGATGTATCCCTCTTCAGTTTATAAGATACTGTGTCACTATCGAGATTAGAGCTAGAAACTCCATTTAAAAAGCCCTGATAAAAGATCTCGTCTTTCACTGAGCAGAGATGTGGTCTCCGGAGGTGCTGCAGGCTGAAACTGTCAGTCTGAGACTTCACAGTTAAGTGAACTACATGTTGACAGTCTGCATAAAATCTTAGCCATCAGTGAGGTGCACGCTTTACTGGGACTGTTTGTCCCGCCCTGCCCTGAGGTTTTTGCAAGACTAAGCATATGAGACTAATGTGAGTAGTCAGTTCTCAGAGGCACTGGGTGTGCGTGTGCGTGTGTGTCTGTGTTTGTGTGTGTGTGTGTGTGTCTGTGTGTGTGTCTGTGTGTGTGTGTGTGTGTGTGTGTGTGTGTGTGTGTATGGGTAGGCCCATTAGTGAGTCGATGCAACAGTTCTCAAAAGGACAGCGCTGGTCCAGAGCACTAGAAGGTCATTTCATTACACAGCAGCAGAAACAGGATAAAAGCACTTTAAGGACAGACGTGGTGTTAAATAAGAGCATTCATTCTCTCATTATCTAGGTTAGGGACTAGGTTTCACAATCAGAAGGTTGTGGGTTCCGATTCCAGACCAGTAGCTTTGCTTGAGGTACCCTTGAGCAAGGTACCAGCCCCATCACTGCTTCCCGGGCACTGGATGTATGACTGCCCTTTGCTTCACTTGGACGTTGTGGTTTGTTGTTGTCTTTTGAAAATGATGAATGGTCACTTTCCCTTTCACTTCATTTTCACAAGCTGAAAGGTAGAGACAAACCCTAGACAGGTTGCCAGTCTATAAACGAGAGCAGCACAGTAATTAGTTCAGTGATTATATTGTCCAAAATGACAGCATTAAAGGCCAAGCAAAAAAATAAATAAATAAATAATGGAGGTTAATGTAAAACTTTTGATTTTTCTCCTCTGTGCTGAAATGACTCCCTGCTTGTTTGTGATGGTGTTGCTGAATCTCCAGGCCCTCAAGGATGGAATGGTCCTCAGGGTTTTGCTCTGATGAGGACACAGACACTGACAAGTGCTTTGAGCCAGACTAGGGTCTCTGTCCTGCTTTGGCAGTGGTTTATTACAGCTGGAATTGAAAAGCAGAGTTATTAACCCTCAGAGCCACATTAATGTCCTGATGCTGGAGTCGCAGGGACTTTTATGAGAGAGTGACGTGACTAAATAGAGGAAAGCCTTCTTTTTGCAGTAACTGCCTCTCTTAAAATAATGAACTATTGATGAAATTGGTAATCACATCAGAGTGCGTCTATCTTCCCTCCTGGGCCTTTCTCCATCACCACTGATGGGATTAGGCTTCACTTCCTGATAGTCTCTCTCTCTCTCTCTCTCTCTCTCTCTCTCTCTCTCTCTCACTCTCTCTCTCTCTCTCTCTCTCTGCTGACTGAAGTCTCCAACCAAATGGTACATGAAGCTGGTTCCTGTAAGTTTCATGATAGATGCAATTATTTCCTCCCTTCATCATGCTTTCATCTGTTTCTCTCTGTTCATCTTCAGTTTCATCCACCACAGCCAGAATAAGTTCATAACCGACTCCCACACAGAGAGGCTAGTACACAAGGATCGTTTCGATTTGTCATAAGTATTAAAGGGACATTCCAGCATCTGTTCAGCCTGTTTTTTTTTCTCTACCTCTAGCATTTGGTCTTTACCCAAGAGAATCATTTCAGTGTGTGTCCCTGTTCCTGGCAAAAGAACAGAAAAAGCACACTTTTTTTTATAACAAAGGGTTCATTACATTTACAATGGCTTCTATTAAAGGTGAGTCAAAAGTACAGATAATATTCATTGCAGAGGCATAACACATTTTTTATAGCGACACTATTATAGCCACATGGCAAAATCTTTCTTTATAAAAGTCATTTTATAATGATAATATAATTTTATATAATGTACAAACACTATTATAAGTACATTTTTAATGGAAGTTAAAGGACCTTCTTACTGATGTGTCATCAGTGAGGTCCGAGTTAACAAGTTTTGTAGGTTGGAAAAAAGCTGGTGTGTTCCTTTAATGGGCTATAATTTGTGTACATGGAATTCCATCATGCTGTGGTTTCTGTTTTTGTTTTAATAGCTTCAGATTTGCGTTCATTCCATCATGTGTGTAGATACTGTGCAGGGCTGCATGATATGGATAAAATGCCATATTACTATCATATAGTGTGACATAATGAATTAAATATTCAAGTTAAATACTTTGATGAAACCTGGTTGGTTTTAGTGAATGCCTGATTCCTCTAAAGCCCCAAAGAGCATAAATGATTGATCAGGATGCTCACAGCAAAAGACACTAGTCATTTGCATATTGCAACCTTCTGATAGCAGTGTTATGATTCTGATATGATTTGCAAAAAGTGTATTGTGCAGCCCTTTCACTGTGCCAGAGCTGTGTCTGCTGGAGTGTTTGTCTGCTCACACTGTTTGTTCTCACTGTTCGTGTGTAAAGAACTGTTAGATAAGCAGCCGACATAAACCTTCATCCATCATATGTATCATGTTCATTAAATGCCCTGTGCTGATGGTAAATTGTTTGTTTGTTTGTTTGTTTTTGTGCTGGATGATAGGCCCGCTACCGAAAAGAGCAGGTGCTGCCGAAGACAGTGCCATGGATCCCCCCAGTGGACAACCTGCTGAAGGACAGCACAGATGGCTGCGGCCTTGCCGCCCTGCTGCACTTCTACTGCCCTGACATCGTCAAGCTAGAGGGTACACACACCTGTGAAGCCACACTGTGTGTGTGTGTGTGTGTGTGTGTGTGTGTGTGTGTGTGTGTGTGTGCACGCATGTGTGCATCTTATAATTTAAAAGTACATGTTTTTAATATTTGAGAACATGTTTCATGTTTCCTGCATCTTATTAGCATAAAGTCGGACTGGACAATATGAGGATATGAGGTTATTAATAAAACAATATATGATTTTCTGAACATGTCATTATATCGTCAGTAGAGTAAGTAACACATATAAGATTTCCTCTTACAAACATGGCGTAATTAGTGCTGTTTAATGGGATTAATTTCAGTTCAGTGTATTAAACAAAGAATAAATAAAGATGCTTTTTTTTTTCATGTAGTCCATTTCTATACAAATGTAAAAAAAAAAAAAGAAAGAAAGATACACATATTGTGGCGTTGTTAATTGTGAAAATTAAGTATTGATACATTTCAAAGGAATTGAAACTTAATGAGAAATGTATTTGCGGTTAGAGAGAATTTAAATGGGGTGTCAGCACTTTAGATTAACTTATATATATATATATACTTTTAATTTGTATATATTTTGAGGACATTTAACTCCAAAAATGTGAATTGAAATGATGTTCTGCTTTTGTAGTAAAGGTCTTCTTTTTTGTATCGCTCAAGGTAGTTATTTGTGTTTTGGGAAACCAAAAGGTTGCTTGCAAAGACAAAGTGATTTTGTAGCTTGATCTGACAATTTTCACGAAAAAGTGAGAAGACGAAGAAAGGAAGGAGGTTTGTTACTTATCTTCCCTGAGTCAAGAGTCTCAGTTCAGTGATAGTGCAGCATGATCGCTGTTAATCATCCTTAATGTAATTACATCAAACTGAAGACTGTGGAATCAACTCTTCAGAAAAGAAGAGATTACTTTTCAAAGACACAGAGGCAAACGAGTCCTTTACGCCACTTATCACATACGTTTTGTTGATTTGATTAACAGCCTGACCTTTGATTGGTGGAGTCCCAGTGGACTCCTTTGACAGTATTGGTCAAGCTATAGTAAGCTCTAGAAGAAAAGCACTAGTGCCTGGATTAGGCTTTGGACTGAAAAGAAGTTTGGTGCTTTTTTTGACAGACATATGCCTGAGGGAGACCATGTCGCTGGCAGATAGCTTGTACAACCTGCAGCTCATTCAGGACTTCTGCCATGAGCACTTGAACCGCTGTTGCCACTTCAGCTTGGAGGACATGCTCTATGCATCTTCATCAGTCAAAGTAAGTCTGTATGCCAGCCTGATCTTTAAACTGCTGTAGAACCATACAGTTGACTAAAGGTACCAAAAGCAACTGACCTATCTCACTGACCTAACTGTTCATCATAATCATAATCGAAAGGGTCAAGCTTAAAGTAAGCTGTGTTGTACATAGCAAGCATTTAATGTTCCTTTAAAGAATGGAGAACTACTTTGAGAAATCTAAAGTGGTTGTTGATTGATTCAATTTTGTATTAATTTTTTGCCTCTTTCCACTGTCTTGGTTTGAGGTTTCCAGAGCGGTGTAAGAGTGGGTGTGCCCAAACTTTTGACTGCTGCTGTATACATTGCACTTTGAGCAAAATGGTCGATCAGTGCCATAAATACATATCATTAATTAGTCGTTTCAACATGGCACCTTGCGAAGGAGAGCAGACGGACATTATTGGACTGAATCACAATTACAGTGACATGACTGAGGGAAACAGGTTAGAACTGCCGTGGTGCCGGTGAGATGAATGGTGTTACGGCCGTGGTTTTGGAGTATTGGCACAGCTCACTTTTACAAACAGATGAACAGCCAGTGGGAGTAGGCAGTTGGTGTATTCACATTTGCCAGAGCGGTGAGTCATGCTTTAGAAATGTAGCGGTGGAAAAAGGCTCCCCATGGTAACAGATTCTCAGCCACAGTGAAGGCGCAGGAAGAAACGCTCCCTCCCTCACGGTTCTATATACAGTGATACAAACCTCAGCCCGGATTTGACAAGTAAATATAGAAAGGTTTAGAATAAAACTGGGCCGTATGATGATATTTGTCATTGTTGTGATCGGTTTTGGATAATTAGATATTGTCAGTCAATTAGGCAAACTGTAAAGCAGATTCATTTGGAATCTTGGGTGATTAATATGAGAATTTTTCACAATATTTCTTTCTGATATACATACACATTATTGCATATCAATATGATGACACATCAATATATTATGTATTTTGCACCTTGTTTGATGAGGAAAATACCAAACTAACATTGATTTCAAAAGGCAAAAAAAAAAGTTTATTTTTGTCTGTATTGTATCTGTATAACTTTAAGAATGATTCAGAATGAAATGGATCATGGAATCATAACCTACAGAATCCTAATTGAATGAAATGGGCAATCCAAGATTTACTTTTCTAAAAATGAAGGAATCCACTGTTATACTATTGTACAACAGAGAGGTTTCTGACTTAAAAGACATGTTTCAACGGAAGTTAAAAGGACTGTTGTGTTTTCCTTGAACGGGATATCAGAGGCTTTTTTTTCTGCTGGCATCATTTAAATGTCATCCTGCATCCTGAATCCTTTCATGAGCCACTGAACGCAGCCCAGGCTGAGCGGATTCTCCGGGACATCTAAAACAAGGTCCTAGGCTAAATAGGAACGCTGATGTTCTGTATGGTCTGCTTGAGTGTTCCTGACAGTGTTTCCTCTCTAGACTGCATGCAGGGGATGTTTTGCTGCACAGAGGCTGAGTCCTGAGGACAGCCAGAAGCTTACTTGGTGATGTGAACAGGCATTGCTGTCAGTAGTTCTGTTGCATAGTTTGGTTCTTATAAGGCCTGCGAAACATTGTTACTTAATCAGGATCGCATCATCAGACTTCACAATATGGATATTATTGTCTATATTATTGTGTACTCTGAGCGTGCCATAGTCATATCACTGAATTTAAAAAGCATTGAAATGTAGCCAAATAACTGCCTTTTATTATCCCTTAAAGAGTGAATACCTTTGCTTCTGAACCAATAATAACATTATCATTCATTCAGTGTGTGTGTGTGTGTGTGTGAGGCTGCTGTACTGAGATGTGAAAGGAATTGAAAGCAGGTTGAGGAGCAGTAACCTTGACCTACTTTCTGTTAGCACAAGCTCACTGAGTCCTCCAAATCTTTCTTTACCGAAATTCAGATAAAGAAATGTAATGCCACACCATAGATTAACCTTGAAAGTGTTTACACCCACAATGATCAAAAGGATATGAATAGACAAACCAGTACCCAGACCTGTGAACAAGCTGACACTTTACTGTGAACTGACAGATTAGGACAGCACAAAAATCTCATCTGACACCAACAGCAATGTGATCCGAACCTCAAATAAAGTCGATCAGCCACAGCGCTGGTATGAGGCAAGTGTGAGTTGACACATATATTGTTAATTGGTGACGCAACCTTATGATCCCCATTTAGCATTTTGCAAAGTGCAAATTGCACTTCCCATTTAACAATGTAGATAAGGAATTTATCTGAAAGACTTTAAACTATGACACTGTTAAAATGGGCAGTTTACAGGTGCTTTCATTGGGTGGTGGTGGTCTAGTGGTAGGATATTCGCCTATGGACCAAAGGTTTGCAGGTGTTAATCCCACCTCCAGCACGATCAGCATTGTGTTCCTGAGCAAAAACCCTTAACCCTATGTTGCACAAGGGAGACTGTCCCTATAATTAGGAAATGGAAGAGCTCTGGATAAGAGCGACTGCTTTATGTCAGAAATTAAAAAGGATTAAATTTGTATTTCTTTCATTTTAGCTGAACTGTTACTTTTATGTGGCGCTACATCCATTTTATGTGTCCAGTCTTTTTAAAGACTGTTTCTATCCGTCTGTCAAAGTGATGGAACTGGCAGTGTCTTGGCAGTTAGGCAGCTGATGAGGTGAAGAAGCTGCTGATGAGTATGTGCTAAAAGGATTAATGGCTTTTTTAAATGGCTCTTCTGTGACACCAGTGCAGGCAGTTTTTTAACACCAGAGCTCAGAATGATTTCAGATTGTTCAGCTGATCAGAAAAGTTCAGATGACTCTTTTGGCCACTCTTAATTATTGTAACATGTGGGGAGAGAGTAACATAGGCAGGCAGATGTAGGAGAAGTCAGGGCAGACCATCTGTGAGAAAGTGCTCACACTCTCCTGCTCACACGCTTGCCTTGCACGGTAAGCAACAGCCTCTTAAACACCTTTTATTAGAGTGCTCATTAACTTTTTTGCTTCTGGGGTCATTGCACTTATACAGTTTTGAGATTATAGGTAAAGTCTTGTTTGTAGCTTTGTTGGTGGTTTTACAGCACAGTGGTAATGGTACCATAATCTCCACACTAAGGTTACTGTTATTTTTAACAGCCTATAATGGCATTCCGCTATTGCAGACCACTGATTTTTAATGCTTTTGATCATGTGGGGAAGATACAGGCTTGATGGAATACATCAGGGGGCCAGCGACGTGCTTAGGGTATATATCAACCTATAGATAGTGATGTGTGCCAGCTTGCACATCTGTGCTTGTGAGATAATAAAGAACTGTTTTATTCTGTTCCACGGGTAGATCCAGTGGTACATGTTGCCTTGAAAGATTCAGATCCAAACCCCTTAGAAATTCTTGGGAAAAATCTGAGGTGTCACCTTGTGGGAATTCTGTTCATTAACAATGACCTTTTGGAGAAGTGAGTATGAATATTACTGAAGGGTGAATTTTGCACACTCTGCATGACCGAAGCAGTTTTTCCACTGTGCCTGAAAGCCTTCGGGTATTGGATGCTACAAGCAGTCGCTGCAGCCAGCACATAGCTGTTAATAATTTGTGAAAACACAGAGAGAATGGGATTTCAGAGTAGAGCAGTAATTTCAAAACTGTTATTGAATAAGTTCAGGTTGTAGGACCTGGTGACAGAGATGCATTATTGCACATATGATTGTTCATTCATTTTTAATTGTCCAATATTTCTATTCATTTCTTTGACTCAGCTCAGTTGCTTGATCTTCTTGATAATACATTTGGAAACGCTGCTGCTTCAGGCTCTTAGGAGTCAGCGCACTTGAATTAATGCGCAGAAGAAGTGCAGAGACATCTTGTGGAACAACCAAAATATTGCATCTCAAAAATGTACAATCTGCCCTCTTTAACGTGACGTCTTTTATTAATTTCTCATGTTGTCCCTCCTTTTTTTCTTCAACAGAACAATTACCTTGTATTTATGGCTGAGCTCTTCTGGTGGTTTGAAGTAGTGAAGCCATCTTTTGTTCAGCCTCAAGTTTTGGTTCCTGAAGGTGAACTAATGCTGGAATAAGACTAGCATTTATATTTATAATTAAATATAAATGCATAATATTACATAATATTTATCAAGGATTTGTCTTAAAAATAAGAATGTGCATGGACTGACCTTATCACTGCACCCTTTAGCTCCAGCTCCATCTTTGAAGAATGTTCCGTCAGTGCCCATCTCTAAAGTCACAAAGAGAAGCTTCATGGAAAGACCTCCCAGTCCAGATAGGCCAAGGTATAATAACTTGAAAATCTTCTCAAATTCTTCATTGAGTTGGAAAATTCCTCAACCTGGTTTCAAAATACGATTCCTTTTTCTTAACAATAGAGCCTTTCTATGTGAACATGATTTGTCACTGTAGATTTTTCACTTGTGGAACAAGTAACCTTCTCTGGTGGTATTTTTCTGACATTGTGTCATCAATCTGTCCTGCTACATTTTAGTCTCCCACTGCGGCCACAGCCTCAGACAGCAAACTCAGGTAAGCTGACAAAGCTGTTAAACTAACTTATTTATTTGACTAAGAGGGGTCTATTATTACTTGAAATAGCACATTGGAAAATTCTTAGTCAGTCATGTTGTATCTCAGTAGTAAGTGTGCTTTCCAGGAAGAACACTATTTAACATTAGAAATAAGCAGAATAGAGAGCATTTATGAATGTCTTGGTTGGAGGAATAACATTATTAGTTTCGATCCTAATTTCTCTGTGCACTCCAGCCATGCTGGCTGCATCTCTATGCATGTCTTTCTTGTGAAGATTTAAAATGGGTTTAACATGCTTTGTTAACATTCATATTTTAACAAATAAGTACTTGCTGCCCAAATAAATGCCTTTAAATGTAATTGTAGCACATAGGCATAGTACTAAGTGTCATTTTTTTGATGTCTAGGTGAGATCAAGCGATCAACCTCCATGTCATTTGTGGACAGCTTTATGGGTACTTGGCCCAAAGAGAAAAGGTATGTGTGGTGACACCTATTGTATACTATATATACTAGAAATGAAAATATTTGGAGTATATATTTTATACATATTACAGAAATGTCAGAGACATTTGTGCTGACTGCAATTCTTCCTCCTGTATTTAGGTCAGCTGCTCAGGGAGTGTCTTTTGACATCCCTTTTGATAAAGAGGACAACAGCCATACCCCTGCGCCGGTAAGCCGGGGAATGACCAGGTCTGTAAGCACTGAGGGCTTTGGGTTCAAAATAGCCAAGGGGGTGAAGCGGAACCTGTCCTTTCAACCTGTCGACGGCCAGAACATAGGCATTGAGGAGGAAGGCTGTCCAGACAGCCTCGCAGGAGTCCAGCATGGACGTGTGAATGGCACAGCGCCGCCTAGCATTGAAGAGGCCCTGGAAATTATCCACAACTCAGAGAAGCAACAACAAAGCTCTGAGGCCCAGGCAGAAAGTGGAGGATTCTTCCTTCATCTACAGAGCAAGGCAGAGCTGACCCCCAAAAACCAAGATGAAGAAGCAGACCTAGATTCTGTTTCAGAGACAAAAGGGGCTTTGAGCACATCAACGACAGAGGTAGACACTGGCATCCATGTGAGGACAGAAGACATCCAGGAGACGCTGGATGAAGACTCATCCTTGAGAGACTGCACAATGAGTATTGAGTTAGATATGGACCAGGATTTTGAGGCCAGAGCTTGTCGCAGCCAGGACTCTGCCAGCCCATGCCCCAGCAGTATCAGTGCCAAGTCCCCCTTAGCTAGCACACCAACGCCAGGAGTAAAAATGACCAGCTTTGCTGAACAGAAGCTGAAAAAGCTTAATCCGAATGTGGACACCAAGATTAGCAGCTCTCAGGTGACCACACCGGACGGTTCTGACCTCAACATTACCCACTCAGTCTCCTGGGCGCCGTCACCAGAGGTGAACCCTGCACATCAGCCACCAAAGGATCCAGCCCAAGCCATGGCAGCAGAAATGGTGCAACTGCGCATGCGACTGGAGGAGAAGCGTCGTGCAATCGAGGCCCAGAAGAAGAAAGTAGAAGCTGCCTTCACAAGACATAGGCAGAAGATGGGACGCAACGCCTTCCTCACAGTAGTCAAAAGGAAAAATGATGGCGTCTCTCCAGTCCAGGATGAGGCTTCAAATGCAGATAATGTTAAAATGCCAACAGATAACTCTCAGCCCACAAAGTCTCCAGTCAAGACTCCAGGTGATGAGGGTGCTTCTGAGGCAGACCTGCTGGAGTACACACGCTCCATTGAGAAGCTGAACGCTTCACTTAGTTTCTTGCAGGCAGAGATGCAGCGCTTGGCCCAGCAGCAAGAGGTCATCATGCAGATGCGGGAGCAGCAGGCCTGGGTTGTGTCTCCACCTCATCCTTCACCCAAGAAACAGATGCAAGACTTGCGAGGGAGTGGGGCTCGCTCCTCTGGTTCTCCTTCCCCTGCTGATTCCCCTCATACCACCCATCGCTCCCCCACCAACCTCAAGAGGAAGTCGGCCTCATTCCACTCCAAAACTCCACGTACGCCCAGGCCGAGTGAGCTGAAGATCACCCCATTCAACCGAGTCCTCACTGTTCCCCAGTCTGTAGATAGCATACCTCGTCTCCGTAGGTTTTCTCCATCTCAGTCTGTGTCCAGCTCTTTTGCTTACCTCGGGGAAGACAAAAAACCTATGATGGATACTGAAGCTGCAGAAAAGGACAGTATGCAAAATTTGTGCATGGAGGGCTTCACTGGTGATCTCACTTCACCAACCAAAGAGGCACAACAGGTTGACACTAAAAGAGTCAGTGTGGATTCAACAGCCAAGGAGTTATTGGAGGTGAAGAATGGACAGATGAACGTGAATGAAAATGAAGGGAAAGACGAAGAGAAAAAGTCAGAAGGAGAAATTAAGCCTACAGTCGAGTCGAGTGTTTCAGAGGTGTTATCGCAAACTGTAAAAGAAACAGTCATTGTCACACCCACCGAGAAACCCATCGATTCTCTTAACCAGAACAACAAAAACCTAATTGAGGTCCCACTATCTGTCCTTAAACCTCTTGATGGACAGGAGTTGGAACAGAGCAAGGAGGGGCCAACTGCAGGAGAGAACACGGATGATGACCAGAAAATGTGCTGTGGATTCTTTTTTAAGGTAGTCACATTAATTCACTTTTATATATTTTTAATGCAATTTCTCCACAAAAGTAAGTATCTTGTAGTACTATGAACACAATGCAGATATAATCCACATATAACAGTGCACATGAGTGTAAAATGCACAGTGAAACATAATAAAGTCATCACATTTTCTATTGTTGTTACTGATTTGTGACAGCCTATGTAAATGTGCTTACACCTGAAGTATCTTTTACGTGTTTAACAGAAAGATGCATATTGTAGAAAAGGGTTGGTTCAGGACAGATGTGTTGTGCTCTTTTTTTATCTGGGTAAACCATAGTGCTGTTTGATCTAGGTCACAAAACTGGGGCTAATAAATCATTCAGATAGGGACGTGAGTGTTTTTCACAGACATTAAACAGCACAGTGACTATTTTTGCATTTGGATTGTCAGCGACACCAGGACAGATATTTGCAGCATATTTATTTTCGAAGCCATTACAGCATGACTCATATGTCTTTATTAAAGTTTCTAAGCATACTGTGTGTGGGATTTATAGTGTTCATTCGTAGGGTGTGACTGAAGGGAAGGTGCATGTGTACTTGTGATTAAACATCAGTGTTAATTATAGACATGTCTGTGTTTAAACAGATACACTAATGAACAGTAGACATGTTAATAATAAAGATAGTGGATGATGAATAATGAAGATAGCTGATGTTAAAGTCTTTGCATTTATTCTCACTGTGTGATTAATTAACAGGATGACATGAAAGGGGAGGACAGCATGGCCATGAAGCGAGCTGCCCTGCTAGAGAAGAGGCTGAGGAGAGAGCGAGAGAGCCAACAGAGGAAGCTGCAGCAGGAAGCCGAGCTGGAGCAGAAGAAAGAGGAAGCCAGGTGATGCACCTAAACTGTGGTCCAATAACTGCATTCTTATTCATGCTGTGGTCATATCTTGGTATTATGCTGACTAAAACTACACTGGGGAACATTGCCTACAAATATGTTACCTAAAACGATTTTTAGCCTGCTAATAAGGTCACAAAACAGATTCTTCATTTTTTACTGAAGACTCTGACTATGTTTCTTCTCTCAGGATGAAGGCAGAAGAGGATAAGCTGAAGAAGGAGGAGGAGAAAGCCAGGCGGGAGTTCATCAAGCAGGAATACCTGAGAAGGAAGCAACTCAAACTCATGGAGGACATGGACATGCTGGTGAAAGCTCGACCTGCAGGAGCTAAGCAGAGGAAACCACGGCCCAAGTCCATTCACAGAGACGTGATGGACTCACCCAAAACCCCAGTCCGGGCCTCAGCAGGTAAAGGGGCGAGAGCCCTACTCCTGGCAAGACCCAGCTGCAGCCTGCTTTGTGCCGCCCTCGCCCTTTTGCTTTCCTTCTCACTGCTTCCTGTCATTCCAAGTTTGCTTCTTCTTAACAGTTTCATGCTTTGACTTGCTCAGCTCCACTCGGAACTTCTTTTGTATGACTAATTTCTTAAGCTTACTAAATTTTTCAAAATGATCTTCACACTAATATTCAAGCCTACTCAAACAGTTGCAACAGAAGTGACAGAAATGTTTTGAAGCAATTTATGAAATTTCCTCTCATCCCAAATATAAGCAAAAAATTGCAGAAAGCGTATGACTTTTGAGTCTTAAGGTGGTAGCTAGATCTTTAACCTATACAATGTGATTTTGTTAAAGATAATAGTTTCCCTGCACCTTCTGCAAAATATTAAAACTTCAAATCTCAGGGTGGTTCTGATAGAAAGAATGCTTAGAATGAGGACTTCAGGAGGGGAGAGAGAGCTCCGTGTAAGAACTGCACATGCAAGTCTGTTTAACGCTCTAAGGGACAAATTTGGAGATCTTGGCATGCAGTCTACACAGTGCTTATTAGCAATTAGATTCTCTAGTGCTTGTTAGCTACATTAGCCTCTTAATTCCAATCCAAAACCAAAGGACACTTCACTTACTAAACCTGTCATGGTTGGAGAACAACATTTGGGGTAAGAGGAATAATAAGAATGATGTTTTTCACCAAACTATAACTTTAATTTCATATTGGATAGTGCATACTGAGTGTCTCAAAATCAAAACCAGGGATGAATAGACAAAGTGAGACAGAAGCTCTCAGCAGTGAGTTGCAATAAAGGAGGGAAGCTCAAAGTGCAGCAGGTGGACTTGTCATTGTATTGTGTAATGATGTCTTGTGGCATTCTCGTGTTTTGCTCCCAGGTTCACGGCCTCGTGTTTTTTCAGTGTCCAGCCTTTCTTTGGCCTCGCTCAATCTGGGAGACAATGACAGTGTCAGCTCAGAGAAAAGAGCCCCCAGGTAAGAAGCATTCTTGAGGAGAATTTTCTTCTATTTAAATTCAATATGTTTATATTGCTTTAATAAAACTTCAGTAACTGACTCGTGGAGCTTAAATTTGCACAATATTTTGTGTGACAGCTTTCTTTTACTAACCTGGCATTCCTTATTCCTTGAATTCTTATGCTTTCTTGAATGTTTTCCGGGCTTCTCAGAAGCAATAGCTTAGCGTCGGGCAACCTGTACTACTTCTTGAGCTCTCCTCGAGTGAGAAGGAGAAGGTCAGTTGGATGAGTCACTTCTCTTAGTGGGATAAGTCACTTCACCTTCCCCTCCACTCCCTGATCAGCAACACAGACAAAGCCTGTCTGTTCTTGCTAAAATGCTACCCTTCCAAATACGTCCCATACCACGACTGCTTTGTGCAGGTTTTCATTATGGGTTCTACATAATGACACAGCTGAGGGAAGACCACAGCCATGCCACTAACCTCCCACAGTCATGTTTGTCGCTCACACACTGAATATTCCTCACCCAAAGCCTCACAAATAAAGTCTCTTCTTACATTCTTTGCAACAGATGTGATGCAGAGGGTCAACAAGGGTTTAGCAGCCGACAAAGAAATACAGGGTTTAAAAACTAAGACCAGTTACTTTCATCACCTTTTATTTGTACTTCGCCAATCAAAGTGTTGTAGATGGATTATTATGGAGAGCTTTGTTCACAATGAAAAAAGTTGAGACTTCACTAGGATGGTACTGGAGTGGAATGCTGCCTCAGATGTGGGATGATAATGCAGGTGTGTGATGTGTGTCCCAGCAGGCCTGACTCGGCTGACAGCTTCCTGTCTCCTTCTCGGTCTGGGAGCCACAACGGAGAGAAAGACTGGGAGAATGCGTCCACCACCTCCTCTGTGACTTCAAACACTGAGTATACAGGTTAGAGCACATTGTCCTGGTTTGCATTTATTCTTATTTTAAAGTTGTGTAGGTTTATATAACTAAATCTGTTGGTGCACAGATGATGGATTTCATGAAGCCAAATCAGCCAACGTTTTTTTTTTTTTTTTGGCTAGCCCTTTTCCACCTAAAAACTTGAGCCAAATGGACACATGAAGCACATCGGCTCTTTTTCTGTACTTTCTATAGGCAGTGTGGCAATGATTAACTTTTTTGCACTGCCAGTTCTGGTCTTGGCTGATTGCCTATTCTATGCAGCCCTAAAAGCACTAATTCATTTTTTCATTCACCTTATTTATTTCTCAAACTCTATTTATTTATTAGATCTGAACAGGTGTTTTTGTTACTGTGCCTGTAAGACTGAGCTCTCAGTTTCTGTCCCATTTTCTGTTCCAACCAAAAAAAAACTGTTCATTGTAAAACACTCATTATAACTTCAGCTTAACCAGGTGGGGCTAAACTTCCGCTGGCAGATGTGTGTAAATGTGAGGGTTTCTGTGAGACAATACTTTAAAATTATTATTTTCTTTGTCAGGAATTTTCTTGTTATTTTCGTTATTATTTACTTTGTCAGATTTTGTTTCTTTTTTTTTTTTTATGTACGTCCCTTGAATATATATTGCATGTTCAAGTGATAACTTTCATTTTTGGCAGGTCCCAAATTGTATAAAGAGCCCAGTGCCAAGTCGAACAAACATATTATTCAGAATGCCCTCGCTCATTGTTGTCTGGCTGGGAAGGTCAATGAGGGACAAAAGAACAAAATCCTGGAGGTAAGACCTTTAGAAGTTGGGAGGAAACAAGGAGAGTAATAAAAGATAAAATTAAAAGTCATGGTGTGATGGGGAATGATTATGTCTTTGTGCCGAAATATAATTCTAGTTATATTATGTTGCATTATTTTCTGCTTGATGGCCGATAAAGCAGTGGAAGAGGTGAAAGAAGATAATATTTGTATAGTTCTTATAGATAATAGTTTTATTCTTCCCCGCCCATTGTTGTATGCTGATGTAGTGGTTAGGGAGTTGGCCTCGGATTGGAAGATTGTGGGTTTGAGTCCCTTACCAGTAAGTTGCCCTGAGGTACCCTTGAGTAAGGTATCATTCCCATCGCTGCCCCCTGCTGCAGCAGTGTGTGAGTGTATTGGTTAAATGGAGAGGTGTAATTTCGTTGTGTTTCACTGTGTGCTGTGCCGTGTTTCACATTGATGAGAATGTTCACTTTCACTTTCAGTTTTAGATGTGCAAAAGTCATTCTGTTCGGGCAGATTACTGAAATGAAGTGTTTACAGTTTTTTAAATGGTGAATCGTGCTAAACAAACTAACAAGGTTCATTGTGATCTCCACTTCACCGAAACATGCTTTCATTTTGTTACTTCTTTCTGTAGGAGATGGAGAAATCGGAGGCTAACAACTTCCTGATCCTGTTCCGTGACTCAGGCTGCCAGTTTCGTTCCCTCTACACGTACTTCCCCGACACAGAGGAGATCAACAAGCTGACAGGTATCGGACCCAAGAGCATCTCGCGCAAGATGATCGACGGTTTGTACAAGTACAACTCGGACCGGAAGCAGTTCAGCCAAATCCCAGCCAAGACCATGTCTGCCAGCGTAGACGCCATTACCATCCACAGCCACCTATGGCAAACAAAGAAGCCAGGAACACCGAAAAAAGTAGCACCCAACAAGTCCTAGTACTTCTTAGTGGCTTCCTCCAATGGAGTGCTCCCGTCCAACATCCCATTCCAAAACCTGGACTACACAGATATAACATCTTCATCCTTTATCATGGAACACTATTCATAGTCTCCACCAAATGTAACCAGGAAACACAGGTTTGCTAAATAAAATTAAAAAAAACATTTATGCACAACTGGAATGTACAACACTATGGGCTTATCAGTCACTTCTGTGTTTATGATCTGTCTCATTAGAGTTCTTTTTAAGTAAGGTTGGGTGGGCGGGCGGGTGAGTGATGATTTTTGTATGTGCCAAATAATGAAATGAACTAGTCTGGCGCTTATTTGGTACTCTGAAGCACTGAATGTCATTTGTCTGTATAAAGAAAACTCTTTTTGCATATACATATGTTGAAATGTGGCCTTATGTTGGATTTTTTTGTTTTCTTTTTTAGTTGTTTTTAAGTAGTGTACTGAAGCGTTTGTTAGGCTGCTCCATGGGAGGCAGTTACTATTGGGAAATGTTCTAGAGGGGGAACTCCTCTGGGCAAGCAATGCTGTATGTGTGCATTATACCAAATCAATGTGGTAATATGTAGAATATTCTTGCTTGCATAGAGAGCCCCCCATCTCTTGTGTTTTAAAGTACTTTGCGTTAAATGGCTTTGGTTCACAGCAGGATTGTGAATTCTTACAGTGCAAATAGATTTTTTTTTTCTTTTCATTTAAATGGTATTATTATTTCCACCACAGCAATTCTTTCAACTCGAAATGAAATGTTTAAATCAATGTGTTTGATGATAGGTCGCCAAGGTTTAGAAGACCAAACTCCTGTTACATTATAGCGTAATCGTAGGTTGTAAAAAAGCTAGCTAATTTTTGGATGATGTTGAATTATGTATCAGTGATAATTCCATGCCAGCTTCACACATGAACTGAATCAATAGAAGTCTTTGTATCAGCCGTCATTCCATTCTTATGTTTCCCATTTCTGCTTGGTGACTTCTGCAGAGTTAAATTTGTCTTTGGTGCAAATGACACAAAACCAAGCCCAAATCCCAGAAAGCGATGTGCCAAATGTCATTTTTATTCCTACTGCATGGTTTAGACTGAGAACTAATGCTCTTATTGATAAATCACTCGTATTTTGGCTTTCGGGATGTCAAAAATACGACTACAGATATTCCGCTTTTTTACTGCCTGATGTTTGTTGCTGTTATTTTGGCGGTAAAGACGTGGTAGCATTGTGCTCACTGGGCCATAAAGCAGAATGCGGCTAGTTACGGGTTTAGGCTTTGTGTGTTTGATTTGAACACATGCCTTCTTTTAGCTTATTTAAAGCCCATTCTTTCTCCAGCCACAGAGTCTCTTAGCATGTTCCAGATTTGCCTTCCTACAATCATCCAGAAGCGCACACAGCCGTGCTCCTAATAATGAGCGTATTGGGTCGGGAAAACGGAAGTCAGTTTAGTTTCAGAAGGGAAAACTGTACATGACTGTAAAATACAGTGTCTGTGGGACAAACTTTTTAAGCATTTGTTGTAGTGAATCGAATTGGCTGTTTCAAGCCAAGAACTGGCTGTGTATTTGTAAATGAGCACGGTTTAATATGGTACAGTGTGCAGTGTGAGCTCATCTGACCATTGTAATGAAGCCTCGCTTTTTTCCTTTCTGTTTTTTTAAGACACTGCCATAGCTAACTATGTTTGCTTTATATTGCATTGAATAAAATTTCGCATGGCCTCAAATGCTTTGCTGTGAGTGTTTTGGACCCCAAAAAGGATTGATTTTTCTCTCCAGTTTATTTAAGTTCAACTGTAAAGTTTACTGGTAAAGTTCCTGGAAACATTTCATGACTTTGAAACAGTTCAACTGATGGAAACTGACAGCCTGTTCTGATTTAATGGGTTTTGTGATTTGAAAGTTTAGTTCTGACAATTCATACCCTTGGCTACTTAATGATAAATAAACTTCTAAAGCTTCTTCTAAAACTTTCAAAATGCTTTAATTTACTAATTTATTAGCACATTAATGAAACATTAACGGATTTTAAATATGGGTTTGTAACATAATCACAATGATTTAAGGTTCTTTTACTTTTTTTACTCACATTGTCCTCACACTATCCTGGCATCTGTGGAGCGGCGGTGGCCTAGTGGTTAGGGAGTCGGCCCCAGGGTCGGAAGATTGTGGGTTGAAATCCCTTACCTGTAGGTTGCCCAGAGGTACCCTTGAGCAAGGTACCGTCCCCATCACTGCTCGCCAGGCACTTTCAATAGCTGCCTCCTGCTGCATGTGTGTGAGCGTATGAGTTAAATGCAGAAGTGTGATTTCGTTGTGTTTCACTGTGTGCCACATGACAAGAATTGTCACTTTCAACTGTTTAGTTGTACAAAAGAGCCAGTTGTTATTTACATTTACGGCATTTAGCAGACACTCTTATCCAGAGTGACTTACATGTCCTAATTACAGGGACAGTCCCCCTGGAGCGGCTCAGGGTTAAGTGTCTTGCTCAGGGACCCAGTGGTGGTAGTGCTAGAGGTGGGACTCGAACCTGGGACCTCTTGAACCATAGGTCCATAGGCAAGTATCCTACCACTGGACCACTGCCACCCTTATTTTATTTTGTTAACCTGGTTCCTACACTCAGAATGCTGCTGAATGGCATCCTCACACTAGCTAGATGGATTACATGCTTTGTTTGGCTACTTAACCCTGATTGGATACTTGAATCTTGCAGTCTGATTGTCAGTGTCCTATCATTGCAGGGCAGACACACAGACAAACAACACACTCACACCCAGAGGGCAAGTTTGCATCTTCATTCTACAGACGTGTATGTCCAGAGAGGAAACCTGGAGAAAGCCCACGCAGAGATGCAGAGAACATGCAAACTCCACACACAAAGGACCCGAATCGTCCCGTCTGTGATTCGAACCCAGGACCTTCTTGCTTTTATATGGTTATACAAACATTGTGCTATAATTAGTCAGTAAATCTCTAGTAATTAGTAATAATGATCTCATTTCTGACCTCATTAGATCTGTTTGACTTCTTGTGTTAAAGAGGTAAAGCCTAAAATAAAATAACGCAGAATTTGAAATAACATAACATAGAAATAAAACATTTGCATGTTGGAGGACATAGGCCTTGTTAATAAATTATTATTTACATTATATTATATTTGCTTAAAAATTACATTTGCCAATTTCACTAAACTAATATGATGTACAATTTTATGAAACCTGTTGACAGAATAAACTTAGGTCATTGCTTCCTTTTCTGAGCTCTGATAATAGCTGGCTCAAAGGATGAACAGACAGACAGATAGATAGATAGATAGATAGATAGATAGATAGATAAATGAATAAATAGACAGAGTTCTTAAGCAAAAGCAGCTATTTTACAGTACAAATACTACATTACAAAAAAATAATGTACAAAAAAAGGGCAATAAATTTATGATGGCTGGATGGCTGGATGGTATTTCATGCCTTTTAAAAATGTAATGCATTTTGGTCAAAATGCTGGACCTCTCTCTTTGAAAAAGTAAAGTTGACAGAGGGGACACTCGATGCTGAATGCTGGAAAAAAATGAAACCGAACTGAATCGAAGGAATCGGTTCGACAAACGGATCTACGTTCACCTGAGCCGAACTCCCTTCAGCAGCAGCAGCAGCGGGTGCGCGCGACCCTCGGTGGGTGGGGCGTTGCCAGGGTGAGCGCGCTCGCGGGCTGCAGGAGGACGCTGAGCTCGCATAAATACAGGCTGCGCCGCCGCCTGAGGATTAAACCTGCCGTGTTGTTTTTCTCTTAAGGTAAGAATTTTTTTTAACTACTGAAAGATGGTTGGTTTGGGTGGACAGTAATCACGCTACGGAAGCTAGCTAGAGCTGAAAGGCACCAGCTTTCATCACCCTAGCTGTGAAGGCTGCACACAGTGAAACTTCACCAACGACGGGGTGAAGCAGAGCAGTTTCCTCTGCTTGGGTTGGGGCTTAAACATCCAGACAGACAAGCCAGCTACCTAAAATATGCTTGCAGTTAGATGCTCTTGAGGCTTTAAAGAACCTGACCTAGAGTGTGCTGCATGTGTGCTGTGTGTCCTGATGACACAAGCTGCTAGCTGCTTTGAAAGAAGTTTCCCTTTAAGCTCTTAGAGGCCTGTATTCCTGCAGACTGTCTACTGCACACCCCATGTACACCTCAGACACACATGAAGTCCCCAAAACTGTTCTTCAGCTCTGAAAGGCAACAGACACAAGGCCCTTAATAAGCAAAACGATGCACAGTGCAATGCATCCAAGCTGTAATATTCAGCATCCCTCCACTGGTGCTTTGCTTCCCTGGACATAAGGGCTGTTCTGTGGTTGCAATCAGTAATAAGCCATTTCAGGATCCCCTGACTGTATAAGATGCTGAAGTGCTTTTTTTTTTCTTCCCCCCTATCAAGGCATTTCTGTAGGAGAGATACCATGACTGCTGAAGAAACAATAAACATAAAGGAGGCGGAGATCCTCAAACTCATTCTGGATTTCCTCAACTCCCGAAAGCTGCACATCAGCATGTTAGCCCTAGAGAAGGAGAGCGGTGTCATTAATGGGCTCTACTCAGATGATATGCTCTTCCTGAGGTGGGTTTCATGCTGCTGGCATGCTGCCAGTGCCTGTTTAGCAAAATCTTATTTGACCTTGTTTCTGTTGACTAATGCTTCCGATCTCCATGATTCCCCTGTGCAACTTTTCTGTCACACCTATTTCTGATGTGTAATTCACACTGTCGTGGTTCCGTTTTGCAGCGTCCATGATCTAAATAGATCATTTACTTTTTTTTCCTCTCTCTCTCTCTCACCAAGACAACTGATATTAGATGGCCAATGGGAGGAGGTTCTTCAGTTCATTCAACCACTAGAGAGCATGGACAAATTTGACAGAAAGAGGTGAAGAAGATTAATTTAGTTTATGCCCTGATGCACAAGAGGTTTCAGTCTGAGTGCCTCTTCACCATTCTATGCTTTACTGCTTTGTGTTGTTTTTATTATTTATAATTTTATTTTTTTCCCATTTTACCTCCAAAGGTTCCGTTACATCATTCTCAAACAGAAGTTTCTGGAAGCCCTGTGTGTGAATAATGCAATGTCTGCAACAGAGGATCCTCAAAATGTGAGTCTGTGCACGTGTCAGGATGTGAGCTGACAGTGATGCGTAGCCCTGAATAGAAAATCTGTGCAAACTGTACATTGTGGAGAGAAAGAGGGCATTTCTCTGTACTTTAAGTGAAAAGAATCAATAGGTAGTTTTCACATTACCCCAAAATGTTGTCAGTCAGCCGAAACAATTTTGGCACTTTGTGTTTGACAGCGCTTGAGCTGCGAGGCTGATGTAGCTAACAAGAAAAGGAAGCTTATAGCCTGCTATATAGGATGCCAAACTACGTGAAGAAAGTACACAAAAAAAACTTAAAACAGTACTTGCAACTATTTAAAGCCTGAGTTTCACCTGCATTTTCATCCATTTTAAAGATGCCACATAGAACACAGTCCAGAAAAAACATGTATGTCTATTACTAACCGATTTAAATGGCACTTAAGACATGTATGATGTGGGAATGTCGGCTACACAATGTTACCAGGTAAAGTGCTAGTTTTTATCAAGGCGATACCAACAAACTCTTGGTCACTAGGCCCCCCCTGGGTAGTGTAACAGATGAAGAAAGGACCCTTAGAACCAGTTTAGTGTTTCAAAATTGCAAATACCCAGTCTAAATAGTCCATATATGGGGGGGGGGGAAAGCTGCAAAAAAAAAACCTGCACAGATACTTCAGTCTACAGCGGTGTATCCCTGCTTATTGTTGCACAAGGATCAGTTAAGCCTGGATTTCTTTTAAAATGAGGCACAATATAGGGCAGCCAATCAAAATGGTTTTTACATATTTCAACCTTTCAGTCTTTAAAGAAACGTGTAGAATACAGGGCCCTTAATTGATGCTAGCCAATGAGAGGGAGCTCACTGCCTGCCTTAAATAATGTAGTCAGCTAGAGGAGCACACAGTTATTTCTGAGAAACAAAGTCATTTCATTCCTCAGCTGGAGCTGACAATGCAGGAGGCGGTGAAGTCGCTGCATGCTCTTGAAGAGTATAGTCCCTCAAAAGAAGACTACAGCAAGCTGTGTCTGCTGCTCACTCTCCCTCGGCTCACCCACCACACAGAGTTCAAGGAGTGGAATCCAAGCACAGCACGAGTGCATTGCTTAGAGGAAGCATGCACAATGGTGGCTGAGTTCATCCCAGCTGACCGCAAGTTGAGCGAGGCTGGCTTCAGGGCCAGTGGTGACCGCCTCTTTCAACTCCTCATCAAGGGCATCCTGTATGAGTGCTGTGTGGAGTACTGCCAGAGCAAAGCCACAGGTGAGGAGATCGGTGAGGGCGAGGTCCTGCTGGCTGTGGATGTGTTGTGTGGTAATGGCTGTGATGAGCTGGACCTGAGCCTTCTGTCTTGGCTTCAGAACCTCTCACCATCTGTCTTTACTTGCGCTTTTGAGCAGAAGACCCTCAACATTCATGTGGACCGCCTTGTTAAGCCTGCACGCACAGGCCATGCTGACCTGCTCACACCACTCCTCACCAAACTGTCACCGTGTCCAGCCTCGCCCCTCAGACGCCCGCAGTCAGCTGACACGTACATGTCACGTTCACTCAACCCCGCGCTGGATGGGCTGTCCCATGGCCTGGCAGGGAAGGAGAAGAGCACCGAGGGCGGCGGAAAGGCTGCAGCGATGTCGCACTCCTTTGCTAACTTTGGCTCAAACACCAGCCGCAGTGTGTTGGACAATAATTTCTTCACAGAATCCCCAGAAAGGTACAGTTATTTCATCGCTGTTTATGTTGACTTTATTTCTTCCATATTTAATTTCTTCCATACGTTTTTTTCTGTAGGACAAGCCAATTAAATGTATCTTGTTCTCTTGGGAGCCAGTAAGCAGTAAGTTTTTCAACAAAAACTGTAGCCTCAGAATGATATTGGGTGTTTTTTTTTTTTATTGACTAGAGAAGGAAGATGCGTTTTTAAGTTACAGTCTTGGTAGGCACCATCCTAGATAGCCGTTTCAGCCCTGCAGAGATCATGCAAGTGCTTTGTGAATTTGTATGTGCAATCTTTTTAAAATAATCAGACAAGACATTTAGTTTCTAAAATGTGATTCTCTAGAGCAACTGCGTGCTCTTGATAATTGGTTTTTACATAAATGCATCCCTGAAAGGTTTCACAAGGTGGGAACTTGCATAAACCTTGTCAGCACATTTGATAGGCTCGCTGATCAAAGATGAATACTTGCTGATTGTTTTATATATGTCATACTGTCTCTGAAACCACAAGTACATCAACAAGTGTATTATACTTTCATTCTAGCCAGTGAAATTTGGCCAAGCCAATATTTGTCCAAGCTAAACCCTAATCCTTCCACAACTACTTAAAGCCTAGATCCACAAACTCTCCTAGTATGTACTACTTTCAATCTGGGACAGTGTGTCAAAAAAGGTTGACCTGTTACCAAAGAGCTACAGACTTACTGTGCTCTGCTTTTTATTTGTTAAACTGTCTTAGTTTTTTTTGCTCTCGTTCTCTCCTTTAAAGGATTTAAACTGAACGAGTGATAATTAGTGGAAATCCTTTTTATTGTTCACCAATGACTGCGTTCCTCCTATACCTAGGTCACACACACAAGAAGAGAAAATAAACGGCTCAGGAGGGCTTAATTCCTCCTGTCCAACTTTAGCTCCTGGGAGGGATGGTGGAACTCCAGGATCAGTTGAGAAGACTGAGGTAATGCTTCCTGTTAGGCTGGGTGATGACAGGTTAGGACTATTGCATTACTTAAATGTATTTTCATCAGAAATATATATGTATCACACTGTTCAATTATATCATGGTTTCAAATTCAGCACCTGGAGGAACAAAAAACACACTGTTTAATGTATAGCTACACTATAAACCATTGTAATGACCTTCATTTTGGAGATGTATTGATATATGAATTCTCAAGCTGATCTTAATGGAGGTTAAAAATGAATTGTAAGACAATGATGGTGTGTTTAGCAGCTTGCATGTTTATTTCTGTTTGTGTAGGAGCAATTGCAAGAATTCCAACGGCAGCGCCTCCGTGTGCAACAACACCTGGAGCAAAAGCAGCACCAGACACAGCTCTACCAGCAGATGCTGCTTGAAGGTGGAGTACAGCAGGCCGATCAGCCATCAGTCCCCGGCCAGCACAACCTCACACAGACCTTCCTCAGCAGGTAAAACATGCATTCAAAGAGAAGAAACCCTTCCATTGTCTGTACTCAGGTCAGTTGGTAAATTGGCCAACCGTTATTAGTGGGAAGTATGTTGCATGTGACATGTAGTTAATTTTTATGTGAACTTTTTTTAACCTTAGAATCAATGGGGCTGTTCATTATTTTGCCTCATTCAAAAAGTAGGTTAAGCTGAAATACTCCTTAAACTTTGGCACAAAGGGGTTTTGCAGTTTAGCTTCTGGCGTGGGAAGTGAATGGGACAATCTGATGAAGTGAGGAATTTAGTTTTGCATAATAGAGGCCTTTAAAAACATTGCAGTTTGCAGAACTTGATGAAGACACTTGGAAAACGTTTTTCTTCCATGATAGATTTTTGTACTGTTGGTGGAAAAATTGCTAAATTGCACTGAAAATGAACCTGCATGTACATTTTTTGAACCATTAAAGTAGTTCTCCAAACTTTATTGCTGTGTCTTGTGGGGCTATTGTATAGGTCTATTCAGAAGTTGGAGGAGCTAAATGTGGGGATGGAGGATCTCGGGGAGGATGTGCAGGCCCTGGCACAGCAATGTAACAGCACGCCAGCCAAAGCTGGCCCAACACGGACGCCTGAAGCAGTCGGTGCAGGCAGAGGCAGGGTCGGCATTACCAGCAGCACTCCTCAGCGAGGAGGCGGCCGGAACATGCCTTCACTAGACGAGTCCCCTGTATTGGTCAGCCGGAGGTGAGAATTAGCAAGTTTTAATTACGATCAGTTTAAAACTTTAACAATACTTGCGAAATACTGCCATTTTTACTTTGCAATTTATTGTTAGCTCTTCAGTGTTTCATAATGTACAGCAGCACTTCTGTGAGCTGTTGGTATGACCTTCCAGTGCATTTCAAGATGAGAAGCCCAAGTCTCCATTTAAAGCAGTGCACACACTGGAGGACACACAAGCTGTGCGAGCTGTTGCGTTTCATCCTTCTGGAACACTGTATGCTGTGGGCTCCAACTCCAAAATCTTGCGTGTGTGCACTTACCCACAAAACCTAAATCCCAGGTATTCCTTTTATTTTTTTTAATCATAAATTTTACATTAATTTTATCAATTAGAATCAAGGGTCTCAGTGAATTTATGCATAGATAACTTTTAAAAATGTCCATTTCGGGAAAAGTAAAAACTCTAGATCTGTTGTCCGTCAGTAGTTAGATATCTTTTTATTACCTCCAAGAAATTGAGTGTTTGAATGTTTAGAAAGTTAAAGATGATTTTAAGAATAAAAAAACAAAGCAATTAATGTAGAAATAAATAGTTTGGGTTTTAACAATCATTCAAGGAATATGTGAAATGCTCAGTCAGACTTGGCGGTGGTGAAAGGAACCAGGCTTAATTTTTTTACACAAAAGTTGTCAGTCAATTTGGAAATTGTGTTTTTTATTTTTTTGTGTTTTAACTTTTGCACCAGTTCATTTGTAACCATTTCCAAATGAACAACTTGTGTTTTTAAAAAAAAAAAAAGGTTTTGTAATTTTACACATTGACCCTATGCTCCCCCCTTCAACATCAGAGCCTGAGGTAAAAGTTTGAAAAGAGAATATATTATGTATCCTCCTCTATCTCCGACTCTCTTGCACAGTTCTGAAAGTGCAGTGAAGCAGCCTGACGTCTGCTTCAAGCGCAACAAACACCATAAAGGCTCAATTTACTGTGTGGCCTGGAGTCCCTGTGGACAGCTCCTAGCTACAGGCTCCAATGACAAATATGTCAAAGTTCTACCCTTTAATGCTGACACCTGCAATGCTACAGGTAACTTGTTTTCTTTTAGATGTAATAAAACTTAAGTGCGCATACACATATATATATATATATATATATATATATATATATATATATATATATACACACACACACACACACACATACACACACACACATATATATATATTTTTTTTTTTTTTATTATTAAAAAAAATGACACTTTATGACTAATGATTTGTTTTAGATTATTTAACTTTTATTTATACTTTTCTAAAGAAGTCAAGGGGGTTAATAAAGAATGTGGTCATAATTATTTTGGTTCGAGACCTCATGCCTGCCTATCTGTTTAGGGCCAGATCTAGAGTTCAGCATGCATGATGGGACCATCCGTGACCTGGCGTTTTTGGAGGGTCCGGAGAGTGGTGGAGCCATTCTCATAAGTGCTGGAGCAGGAGACTGTAACATCTACACGACCGACTGCCAGAGAGGTCAGGGTCTTCATGCGCTCAGCGGACATACAGGTACACACACAGTTGCATATTAGCCAATCATTTCAGCGGTAACGTTCATTATTGGTCAGGAACTTGCAAATAAAATATGTGGACAGGCAAATGCAAACGGTATTTGTATTCTTAGGGCACATTCTGTCCCTCTATTCGTGGGGTGGTTGGATGGTAGCTTCTGGCTCTCAGGATAAGACGGTGCGTTTCTGGGACCTGCGTGTGCCCAGTTGTGTAAAAGTAGTCGGAACCACTGTGCATGGGACTGGTGGGTTGACATGTTCCAAAACTTTGTACTATATTACTTATATTGTTAATCTTTACATAGTTTATGTATTTTCACTTTATTGCAAAAGTATTTTGTGGCTGATTTTCCTGATGTTTCTGAAACAGAACAGACACATTTCCCCTGTGTGAAGTTCTAACCTGTTTTTAAATCAGGAAGTGCAGTGGCTTCAGTAGCGGTGGACCCTAGTGGGCGGCTCCTGGCAGCAGGTCTGGAAGACTGTCGCTGTATGTTGTATGACATCAGAGGGGCTCGAACAGTGCAGTCATACCGCCCCCACACCAGTGACATCCGTTCTGTCCGCTTCTCCCCTGGAGCACACTATCTGCTTACTGGTTCCTATGACAACAAAGTAATGATCACCGATCTTCAAGGTAGGCAGAATGGCTTTGCATTCGAGAGCTTGCTTAACATCTGTCTGACCAGGTCAAGTGGCTATAAGGTCCATTTAAAGGCTGAAGCATAACATTAGTCCAAATGATTGGCTCGAGGATAGGAAACCATTTTTAAGGAACCCAGAGAGCTGCAGTGAGGAGGAGGATAGGGCCATGGCCACGAGTTTGAGAACCATGGTCTTAAAACACCTGTGTGACTCCCTGAGTAATTAGCCATTATATTTGGATGTTTATTTATTTTTATTTAGCTTTAGCCTTTTTGTTTAGCCTTCACTCACTTTGATTTACACTTGATTCACTTTTTTATCCCAGTTGTTTTCAAGATAATTGGCTCTACTTTGCCACTTCACACCATCAATATGCTGACTTACTTAGCCATTAGAAATTATGTTTAAATGTAAGATCATCTGCTACTGCTGTGGGTTTCATTTTTAATCATAGTTTTTGTCCACAGGAGATCTAACCAAATCACTCCCAGTAACAGTTGCAGGCGAACACAAGGATAAAGTGATCCAGTCCCGGTGGCACACACGAGATCTCTCCTTCTTGTCCTCTTCTGCAGATAAGACTGTTACACTGTGGACCCACAACCCTTAAACCTCTCTTTAACAATGAAAAGCTGTATTGAGAAAGCACAAACCAGTCAGATCACCCTGCACTCCCTGTCAAATTGACCACTTTCATTCGAAAGGACCACTGACCAACAAGAACATAATTAAGGGTGTGTCTGTGTCTTTGCTCGTCTTTGTAACGTCACTGCTTTATAAAGTAAGTAGTGTTCAGAAAAAAGGACATTTCCTAATAAATGGGAATTCATTTGATCAATTTTCAGTACAAGCAGTGTGTCTAGCATGTTGGTACTGAGTAGGACCAAGATGTCTACTGTTTTTAGGGCACAATAAATAAGAAATGGCTTCTTTTGTTGAACAAAACTACTGAGGTATGTTGAGCGCAGTTTCATTATTCTGTTGTTATGATTAAAAACAGGCAAGTTATTTCCAAGTATATGAATTTTTTTTTATTTATTTTTTTTGTGTCGAGTTTGGTGATGCTTAGTTTGGCTTAAATTGGAATGTGCTGCAATATGGCTTTTTATATAAATGCACTTTGTGCTAATCAATGCACTGGCTTGTCACGCTTATTAATTTTGCTTTACTGAAAAATTGAACGCTGCTAAAACTGACTACTGTATCCTGCACTCAACACAGCTGTGGCATGTACGTGATGAACTGAAATGTGGAGAAAATGGAATTCTGTCATTGTGTCAACAGTGTAAATATTTAGGGGATTTATCTTCTGCTAAATGTAGATAAGATATTTAAGTTTTATGATTTATTTATTTTTGTTGTCTCCCATAACACTTGCTGCACATACTGTGAAACATCTGAAGTATTCAAATGTCTTTTTTTTTTTTTTTTGATTGAATATTAAAGCTTTTAAATAATGCCAGTAATTATAATAAAGAAATGATCAAACCGTGATGCAACATTGGTGTGTGTGTGTGTGTGTGTGTGTGTGTGTGTGTGTGTGTGTGTGTGTGTGTGTGTGTGTGTGTGTGTGTGTGTGGAGGGCTGAATTAGCTGTAAAAATACACATGTATTATTCTTTAGCAGTTCTTTACAAGACTCGACTCTCACTAAAACCTCTGCATTTAACCCATGCACACATGTGCAGCAAGGGGCAAATATAGAAACCGCCAGGGGAGCAGTGATGGGGACGGTACCTTGCTCAAGGGTGCCTCAGGGAAACCTACTGGTCTGGGACTCAAACCCGTGTAACTGGCTGTAGCACACTATGTAGGGAGCGGAGAGCCTTTTGAGACACTCTCAGACCGTAAACCGACAAATAATAACGTAAAGTATTGGTAGTGATTTGTACTTTTCTTTTGCGTACAAAAGCTGGGTATTGCTGCTGTAATTGAAAAGGTGAATGCTTCGAAACTGAAATATGCCTTCTAAAAAAATTATAAAATAAAAGAAAACAATTTTCCGACATGATTAAAGCGCGACCAGCACTCACGACACTAGTCTCCGCTTTCCGGCAATGTTTACACATTTAAGACCGATAGTATATCTTCCTTGTATTTGCTCCATAACGAGGCTAGAGTGCTTTTAAAGCCGTACGGTTTTGGTTTTGGTTTTGGTTTTGCGCAGTTGTTCGGTCGGTTTGGTTGTGTGTTTGAGCTGAACTGTGTGGTTCTTTATTAAACTTCACTCCGGCTCGTTATCAGTGTCTCTCCGAGTCTCCCAGCATGTCCAGCGTTTATAAACGGCGATAAAACTCACATTAGGGCGCTCTGCGAAGAGGGGTCAGCGCGGGCACTGGCCTCGGCAGGTTAGGATTATTTTATCTGTATGGTTTGGTTAAACAGCCATAATGCGGCCTTCGGGAGGTTTGATTTTGTGGAGCTGCTGGAGTCTCTTAGCGTGGAGCTTTTTGATCGCCGGTGGAGACTGTGAGGAAGATGATGAATGGATCGACCCCTTCGACATGCTGAACTACGACGCGTCCTCTAAAAGCATGAAGAAGCCTCCCGAGGTACAACATGACTTCATTCACTTCAAATAGTGTGTGTGTGTGTGTGTGTGTGTGTGTGAGAGATTTCTTATTCTGGCAGCTCATCATAAATTCAGTTCAGGTATTTAAATGAATGTATTTAGTTGTTTGTATTATGAGCTGGTTTTAAGACCATTTCTCTTTGAAGTATCAAAAGCAAACCAGGTTAAACTTTAGTAATTAATGAATAATACTGGGATTATTTGAGGATTTTAAACCAGATTTTGTAAAACAAAATCAAAACTAGCTTTTTTATATATCTGTAATTTTCTGTTTAATTGACATTAGTGTTCTTCACAGTACATAAATGCTCTCTAAGTAAAAAGCTTTTTAAAATCTATTTTTCTCGGGTGCCTAAAACGTACTATTATACTTTTTTCTGCAGTCCAGCCGCTACAGTAATGTGCCCACTAAAAGAAGGGAGTACTGTCTGGATTCTGGTGAGAGGAAACCGTGTCCTGATCTCACTGAGTGCACGAACGAGGTGGACCGGCTCCAGAGGGAAGTGAGTCAAAGAGCTAATGCCTACATGACCTTTATTATGAGGGTTTCTTGTGTTTTAATACACTTACACCACAGGTTCCCAGCCTTGGTCCTGAGCTACCACCTGTCCTGCATGTTTTTAATCAGGGGTCCACAGCTCTGATCTTTGAGGACCAGTGTCCTACTCAAATTGTATATACTTTTTTTTTTGTTCCCCTCATCAGGGGCAGCGGTGGCCTAGTGGTTAGGGAGTTGCCCCCGCATCGGAAGATTTTGGGTTTGATTCCTTTAGGTAGGTTGCCCTGAGGTACCTTTGAGCAAGGTACCATCCCTGTCACTGCTCCCTGGGCGCTTTCAATAGCTGCCCACTGCTGCACGGTGTTTGAGTGCATGGGTTAAATGCAGAGGTCCAATTTCGTTGTGGTTCACTGTCTGCTGTGCTGTGACCTCGCAATGACAAGGGTTGTCACTTTCACTTTTTTTTCAGTCAGACTCATTAAGTCAAGAAGTCTGGGAAATAACAGGCAAGTTAAACCTGGTGTGTTTGATCAGAGAAATTGTCGAACAATACTGGGCACTTTCCCTCTGGGATCAGAGTTTGGGACGCCTGCTGAAATATTTTTCCCACTTTCCCTCAGTAGGGGCTTCTTATTTCACTGATTATTTAGTTATACTCCTGTGTGTTGGGATCAGGGGGCTGCCCAGGACCAGGGTTTGAGCTACTGACTTAGACTGTAAGTGGAAAATATTACAGACACTTGTTCATCCTATGCTCATAACCTGGGATGGTTTTACATTAAATGGTGGTACATTGTGTTGAGAATTTGATTGTGTTTGGCCACAGGAGTATTAGTGAGGTCAAGTCCTTGTGTTGCTTTTTACTTGTTTACAAATGTCACTCTAAGCAATGTGTTCGACAAATAATTGTAATTAGTGTCTAGAATATTCAGGAGTTTTCTGCAGTATCAGTGAGCTTTTTTTTTTTTTTTTTTTTTTTGCGAGCAAATATTTAATTATCATACCTTGTATCATGTATCATGCTTCACAGATTGAAGAGCATAAAAGAAGAGTGTCGTTTTCCTCACAGCAGCCAACATGCAACCCAGTGTTCAAGCGCTTCCTCTCAAAACTTCTGAAGGAGATTGACAAACTAGGATTGGTATGATGTTTTTATGGTAGAACTTTGCCTTTTTTCCCCCCTCTGTGCTGTTTAATTCTAACTTTTCTGTTTTCCAGCCCACTGCTGAGAACCCTGAGGTGCACTATGATGCTGAGGTGAAGCTTTCCATGCAGATGGTGGTAGAGATCCAGAAACTCCTTCATGATGAGAGCAGCTGGAGAACTGGGGCTCTGGATGATGCTCTTAGTCAAATACTTATCAACTTTAAGCTCCATGATCACGAGGCCTGGAAGTGGCGATTTGAGGACACATTCTTTGTGGAGCTAGAAACTGTCATTAAGGTGAAATCTTTTTAAAAGCAAAAAGCCCTTGTTTAGCATTTTATTTACCTGAAATAAATAATCATCTCAGTTCTGTATTTTAACTAATTATAGTTATTAGTAGTAGTAAAATTTCTTTCTGCTTTTTATGCAGGTCTTTTTGTTGATCTTGACCATTGTGGCCATTATCTGCACTGAGATGTGGTCCTCAGTGTCCTGGTTTGTACAGTTTAAGAGAATGTTTGCCATATGCTTCTTCATCAGTATAGTGTGGAACTGGTTCTATCTCTACAAGGTAATCAGACATGTTCTCAATGTTTACATAAAAACATACATAACATTACATAAAACCTCTTTCTTTGCCACCTATTTATTTAAAATGTGGTTTCTGAGCCTTGGTCCTGGAACCCCAAACACAGAGAACATGATGTAGTAAGAAGGCTAGTTAGACCAGGAATGATGAGCGCAATTAAAATATTAGCATTAGCTTGATGCTTTCGTAACAGAGTATCTCTTCACTAAATAAGTGTTGAATTTTACTGTTCAGGTTGCATTTGCTGAGCACCAGGCCAAAATGGTAAAGATGGGGAACATAAATGAGAAGTGCACCGGGGTAAAAGAAATTGACTGGAAAGATAATTTCAGAGGTGAGTTTAGTTGTTTATTTTTGCGGAGGGGTGGTTTGTTGATTGAACAGTGTCATTTTGCCATCCATAGGCGTGTTGGATTGGATTCCTCTTTTTTTTTTTTTTTTTATTCCTTGCTGTACAAGGCAGTCTGGGGCCCATGTATGATCCCAGACAGGTTTTACCAGTATGTTCTTTTCTCATGTATTAACTTATTTTTTAATGTCATGTGGGCAGCACTCTTGAAGAGGTCATATCATTATTTCATCTTAAAGTTTGACGAGTGAAGTAGGATTGCACTCATTGGAAATGAAATTACAAACCTGAAAATAAAAATTGCAGTTTATTAGAAATGGAGAAAAATATATACGCATTTGTTGCATGGGCTTAACTGCATCATTCGTGTGTCATTTCAGAGTGGTTTCGGGCCACATGGACTCTCCAGGATGACCCTTGCAAGCAATATTATGAGGTCCTCTTTGTTAACCCCATCTTGATTGTGCCTCCAACAAAGGTTAATACCTTTTAAGTTTTTGTTTTTAATGATATTCAAGATGTCTGAGATCCTGCTGAATGACATACCTGCTACCTGCCTGTCTGGTGTGTTTTTCAGGCCATCACTATTACCATCACCACCTTTATTACAGATCCCATGAAGCAGTTTGGAAAAGGGATTAGTGAGTTTCTCACTGCATTGCTCAAAGACCTGCCGGTCCCTCTTCAGATACCTGTGTTTATCACTATAATACTCTGCATCTTGGTAAGGAGACCCAGGAATGTTGCTCTTAAGTTTTTGACCAGTTGCTGCTGTTTGGTTTTTTTGTTTGTTTGTTTTTGCATTGCAAACTGTCATGCACTAGGTAATGGGGACAAATTAATTGCTTAACTGTGATGGTTGGCCCACGTTGCTTGGCTTTTGAAACAGAGTGGGGATCTCGATAGAAAACTTGGATGAAGTTTTCAGAATCTTGATTCATGCTTTGTGTTTGTCCAATCCATGCTGCCTCTACAGCACCCAGATTAGAAACGACAGAAATGTATACAAGACAACAGTATGCCTCGGAGATTTTCACATAAATATGCAACTTTCTACATAACAGTTATTTCATTTGAGTTCATTTTTTTTTTTGTTAAGCAAATGTAAAAGTGATTCAAGGGTGGTATTGTTGTTATTTGTAGGATAAATCTATTATTGGTAAAATCAGAGGGATGTCTTATTACAAAATAATATTATTGAAGGGCTGCCTGGGTAAATAAATATAAATGATTATATTCTGATAGGAACCCTTGTATTGGGAATCACCAGGAAAGCAATCCCAAGTTGAAATTGCACTGCTGTAGGCTTAATGGAAGAAGATAAATGTACTTGTTTCCTTGACATCACAAGAACGGGCTCATTTGAAACAGGATGATTTTGCAACTTAATTTCCTTATACAGTATGTACCTTATATACTGGAGAGTGAACTTTGTGTTTAGGAACATTATATACTACGTTATATTACATTTTCATCATTTTTAACAAAGCAAGGAAGATTCTTTTTATATTATAGGACCTTTAACTTGAGCATGTTTTCACTTAATTCTGTTCTTTTTCTTATTTTTATAAAATACATTTTCTATCTGCTTTTCATTTTATCTTTCTGTTAGTGCACTGTTGTTATACCTAGCTTCAATGTTAACTGTCCTCTCATCGCCCTCAGGTCTTTATGTATGGCAGTGCCCAAGCAGCTATCCAGCATGTTGTGTTTAGGCCTCTGCGTGGTGGCCGCCAAGACCCTCCACCTGCATTGCATCAGCCTAATGCTCTTCCACTGAGGGAGGGACCGAGAGTAGAGGAAGGGGACCACCGGGCAATAGGTAATGTGGGCCAGAACCAGCAGCCCAGACAGTATGCAGGCCCAGAGGGCAACCATGTGAATCGGATTGGTGACAGGACTTGCGAAGAGAACAGCAGGCCTGAAATCCGCCAGAGGAGACACAACAGGCCCAGAGAAGAACGACGGCGGCTTTATGTAGAAACGTTACGCAATGCAGACAACCTTTACAGTGGCGATGAGACAGACACCGTTCTGGATAATGCAGCTGAAGACCCAGTTCAGCAGCCCACAGTAGATGATCCTCTAACTGATGTGGCAAAGAAGGAAAATGAAACCTCTACAGAGAACCGCGCAGAGCCGAAACAGCACAGAGCTGAGGCACAGAGTAAGCCTGCCTCCAAGAAGCAAGGTGCTAAAAGTAACAGCGAAGATCACACTACTGCTGGAGATGCTCAAAATGATGCAAGTATAGTGCTTCTTTTACATCCCTTGAATAAACCTGGAACAGGGTATAGTAATTTGCTAAACACCAGGCTCCATATTTGTCCAACCTGCTTTTTCATCCTGCTCTTTCCTTACTGTTTGTGATCTGAAAAGATCAGGTAGTTTAGAAGAGCTTTGGCATTAGTTAGGGAAGTTTTCTCTGTGCGATTGTTTTCCCGAATTAACCCACAGCTAATGTTGGAGAGAAATTTCGGAGTGTTCTGCTACATGCTAAATACCCTTAATCATGGGTTACAAAAAGGTGTTCAGTTCCAGTCCTGGGGTGCTTACCAGGACCAGAGCTGGACAGATCATGGTCATCAGTTTAAATAAAAAAAAAAAAAGTAGTATTTATGGTTTAAAAAAAAGAAATTTAAATGAAATATGGGAATGTCTTCTGCTCTGTCCTAATAAGGCACCAGGTGTGCCTCATTGGCTCAATGGTATAAAGGCCCCACTGAGTCAGCGCAGAGCGTCTGTCGTTCTGGGTTCCACGTTGGGTGACTGTTCATAAGTCGACTCTCGGTCACACCTGTTGTCCCATCAGTGGTCTGCCTAACTGCTTAATCATAATCATTTCCAAACACCTGAATATCAGCAATTCTAAAAAAAATAAAACTTTAAGACAAAGAAATACTTTTCATTCTAAGGCTAATATGCAAGTCCAGTTACTTCCTGTTCTTGGACCCTTAGCTTTATAACTTTACTGCTGTTTCTCAAATATGCAAAAAACATTTTTTTCATTACTGTCTTTTTCACTTTCAGCCTAATTCTATTTTTTTATCTTCCGGTCTTGATTGTAGGTGGGGGCATCAGCAAGTGTTTTAGGCTCATCCATCAAAGCTGAATATGTGGAAACTGTCGGGGCTCCAGTTCAGGAAACAATGAGATGATCCTGCTGGTTAAAATCCAGTTAAAAGCTTTTTTTCTTAAATTGTATAGTTTCATTCTGTATATCAATGAAGGAAGCATTTCTTATTATTATAATAAATATTTCTTATTATTTCCAGAATTTTATTTGATGGTTTGATTTTATTTCTGATAGGAAAAATAAAGATACAAGTAGTATAAATAGTGGATATTAGAAATGCTAGTTTGTCAGTTAGGGTTCCAGGAATTACTAAGGCATTGAAAGTACATTATAGTGCAGAACTGACACACCCAGTAAAGTGTTTGAGAGTTTGTAATTGGTCCAGCAGTGAGAGTGGGCGGGGATTGCCTGTCCTCTCAGAGCTAACAGAGTTAAAGAGCCGCACAGTTTGGTTTGAGTCAGTTTGAAATCATGATGGAAATGTTGGAAAGAAACGGAGTGGACTCGACATGGTAAGAAGTCTTTACTGTAATCTTCCCAACTCCAGTCAGGGTTTTTTTTTTTTTTTTTCTTCTTCAAATCAAAGGCTTCATCAGTCCTCATGATGTAATGAGTAACAACTTGGATTAAATGTCCAAACCCTGTTTAATTCTTAATTTTGGGTCTAACTTTAATCACATCTTTGGATTCATCTTTGCTTTTCCTGACGCTTCACACTTTTAAGGTTTAGTATTTTATTTTAAGCCCAAAAGTGGGACAACAATAGAAAACTAGATTCGGGAGAGTACTAAACAATTCCACTGCAGTTTTAAATTTAAAACTACCTTGTTTATATTAGGTATTTTATTAGATTTTTTCATTCTTACATGCATATATTCTCATACTCTCATTCTCATTGCATTTCTTTAATAATTTGCAGTACTAAGATGTTGAAGTTACTGTATCCACCATGGATTCCCTTTATGTTAAAAACCTTGTATCCTTCATATTATAATGACACAACTACTTTTCCACAGTTTAGTCACTATTTGCAAATAAAACCGCTCTAAACTAAACTTTTTTTTTTTTTTTAATTCAATTATTTATTTATTTTGTTTTTATTGCTCAAACTTAACCTTGGACTTTTTTCCCTTCTCTGAACTCTGTAACTCTTTCAGTGGTGGTGGGGGACTGGAGGGGTTAGCAGTTTTGAAAATGTATCTCCAGAACAAACTGAAACTTCAAACTTGACTAAAACACTTCCTTGTTGGTATGATGAATGGTGTATCATCTTCCTCATTTCGAAAATAGATGGAATTCACATGGAAATACAATATGAATCAGAATTTTGGGTCAGCCCTATGATTTAAGTGAAAATGCTTTAAAATAAAATGTAACACAATTTGTTTGTGTGTTTATAATGAAAACCAGTGCAAATTTCATCTGAAACGATCTGCAGTATCCTTACCGGCGATGTTCGGAAATGATTTGTGTCCGTAGCCCCCAGCACTCAAGCAACCAGCTCTGGTTTATTTGCTGGACTCTCACAATCCCATTACCTGAATGCACTCACATGGTTAAAATGACGATGACCTACTTCACTTGACTTTATTCGAACCTTGTTTGCTCAGCTTGTCCCGGGCAGCTCAATGGGAGAAAGAGTTTGATGATGCCAAGACTTTATTCTTAAAAGGTTTTGCATTTTGGATTGAATATAGTTTTTTTGGCACAATGTTAAGGAACACTTGGGATCATTATCCTTGCAGAGAATGAAACTTTCTCCAAAAATACATAAATAAGGTGTTCCTCCCCAAAACACCCCCAGATTAGCCCCTTCCATGTTTTAGTGAAGGAAAAACCCATTCTGTGCTGCTTTTTACCTTTTGTGCCTGATTAAAAACTCTGGTCATCCCAAATAAAAATGTACTTCCTGAAATTCACTTCCCCCCCATCCTCAAGACATGCTTCCAGACCTGAACACTCCAGCGGCTGTGTTGTTTGGCTCATAGTTGTCTCAATATAATGTAAACAACGCAACGTAAAAGTTTTCTGCAGCAACTCGAGTTCTGACATTCGTTAACAGAATTCCAACACAAAGTGAACGTCAGTGCACTAAAGATAGAGCTGATGCAACTTCAAAACCAATACTTTTGACCTTTGAGGATAAACAATGTGTTACTACAGGCTGTTCAGTGTTGAAAACCAGTCTAACTTGTTTAAAGTGTTTCTAATATTTTCTTGTAATTCAAATTTGAAAAAGCAGTAAATTGTTTATTTGAAAAATAAAAAAAAAATCAAAGGTATGCCTGTTGTGAATGTATCATAATTACATTTACAGCATTTAGCAGACGCTCTTATCCAGAGCAACTTCCATGTCCTAATTACAGGGACAGTCCCCCTGGAGCAACTCAGGGTTAAGGGTCTTGCTCAGGGACCCAGTGGTAGTGCCAGAGGTGAGAGTTGAACCCTACCACTAGACCATTTCTGTTTTATAAGCTGAATTTGTTCATACTGATGCTTCCATGTTTCCATGGAATGAGCTAATTTTAGCACGACCACTTGCATCCGCTCTTTGTGCCAAAACTATTTGCATTTTAGTGGCACATATTTAAGAGATATGTGTGTTAATGCTCTTGGTTCTGATAAGTTGCCCTGTATTGTGCCCCATAAACTTCTTTACATTTTCATGTGAGTGTGTGGAGCTGAACTGCTGTAGGCCAAGAAGAAGGATATATGGAGAAGACATGACAAAAACATTGAGTTTGAAACAGGTTCTTTCTTTCTTAATTAGAAGTTACGTGGACTTTATAAGCAGTTCATTACATCAGTTTTTACTTGGAAAGCATAGATTACCCTTATTTGTGCCCTTTCAGCAGCTCAGTGTTTACCTGGTTTACAGTTGTTTGTCATCTGTTCGGTTATAGCTTTAACATGTCTGCATCACTTGAGCCCCTGATGGAGAAAGTGCTGAGAGAAGACCTGAGATACTACTTCATGAGTCCCTGTGAGAAATACAGAGCGCGGCGGCAAATTCCATGGAAGCTGACTGTGCAGATTTTAAAAATAGTCATGATCACCACCCAGGTAAAACATGATATTTATGACTTGATTAATAAAACCTAGTGTCACTGATCAGTATTGTTGATCCATTGATACTCTTACAGCGTTTCTTACACAGAGTATAATCCCTGCCTTTCGCCTTATTAGCGCCCTTTAGGGGATCCTAGTAAGGATCAAAAACTTGGATGACGAACGGACGGATGAAGATATCGTGATCTATTCATTACTTTGGCAATTTATTTATTCATCCTTATGTGTAGCACCATGGTCCTAATGTTTTGTTTCGATTAGTGCTTTTTTCCCCCCAAAAAAGTCTAGAGCACTCTTTGGGATTATGGACCCTTTTTGGAGTTGCAGGGATATTGATTAGTATTTTAAACAAAACTAGGATTAAAGCCTAAAGTCTCTACTCCTGCAGCTCACATTTCTTCAAAACACTGGAGCAACATATTAGAGAAAAACAATGTTTATTCAAAGGGAAATAGCAAAACACAATTTTGCCTCTAACTTTTCCTACTAGATGTCCTTATAAATCAATGAACCTGGCAATGGGTTCAGGAAATTCACACAGTTAACCACAGATTTTTATTAGATTTGAAAATTGTATAAGCATCAAAACTGCTGTCTTGTTAAGCAAAACATCCTGATACACAGCACGTCTGACAAGCGGTCTTTGGAGTGCTGTCAGTCAAACACTAGGACCCCTTGTAGAGGGTATAGACTGTTGAGCATGACTTTAAACTAAACTGCGGACAACTTATCTGCGAGCCAGTCCAGACAAAATCTCTTTTTTAAATGAATGAATTATAACTGCGGAATAATAATAATGCGTTTGCCGACTAACCCGTGAACTTTAATCTTCTATCAAAGCTTGTTCTCTTTGGCCTTAGCAACCAGCTTGTGGTTGCCTACAAGGAAGAGAACTTGATGGCTTTCAAGAATTTGTTCCTGAAGAGCTACAGTGGAGTAGATGAAGATGACTACAGTGTGGCGGTCTACACCAAACAGAGTGTTTATGATAATATCTACTACGTCTTAGATCAGGTTTGTGGTTTTTTTTTTACTTTTAAGCTTCTTTAGTCTACAGCTCATTACAGACCTCACTGTAGCACTTTTTATTATTTTTTATAAGCATATTGATATTATCATAACTTTTAAAATGGTGCATACGGTGTCTCCTTTGCAGTATTCTCAGTTAGGAGAGCTGTCTGTAGGTCCTGTCAGCTATGCTGAGGAGGATGGAAAGCCATTGCCACTGGTCATCTGTAAAGAATACTACAGAAGAGGCAACACTGAACCATCTGACAGATTCTTTGAAATAGATGCCCAAACTGAGACAGGTCATTTATTTTGGCTCTACCACACTTTGGCTCCTTCACATGCTTTGTAATTGTATTTGAGAGGACATTACAGCTGTAGCTGAGATGCTGCCACCTTACAGCTGTATCAGATTTTGTAAATTTATTTTAAAAATGGGTGTATTCTGTTGTGTTGCTTTTAGTGAAGTACAAATAGCTTTTAAAGCAGTTTTGAACCAGTGTGGATTAATTCTTGAGGCTTTGGTATTGGCATTGGATCAGAAACATTTGTATAGTACTCTAGGTATCATGTAAATGTTTCTGTTAACTTTCTGATTTAGATTTAAAAAGCAATGATGCATGTGAAAAGTTTTGTGTCTAATGGAAATAATATCTTGCCTATTCTCAGATTGCTTGACACTGGATCCCAATTCTGCTGCAACGTGGAGAACTAATAATGCTTCTTTTTTGCAGTTGGATTTTTACAGGTTTGCTCACTTAAAAAGTCTTGTTTTGTATTTTGATCTTCAAATTATAAGCTACACAGACCACTTGAATTTCTTGAATTTCCATCACAGGCTTGTCAACATTGAGATCTCTTTCCCACTTAAAGGAATCAACCTACAAACCGTACGCTCACGTGAGCTGCCTGACTGTTACACTTTTGCTGTGACGGTAAGGTGTGTTTTAAAATATATGGTGGGATTTGTTAAGGCTGTCAGAGAGTGAATTACAAGGCCATCATCTGACCTTTCTCCAGATTACATTTGACAATCAATGCCATAGTGGAAAAGTGAAAATCACCCTTGATATCGATGCTGTTAGTAGCGCATGCAAGAAGTGGAAGATATCCGGAACTGGTATGTGAAGAAATTCTGCATTTAATTAGTATTTTTATATTAAAAAAGTGAGTAATTAACCCACACTTTGATACACATGATTAAGGCCTGGTCCTCATGGTGTTGTGAGGCAGTAAAAATGTTATACGCTGGTGCATTCAAAGGATGCCCATTGTATGATTCATAATTACATGCTTAGTCATTAGCTGGTCAGATGTATCCTCAGATTTATTGATTTGTTTCTTTGTCAATAGAGCATCATTAAAGGCTCGCTTCAGCATTTAGATCTAATCTACTGCATCTAGATTATGACAATCATTTCAACACATTTCCCCATGCTCAGAAAACTTGTCACAGTTATGTAAATCATATTTGTCATAGCCATGGCGGGGACCAATGAAGATTGATTTTCATAACATTTTACAAAACTGTCCTAGTCAACTGTGGCCTACAAAAATGAATTTTTATTTGCTGGTAATGAAATATTGACAGTACAGAGTCTTATTGTACTCACATTCACAGAACCTCTGCTGGAGTGAAACCACACACACAGCTGCCACCATGATGTACCTGTAGTAATAACAATGAACATTTTTTATGTTTAGTTATGATTATGATTAGATTTACTAATTGCTATTACAGTGATGATTGATGGCCTGTCTTAGCATATCAATATATATTTAAATGATTCTATCTGGGCTTCTGAGTATCTGGGGGGTTGTTTTGAGCATATTTGAACTTTAGGATGGGATTTGCCCCCCACAAATATATGTTGTAATTACAGCCCTGCCTGTTAAAACATAGTTTTTATATTTTTGAATATTTTTTTGACATACACATTTTTGCAGAACACCATTATGAGTGTTTGTAAAACTGCAAATGCATTGCATTTGTTTAGTTTATCATGTTTTTTTCAGAAAAACACACCACAAGAGGGACATGCACTGTCCACAGTAATAAGATCAAAGTAAGATGCAAATAAAGATTGAAAGATTGATTTCTTTTCAGATTTTCAGGTGCAGACAATAGCAGATAATAAATGGTCCTGCCTTGATAGGTTTATAATTGTCATACCTTGTTCGTATCAACCTAATGCTTTAGCTGAGCTATAGAATTAGAGAGAAAACTGAATTTCATGGTCATTTTCTATGGTCAGCTTTCATGAGCAGCAATAATTAATGTGCAGGTTTGTCTTTTCCAGCTCAGAAGAACACCCACTACCTCCTGCTGTTTGATGGTTTTGTTATTTTAGTGTGTCTCATTTCTGCTGTGCTGTGTGTTCGCTCCATTGTTCTCGCAATCAGATTGCTTCAGGTAGACCCCTGTTTCTGAGCAATCACTTTTAAATGTATTTTTGAACAGAATTCTTTCAATATTCACACCTTTTGTCTTCTATGTTGTTATGCATTTTTTGGTTTTTGCTCTTCTTCTCTACACTCGTGATTCGTAAGTTGTTTTTTTCTTCTTGTCTTCTGTTCTTACAGAGATTTACCAAGATTTGTCTGAAGAAATATAACCGTAAAGTGTGTGAGGATGACCAAAAAGAATTTTTAAATAGCTGGTACATCTTGGTGATTATCAGTGATGTTCTGGCGATCATAGGATCTGTACTGAAGATGGAAATACAGGCAAAGGTATTATGAGACATCCCATCAGTCCCATTGAGTAACACCTTTTTTACGCACCTCAAAATAGTAACTACATAAGAAAGCAGAAAGAACCTTTAAGTTTAATGTAAGTTAATGTATAGCATTTGAATTCTAAGTAGTTTTTTTTTATTATTTTATTGTGAAAGTTTAAACAATGTAAAAAGCATCTGCTGTATGATGTACAAAAATCAAACATCAAGATAATGGAGTTCCTTTTCAGAGCAGCAAGGATTATCTCTGCCAGTTAATGTAACAGTAACATGTTTTCAGAAATGCTCTTGCATAATTCCAAGTCACTTATTAAACCATGGACTTTTTACAACAGCAATCCCCGTCCTTTAGCCTTATTGTTTCATTGCTTTCTGATGCAGACGGTCATTCACTCGACCACTCCTTGAGGTTAGGATATTTATTAAGTCAACAGTTCAGTAGATCATCTGTTTTATAAGGTCATGACTAAGAACAAAGTCATTTACATTTATTGATACTAAAGGCTGTGTATTATGAATTATTGCCATAGTTAAGTGACTGTTAGATAAAGGCGCTTGTGTCATTGCCAGTATAAGCACTCACCTTTGTTAAAATATCAAAGTCTGTTCTTCTTTTTGCGTCCACAGAGCCTGACCAGCTATGATGTGTGTAGCATCTTTCTGGGAACATCCACACTCATGGTATGGGTTGGTGTCATCAGATATTTGGGATATTTTCAGAAGTACAATGTGAGTAAACACTCATCGCTCATGTGCTTGGGCACAAATGGGCTTGTGGTTAGAGGCAGCATAATCATACAGCAACCCAACAGATGCAAGTAGAGATACAATATATATATGATCACTTGTTGTGACAGTGTGTTCCATACATATCTAGAGATATTGCAATATATTGCGATATATAGAGTTTTTGAAGTTTTAATGTGACAAATATAAATCGGTGTTCCCTTACTTCCCGTACCTGACAACATATCGGCTTCAGAAAAAGTCTTAGGCACTTAATAATAGTTTTAAAACCGGTTACCTTAGCAGAAATGTGTTTTTACACAATACATCTTCACAATGCATTCACATAAAGATAAATTCTGTACAAAGTAATAAGAATGACTTTTTTAAGTAGTTAATATCTTTGGAGCTGGCTTTAATGGGTAGCGGTGGACTAGTGGTTAGGGAGTTGCCCTAGCATTGGAAGATTGTGGGTTTGATTCCCTCACCAGAAGGTTGCCCTGAGGTACCCTTGAGCAAGGTACCGTCCCTGCCACTGCTCCCCGGGCACTTTCAATAGCTGCCCACTGGTGCACGGTGTTTGCATGAGTTAAATGCAGAGGTCCAATTTCATTGTGGTTCACTGTGTGCTGTGCTGTGACCTTGCAATGACAAGAATAGTCACTTTCACTTAAGAGCATTCAGCTCAGATAGAGATTTTTTCTTGTTATTATACTGGCATTCCCTGAGGAGAGGTTAAACAATATTTTGAAATATATAAAATTGCTACATATACTGTAGTTATTTCTATTTAGTGTCTGTGCTAGTTAACATTAGTGTCTTTGTATTTTCAGAGCGTATAAATGCTTGCCACCTAAAAAAATCTGTTTTTCTCAGTGTGGAGGCAGATTTTGTTAGACTAATAGTGCCTCTGACTTGTTCTTTTGGTTAAATTTTTCCACAACACTCAGGTGCCTCAAACGTTTGCACAGTGCTGTAAATACCAGCATGTAGTGCAGTGCCAGTAATAACACAAACAAACCTCTTGTGTTTCACTCTGGTTTGAGGCCAGTATAAGGTGTTTTAGGCTTCATTTAATGTGTATGGGCTTTTATTACATGTTATCTTTATCAGACCATTAACTCCAGAGCGAAGCTAAAGAAGTGAACTTTAAACACCAGACATGTCTTGGTTGACTGACTAAATTTGGAAGAAGTGTATGAAGTTGATTTTTCACCATATTACTCCTCCAATAGTAAGTTCAAGCCTGTCATACTGGTGCAGGTTCTTATCCTCACTATGCAAGCAGCCCTTCCCAAAGTGCTGCGCTTTTGCTGCTGTGCAGGGATGATCTACTTGGGCTACACCTTTTGCGGCTGGATCGTTCTGGGGCCTTACCATGACAAGGTAAAATAATTCAGTCAGTCCTCAAAAAAGGACATATGATCTTGAAACTGCACAATGCTGGACCAGAAAAAAAAAATCAGAGGTGTAAAGCAGAGTCTTTCTGAAGGTTGCAATTCAGCTCAGGCTTCAGCCTGAGTCTCAGAAAGGCCGTACTGTTGTGAAGGGATCTGCCATTATGTTTGAGATCATTTGGAAATGACTGGGTGTTTTTTTTTTTTTCTTTCTGAATGCTGCTTTAGTACATAGCATTTGTTAGGGTGCAGAAAGGCTTCCTCTGTTTTAATATGTGCTCATATTTTAAAAGGAATGAAAGGCTATTTCCAAATTTAAAAAAACAAAAAAGCTAATATTGTTTTTACTATTCCACCTCCAAGCTTGAGACTGATATATCACAAAGCTTAACTGAACTGAAGCAAAACTGAAGTTAACTGCAGTCGAACTGAATCTCTACGAGGACAAAGAATTGCAGCACTAAATATTGTGCACAGTGTACCGTTCCATGATGAACCAAAGATGGCAGTATTTCTGTAGTGTCTCCACTGAACTACTTAAAGTGAAAGCAAGTGGTTTTAAAAATCACCTCTTGTTTAAATGTGTAAAGATCTCAAGGCATGTGTTTTTGTGTCCTTCTTATTTTATCATAATAATGAATCATTTTTAGTCTTGCTATTATGCAAACATGCACACATACCCATGAATGCATGCATGTGACTCCAGAATACTAATTTTACATTTGTCTTTCATCTCTCACTGGGATGGTTTGCTGTATGGGATCAGTTTGAGGGCCTGAGCCGGGTGGCTGAATGTCTGTTCTCTCTGGTGAATGGAGATGACATGTTCCCCACATTTTCTGAGTTCCAGCAGAAGAACATTCTGGTGTGGCTGTTTAGCAGAGCCTACCTCTATTCTTTCATCTCTCTCTTCATCTACATGGTGCTCAGCCTCTTCATAGCTCTCATCACAGATGCTTACGAAACCGTCAAGGTAACATCACTGCAGAGCATAACTGCAACATCACGCAAGCAAATTTACATTTTAAGTTTTTTTCTTCTTTTTTTTTATTTTTGAAATTATATTTATGTATATTTTTCTTTCTTAGTTCAAGAGTCTGGCAAGCATCAGTAGTAAATGTTACTGTTACTCCAAACGCAGCCTATCAGTCAAGTCATGTTTGGTGTCTGATGTTTCACTTTCATCCATTTTGCTGATATTTCTCGCTGACATGGACATTCAATACACTCACATAATATAGCACAGCACACAGTGAGCCACAACAAAATCAGACCTCTGCATTTTACCCATACACACACACATGCAGCAGGGGGGCAGCTATTGAAAGTGCCCAGTGAGCAGTGACAGGGACAGTACCTTGCTCAAGAGTGCCTCAGGGGAACCTACTGGTCTGGGATTCAAACCTGTGACCTCCCAGACCCGGGGCCAACTCCCTAATCTTTAGGCCGCAATTGCCCCAGCCTCAGCATTTAACCCATATACATACATGCAGGAGGGGGCGGCAATTGACAGCTCCTGGAGAGCAGTGACAGGGACAGTACCTTGCTCGAGGGTACCTCAGGGGAACCTATTGGTCTGGGATTCGAACCCATGGCCTCCCGGACCCGGGGCCAACTCCTTAACTTTTAGGCCACCATTGTCCCAGTCTCTGCATTTAACCCATATACATACATGCAGAAGGGGGCGGCTATTGAAAGTGCTCAGGGAGCAGTGATGGGAACAGTACCTTGCTCAAGGATACCTCAGGGCAACTTACTGGTAAGGGATTAGAACCCACAACCATCCAATCCAGGGGCCAAAGCCCTAACCACTAGGACACTGATGTAAGAAATATAATGTATAAATATTTGTTTTAAAATTAGGAGAAAAAAAAGTAAACACTGGTGTGTACAGATGCCCAAACACTCTACCTAGGTACTATAAGCAACGTATTTGAGATTTGAGAAACACTTGACACACTCAAAAAGCAAAATGTTGAATTAGGTTTCCATTAAGCACAATAAAAAGTGATGGGGCTTAAGACTCTGTCATCATAACAAGCAAACCCAACATGTCTTGGTGGATAAACATCTGTGTTTGAGTCGGAAAAACATTATTATTAATGTATTTATTTATTTTTATTTCTGTTTTTCCATGTGACCAGCGCTACCAAAAGACTGGTTTCCCCATGACTGAGCTACAGCAGTTCTTAAGGGCAGGGAAGGATAACACTCTTCTGGAGGGGGAAGAGGATAGTGGGAGTAGAGAAAATGGCAGCCCCTCGGTCACGCTGTGTTGCTGCAGAAGGTACACAATCTCATGCATCAGCCTGAAGGCTCTAGACTTTTCCCCAGTACTGAGGTTAGGCCACTGTGGTGTATGAAATGAAATTAGCGGTAAGAGAGAGGTGGACACACCCAGCTATGTGCTGATTACAGAGAAATGTAGGGCTAGTCTGGGAAAAAAGAGAGAAAAACTCAAGAAAGCTTCCCCTTGGCCATGAGCAACTGTTGCGATAAGCAAGAAAAGGCTGAGCCAAACAAAGCTGTCTCCTTGAGCAGTTTTATTGCCCCTGTGCAAGTACACGCAGCAAATGTTTTGTCTTACAAACCATTGCTGTTCTGTCAAAAAGCATTTTACAACATAGGTTTCCATGACGAATAGAGTTTTTCATTTTTTTTATAAAGCATTTCAGGATTCAGCTGCTCATTACTCATACTGGTATAAAAGTGTTAGTTAAAGAGAAGAAACATACAGAGAATAGACTTCAGTGGGTCAGTAGAATGTCACTGTATCATACTGATGATGAGCTGTGGTTAAATGGCAGTCTACTTCGGCTGGGCAAAAGGTCAGCCCTATTTTTGCGCCCTGCTATAGAACAAACTAATCTAAAGCAGGCGGAGATCTGTAGGAGGATTTTGTTTCACAGCTGTTCAATAATATTTGCCAGATCTACCATAAAAAATATTAAGGGAGAAAAGATTCTTCCTGCAAGACAGCCCATTGGCTTGGTTATGCTTGGTTAAGTGTTTTTGAATCTGTATCTGAAACATCTGCAGCACATTGTCAGTTGCATTGGCAATGCAATGGACCAGTAATGTTTGATAGAAATTTCTATAGGCATGAAGGAGCCTCGTGCTGAGTGTGAAGGCGATGAGCTCTCTTGTCTGTCTCATTTCTTTCTGTAAGCCAGCTCCAATAAAGAATTTCTTCAAGGACGACGTTCGTACTTACTAAAATTTCCACCACAAATGTTTCTCTCAAAAACAAAATCTGATGTTTGCAGATGTGGGCAGGAAACACAATATTACAATCTTAGAGTACAATCTTATGGAAGTTGTTTATATAAAATTTTAACTGATTTGTAAACATTGGGGCAGCACATTAAGGGCAGGTTACTTTTTGTTCAGGTGATTTTTTTGTGATGTCAATGACTGATCAACAACTACAACCACATCACTATGCTGACAAATAATTAAAAATTCCTGCCTCTTCTTCTTCTTTTTCTTCTTTTGGCACCATTGGCATCTTTCACACCTGCTGCCTGCATGTCCTCTCTCACCACATCCATAAACCTCCTCTTTGGCCTTCCTCTTCCTCTTCCCCATCTTCCTCTTTCACACCTGCTGCCTGCATGTCCTCTTTCACCACATCCATAAACCTCCTCTTTGGTCTTCCTCTTTTCCTCCTTCCTGGCAGCTCCTCTCCAGGCACAATGCAATTTCTTCTGACCTTTTCTATACTCTACCTTCAGGATAACTTATGCCCATTTCTCCTTCTATCCTTCTATCTATGGGGTGGTGGTGGTCCAGTGGTAGGGTACTTGGTCATCTGGATCAAGAGGTCCCAGGTTCGAATCCCACCTCCTGCACTACCACCACTGGGTCCCTGAGCAAGACCCTTAACCCTGAGCTGCTCCAGGGGGACTGTCCCTGTAATTAGGACATGGAAGTCGCTCTGGATAAGATGTAAATCTATCGTAAATGTAAATCTATCCATGGATCCTTGGTTAAACAATTTAAACTCTCCTGCAATACACTTATTACCCTTCCATCTAGTCTCCTGAACACATGAAATATCAACTTTCCTTCTCTCCATCATATCAGCTCTCTCCTCTTACCAGTCATGCTGCCTGTATTCAAAGTTCCTACCCTCACTTCCACTTTTCTACACTCTCCTCCAGTTTCCAGACATTCTTTCCTCTTCTTTTTCTTTTCCTTTGCTAACAGCAGCCCAGTTTCCAATTTCCCTTATCTGTAGGTAATGACAGAAGTCCCAACTGTAATTTGATGTGTATAAATCCCAGATAAAAGCCACTTATCCCTTAAAGACAAGCTAAACAGGACACACAGTAAGCCTCATCAGGGCTGGTAAAGTAGTATTTAATCATAATTTAGGCATTCAGCAGATATATATCATCTTTCATCTGATCCATTTTAGCATTTAGCAGCTCTTATGCCAAAGTGATGCTTAAATCAGATGTTAATACTTTTATCATTAGACTGATCCAATGAAACATGTGGCATACCAAGTTGATGAATGTCCATTTTCTGTTAAGCACTGATTGGCTGAGGTTTTGAAGTGGTGTATAATGTTACTCTCCTGCTCATCAAGTTCCTGTGGATGGACATTTTCTGTCAGACTTGTTCAGACTTTTCAAATGTAATGCCATCAAGGATTTCTAAAATATACCAGAAACATCCTTTGATATTCATGGAATGTGACATTGAGGATCTACAGGAATAAATTAGTTTTAGGGCATTAATATGGTAAAATAAGTGAGTAAGTGAACCTGGCTACAAATGTGCAACATTGGTGTTTTTCCCCCAGTGTAACGGTGGCGTGGTACCGGAGGGACGTCAGTTCCGAGCCAGGAGTTCCGAACAGAAGTTTATTGCTTACAGTGACAAAACACACAACAAACAAGGACTCAAGCCTGCAGTTCCTACGCAGGATGACTATGACTATGACTAAAAACAGACAGACAGACCCACCATTACACATAGGTTAAACCTACCTAATGAGCCGCGCTCTGTTCTGACTCATTGGGGCTTAAATAGTCAGCCCCAATGATGCACACCTGCCCGCAGGGGCTCAGGTGTGCTTAGTCAGAACAGAGCGCCCTCTAGCGTACCCTAAACACCTCCTGTGACAAACACCCTGTATGTGACCGAGAGCGCCCTCTAGCGTGCCCAAAACACAACACACGTGACAGAACCCCCCCCCCAAGGGCGCGGCTCCCGAAGTGCCCGAACGCAGCCGAACCACAGGGGGGAGGCACAAACAACACAAAAGTCCCTAGTCGGGACACACGGTCAGGTCCATAGAAAACAAAAAAAAACCATCAAAGGACCTCCGACCAGTTATGTCGGGCAGCTGGTGGTGGTGAGGGGAATCCCAGCAGTTCCGTCCACCTTTTTGACCGGTGCCCGACCTTGGCTCTTACGTCCTTGGAGGCTTTGCCTGACTCCATGGAACCCCTGGACTCGACAGGACCTGAAAGGGAGCTACATAGAGACGTTACGGGGTTTACAGAGGAAGTCTTTTTCAATGAGTCTAAGCTCTGCTTACAACCCCTGTCAGTCAGGTTCCGCGCGTCGCTTCTCCCCGAATCTCTGGCGCCGAAGTTCTGGTCCGTCTCCCTGAACGGATTCGTGCTGGTGTCTTTTGCCCTTTTCCTTGTCTGGGTCATACTTCCTGGTCGCTTGGGGCCCGGCGACGCAGTGTCCCAGTTTTTGGTTTCACGTTGAGGAGTTCCCCATGGCTTCCTCCAAACGTCACCTTGTTCTGGGTTTGCTGAGTTGTGGGGGCGAGCCGATGCTAGGGGGCCTGAAGGCAGCTGCTCCCTTTCTGCATTCGTTACCCGTTTCTCCGCTGGACTGTTCTCCGGCTGCTCTGTTTTGGCTTTGGCTCTCTGGGTTCCAGCAGGCACTGGTGTCGGAGAAGAGAGTAGAGATTCAATGAGGGCCAATTTACCTTCCATACCTCTGACCTGGTTTTCTAGCTCTGTGAGCTTGCTGGCCTCATGACGGACCTCTCTCAGGTCAGCCTGCAGAGCGATGTTGTGGTCCTGCACCCGTCTCAGCTCTGTCCTGCACTGATGCAATTGCCCCTCCATTGTGGCTATTTTAGCCTCCAGCTTCTCCTGAGTGGTTGGAGTCCCAACTCTCCGTGTTATCCGGCCTACGATCTGGTTTCTCTGTTCCTGTATTCTCCCTAGTCCCTTTCTTTGGGAAACCCTCACAGCGTGTATCTTGAATCGAAGGACCTCTCTGCCCTCTCTGAACTGGCTGTTCCTTCCATGACGCTCACCTTTTACTTGAGCCAAAGTCTCCTCTTTTTCCTTCCTCCGGTCCTTCGAGACCGTGGCGTTCACCTGTGGCATGGCGGTTCCCTCGGTCAGCTGATGGTGGAGTCCCGTCAGCAACTCCTCCTGTTCAGCAAACCGAACATTACTGCAGCTGATCTGCTCACCTCCGAGGTGGGGCTGGATTGTCCTCGCCTCTCTGTGCCACACGGCCCGATCCCTCACCGGCTCCTCTCTGACTGACTTCTGCAAGCACTTCGCAGCATGTTTACGCCTTTGACACCTCTGTCCTTGTTGAAGTCCCGGTCTCCACCTTCCGAACCTCCTCTGACGACCACCTTTTGCCCAGCGCGGCCTCTTGAAGACAGACCCCCGCTGGTGCACTCTCCCAACAGCCTGAATGACGACAGCAGCTTTGTTCATAGCATTAACATTTTTTCGCACTAAATAACCTCTAAAAGCTGCCTGGATGCGAATCGCTGACTTTCTCAACACCTGAAATCTTTCATGTTCGCTTTTGCCCCTGATGTAGGACCTAAAATATCTTTGAATGAAGATGGCTGACCTTCTTATGGCCTGGTACTTTACCTCCCTGTGTCTTCTGAACGCAGCCTGAATCAGGGAAGCGGCCTGATGGTGCAGGATCACAGCCCTTCTGACCCTCTGACCTCTGAAGCAGGCTTGCAGGAACATTGCAGCGGAGCGCAATGACAAAAACTCCTCTCTGTTTTCTGGCTTCACGTGTGGAACGATACCTCAGCTGGATTGCAACAACAGTCTGTTTGATGTATGAGTATCGTGCCCGAGCCCAGTGTGCCCTGTAAGCCCTTTGTATAACCGTGGCAGCCTGGTGCTTCAGTTTCAGAGTCTGTCTGGTCTTCATCCCTCGGAATGCAGCTTGTAGAACAACAACAGCCCCTTTTTTCTCCTTCAAAGACTTCATTTCTTGCCTCATACTCTTACTAGCTCTATAATATCGCTGAACCGTCTTGGCTGCCCACAGTAGCTTCAGGTAGTACTTTCTGTTTATGTGTTTCCTCACCTGTGCCTGAATGGTTACAGCAGCCTCATGTTCAATTCTCCTTTGCACCCAAACTTTCCTTTTAAACTTGCCACTAACCTGGAGCTGCTCCTTCTCTGCTTTCTGTGTAGCAGATGGCTTCATGGAGCTGGGTTTGGGGGTCGACTTCTTGATGCCGCTTTCCTTGTTGCGAAGGGCTTCCTTGGTCGACCTCCCCGGTTGCGCGATGCAGGAAGTGGTCTCCACTCTCCTCCTGCTCTCTGCGTCCGGAACTGCCTTCTTTGCCTCGCTTCTCTTGTTGCGGGTGGCCTTCTTTGCAGTCCTCTTGGTGGGCGGCGTGCTGGCGCGTGGCGGCGCGGTGGGCGCCGTGCTGTCGCTGTGAACACGGAAAGGCGCGTGTGCTACCAACCTCTTGTGGTGATTCGCGTTGGCCGTGTTCCCGCTATCAGCTGCGCGCGGCGCTTTCTCCGCTGGCAGACTGTGGTTGCTGGCGCGCTGCGGCGCGGGGGACGCCGTGCTGTCGTGGTGCGGAGCGCCGTGCTGTCGCGGTGAACACGGAAAGGCGCGTTTGCTACCAACCTCTTGTGGTGATTTGCGCTGGCCGTGTTCCCGCTATCAGCTGCACGCGACGCTTCTTCCGCTGGCGGATCGCGGTTACTGGCGCGCGGCGCTCTCGCGCTCTCTGGTGCTGAATCTCCGCGTTGACCCGCGTGCGGCGCGGTTGGCTTCATGCTTCCGCGTTGCGCAACGCCAGCCTTCAACGAAGCCCTGCCTTCCATGTCGCGTGCGGAAAACAACACGCGGTCCAGCGTGTTGAGATAGCGCTGCGCCTTTGTAGCCTCGGAGATCAGCATCCGGGAACAAAGCGCGAACTGATCCCTGCGAAGCTCGGGATCTGGGATGATATCGAGTGGGAGCAGCGACATCGTCCTCTTCAGACGGCGCTCTAGCTCCCTTGCCGTGGCCGTCGGCGTCCGTCGCACCCACTCCTCACCGTCCAGATGCTCGCGGAGGTCCAGGTCCTCATCAGCTGCAGCGTCCGCTCGACAGCATTCGCTGCCGCCCACAGCACGCACTCCTGCTCGCCCTCGTGGCTCGTGACGTCCAGGTACTGGCGGCTCATTCTGTAACGGTGGCGTGGTACCGGAGGGACGTCAGTTCCGAGCCAGGAGTTCCGAACAGAAGTTTATTGCTTACAGTGATAAAACACACAACAAACAAGGACTAAAGCCTGCAGTTCCTACGCAGGATGACTATGACCGACTGACCGACCATTACACATAGGTTAAACCTACCTAATGAGCCGCGCTCTGTTCTGACTCATCGGGGCTTAAATAGTCAGCCCCAATGATGCACACCTGCCCGCAGGGGCTCAGGTGTGCTTAGTCAGAACAGAGCGCCCTCTAGCGTACCCTAAACACCTCCTGTGACAAACACCCTGTATGTGACCGAGAGCGCCCTCTAGCGTGCCCAAAACACAACACACGTGACAGAGAGCGCCCTCTAGCGTGCCCAAACCCTAACACACGTGACACCCAGTAATAAAAAGCAAAATAATTCTGGCATAAGCAATATTAAGTTTTAGGTATTGAATAAAAAAAACAGTTTAAAAAATCCCTTAATATATGACACGCCGGTATATTGTCTGGTTCAACTAGAGGCATCATTAGACTTCCCACTGAGCTATAAAGAAAAAAAATCTCTAATATGCGTTTTTTTCTGTATATTGTCTGGGACCACCATAAGTCTGACTAGACTTCCCACTGAGCTATTGGGTTCGCAAAATCAAAAAGAAAATTCTTTCTTCCATTATTCAATCAGAAAATCAAGTGCTTTTCCTTTTCTGCCTGAAATTTAGCCAGCTTTTAGCAGACACCCTTATCCAGAGCAAATTTTGTCAGTGCTTCAGGTTGTTCTTCTTATCTGACAAGCTACTCTTCTTTATTGAGTGATCCAATTTTTTCAGCTGTAACTATAATTACTATAGTCAGTTATTCAGTCTTCTTTGCTTTTTGCTGTCCATGTAATTCATTGGGGTAAAAAAAAATCCATCCTTGAGCAGCTGTTGTTGTTGAAAAGTTCCTCCCTTCTTCAAGATGGATCATCAGAAATGTGTGTTAAACTGGAAAATCTCACTCAAGAGGCTGCAAATCCACTGTAGGAGGAGAACAAGCATGTTTATAATTAACAATTCATTTTGGCTGGAGTGTACCTTTAAGGCACAGTCAAGATAGAACTTAAAGCTCTAATTTCTCTATTTATTGAAGAATATACAAGAAACTAGTTCACATTCTTACATTTCCATGTTGTCTGTTTTTGCAGAGTTCCCAAAGATGATACTGCTATCCTCATCAGCTAACAGGGTCTATATAGACCCTCTGCAGGATGCTGCATTATTCATGGTGTGTGGAGTGGAAAAACTGCAGATGTGAACTGTACAAAGAACTTCCATATGACAATGTGAATGTTGTACATCTTCCATCTGTTTCACTTGAGGGCTTCACTTGTATGAGTGAGGGGAAAATGACTACTCAAAGGAAAGAAGAGCAAACATCAATAACATCGCTGATGAGGACTGTAATATAATTAAGACTAGGGTGTGGAAAATGTTTACCATGTCAGATGGCAGGGAGAGGAAATATCTAATGCATCTTGATATGTAAGTGCAATATTATCCACACTATGTGGGGAATGGGTAGTATTGCATACTTAGGAGAATGAGGATGCCATCAAAGCATTATTTATTAATACAGGTCATCTTCTTGACTGGAATATCCATTATGGCTTAAATGCACATATTATATGGTCTATCCAGTGGTGGTGTTTTGCTATGCTGGTGTCCTCCTTTACATGAATTTGTTGAACCAAAGGTGAGATGTATATTGATAAATCATACAGGCATTCATCCGACACACCTGAGTCCATCCAGTGAGCCAAAGATTTTTCCTTTGAATTCACTTATATTAAAGTTTTTTCTTTCCTTTTCATCAGAAATGAACAATTCACAAGAAATCTGTGCAGGTCATGACAAGAAGTCCCTTAAGGTTGGCAAAGCAGGTAACTAGCAAATATGGAGAGATAAGCTACAACAAAAGGTTGAAAAAGATGGTTTATAGAATGCAGACCATATTCCAGAGAAGATAAAGCATGGGGACAGTTTTTATTTGTACAATCAATTGAACTACCAGGATCTGTGTGCCTTCAACCCATTTATGTTCAACAGCCAGCCTTAGACTTATAAGGAAAGATGCCAAAGAACTAGTTGACTAATCCAGACCAGTGGTGGTGAACTGTTGTCCTGGGGGCTACATTAACACATCAACTAAACCAGACCAGTTTTGAATCCAGTGTTCAAAACTGCAATCATCATGTCACACTTTTGACTTTCTTTTGTTTTGTTACAATGTGAAAGAAAGGTTGAATTGAACATTCTAATTAAATATGGTAACAAATAAGATTTGTTGTCGAACTGATATTCATTACATTTGAGGCATTTAGCAGACGCTCTTATCCAGAGCGACTTGCACATCTCAATTACAGGGACAGTCTCCCTGGAGCAACTCTGGGTTAAGGGTCTTGCTCAGGGACCCAGTGGTGGTAGTGCCAGAGGTGGGATTCGAACCTGGGACCTCTTGAGCCATAGGTCCATAGGTATCCTACCACTAGATCACCGCCACATATTCATGTATTTTAATGTTTTAAAAGAAAGGAAAAAAAAGTTTAAACAACACAATGATTAGAGAAAAATCTTACTATAGGTATTTACATGCTACCAAGTACGTTTGCACCTATATAGCGGCTATTATTACTTGTCTACATATTTACACTCTTTTCTTGAAAAGATCTGAACAAAATCACAGCATATCACACTTTATTACTCCAAATTCCAGGTACTTTCTGGGGAAACTTTCACTTCCATCAGAAAATAGTGTTCAGAAGTGAAACTCCTATGGTCAGATTCTCAGACGGGCAATAAATTGTTACCGTGATTTACCACTGACAAGTCTAAGATTCATTTGGGAGAAGAGGCTGGAGTCTTAGGCTAAAAATAAAGTAGAATAAAACAAACTAAATGAAATGAGTAAAATAAGCAAATATAAAAACTAAATGAAGCAGAAATGAAATCAATTATGAATTAAATTAAACCCTCCTGTGTTGTTTACAGCGGATTTTTCTTTAGATGAACACTAAGTTGTGGTGTGATCACCACAAGTGTTACACAAGAGTGAGCTTCATGAATGGAGTAGAAGTTCTTTGAGCTTAAAAACCCAAAGGACGCAGCTGAACAAACTTCCTACTGGAGTACAGGCTTGAGCTCGCAGGCTGCGCCTTACACAGTCACTGAGTAAAGTATAGCCCAGCGACTCCCCCACTCAGCACACACCCACACACATACATATGCACACAGCACACCCCATCCCAAACCTCCTCCTATCTCCTCCCACTCTACACTGCTCGGGTTTGTGCTCTCAGTTCAGAAGAGCTGGTGAAGCAATGGGAGCTGGGTGCTGGGCTCTTGGTCCAACTTCATGAACAAATGCAACGAATCGCCTGAACTCTTTGCAGTTTTCCTGCTTGGTAAGTGTGGCCCTGCCTTTGCCCTTCTTTTATTTACTTGTGAGTTTTTTCCTTTAATTGCTGCTTTAAGAAGTACGTGGAGGTTAATATGCAGGGTACCTGTCAAACAATGGAGATTTCCTTTAAATCTGTTTTTACTTTTTTGCCTGACAAGCTTTTGTTTTTCTCCCATCTCTCCTTTCTGTCACTTTGTCTTTTTTTTTTCAGAGTGGAACCATCATCCCTGTGCCATATATTTGCTGAGCATGACCTGTATCACATTTTCTTTCATTACCAGAGTGATCTGTACAACATGGCCAATCAGAGCAACTGCCACCATAATGAGTCAATGAACTTTTTCTACAACAACAACAACCAGACCAACGATGGATGGGATTCCACACAACTGGTCGCAGTTCAGATTGTTGGATCCCTCTTCTGCTGTTTCATCCTGCTGTCCAACGCCATGGTCATTGCAGCTGTGATCTCAAACAGGAGGTTTCACTACCCCTTCTATTATCTTCTGTCCAACCTGGCTGCCTCTGACTTTCTTTCTGGAATTGCATATGTGTATCTCATGTTCCACACGGGCGAAGTGTCCCGAACTTTGACTGTGGAGAGTTACTTTATCCGTCAAGGCTTGCTGGATACAAGCCTTTCGGCATCTCTCACCAATCTCCTGGTGATTGCCCTGGAGCGCTACATCTCGGTCATGAACTGGAAAGTTCACAGCAACCTCACTAAGCGGCGGGTGACTCTGCTGATTGTGCTTGTGTGGAGCATCTCCATATTCATGGCCACTGTGCCAAGCCTGGGCTGGAACTGCATTTGTAGTCTAGACAGGTGCTCCACACTAGCACCCATTTTCAGCAGGAGCTACCTGATTGTCTGGTCTGTGTCGAACCTGGTTATTTTCCTTATAATGGTGTCCATATACATGAGGATTTATCTCTATGTAAGGAGAAAAACAGCTGTCTTAAAAGGCCATACAAGTGGATCTCTAAATCGCAAGAGGACACCAATCAAGCTCATTAAAACTGTCATGACTGTGTTGGGTAGGCTCCTGTTATGTTCTCATTTGCTTCTTACTGAACTAGACTACATATACACACTTCAGCTGCTCAAAGTGCAACAGCAGCCTCAAGATTTGCCTGTGGTTTCTCAGAGTAATAAAAAAAAGTCTCACAGATAATTACTTATCAGCCCATTCCAAAGTCTACACCTTCACGAAGCAAAACACTTTTTGTTTGCTGAGTGTGAAATTTATGTCTTTGGCTATTTCAGTAATTTACGTAACTCAAGAGGAATACTTTTAGATAGACTATTCATTAACAAGTATCTATCTAAGGGTAGGAAATATTGAGTATGAACAGTGAACCCTTAGATCCTGTTAACAAGAATAGTAGTAGGAAGCATTTGTCTCAGAGCATGTTCAGTCATGGCTTCATTCTTGCAGCAAAGTTCAAATAGGTACTATTACACAATCAATGCGCTCTGGTTTTGTCTTTTACCAGCCTAGTTAACACACTGGCAATTACCTCACTGCTGCGAATGGAGTGAATCATGTTCTTTGGGAAAGGACTGTATTTCCTCATGCTCTACTCACCAGACAAGATAAGCAACTTGTGCTTAACAGTGTATTTGTTTTTAGGTTTAGCTCAATATGAGATTCACCGAGGTTCAGCCCTGCATTTTCACATCGAATTTTTATCGGCAGAAATTTAAGGCTGAAATTTTTTTGTCTGACTTTGTCTTTGAGAAGGTTGGACTAGAACCCCCAATTTTCAGGTTGATTTGAAAAGGATATTTTTTTTTTAGTAATGCCTATTTGTTGCACTAAATGGTAGTTTTGGGGCAGGAGGGCAAGTCTGAGTTGCCCAACAGAAACTCCTCGAATGAAGGCGTGTTTGTGCATAATGTCCTTTCTGAGCTGTATATTTATCTTTTCATCTTTGCATTGCCTGGCATCTGAGTGGAACCACCAGTCTGAATGACTTGTGGCTTCTACAGAAAGCCTTTAAAGAGGCTCCTGTTTGATGTGCTTTGAGGCAGCATCCTTCTTTTTGGGTCAGTCGTGAATGCCCTACTTGGGCGTATATAATTGTCTTTTTGTGTTTTTGTGTGGACAATGTTTCAGTGAAGCTTTGGCTAATGATGATGCCTTGTCATGTGGTGAATCTATGCTGGAGTTCACAGCAAAAAAACTCCGGAGTTATGTAATGTATATCAAGAAGAGATAGAAAATGCCTGATTATACTATATTTAGTCTTTTATGTTTTCTTTGTGGAGCCTTCAGAGATAGGTTACACTAATCTGTCGTATTTCTTCTCTCTTGGCAAAAAGGGGTGATATTCTCATACGTTTTATTGCAACAGAATATCTTATCTACAGAACCAGCAGCTGAAAAAAAAGCTGGAAAGAAACAATTTTGTATGTCGTACGTCCCCAAACATGCTTGAAATGCTCCAATGATAAGTCTTTACAGGCAACGATAAAGCAAAGGCTAGGGAGGCTCCCTTTCTGATAACCACTGAAGGCTATTTGAAAAGTCTCATTGTTCCACTACAGGCTTCTTCAAGAAAGTCTTTCTAAGGATGATTATTACTTTTTATATGTGATTTATTCATTTTTTTAAATGAATTAAATGCAGCTAGATAGAAAGAGATAAAATGCACGTTTCTTTTCCGGCTGTGTGGCATTGTCAGATAGCGTTGTCAAATTCCTGCTGCCCTGGGAGTAGGGAGGCTTTATTTTTGGAGCACTCTAAAGTTTTCAACCCCAAGACATATTTATATGCATGAATCTATATGAGGTTTATTTTTATGTCTGTTGAGTTATGGGTGCACAAGATCTCAAGATATCTACAATAATGCTGTAAAAATTTGTGGCCAGTTTAATCCTTGGTGTTACCACAGAAAAACACTAGGCAGAGCGAATGGATCTGCAAAGCATGTACAATGAATGACCACATGTGCAACAAACAGGCCCTGCCTTTTCCTCCAGATGTATTCTGATGTGATTAGAGGGGACTGTTGCACACTTTATGGTCTCTCAAGCGCCACAGAGGAATCTTCATTTGATGGGGTTTTGTTATAAAAGCTTTCTGGCTGTACTCACATACATGGCCCATTCAGCTGGAGTATTTTTGCCCTGTGTTACAATTTTTCTACTCTTAGCTGCCAAAAAGCAGGATCACCATTGTTCTTCACTAATACAGCATTGTAAAGAAAACTGTTTTGAGTGACAAGCCCATACATGCCACTTGCTCTTTAGTTCACTTTTGTTTGTCTGAGCCTGTTTGGTGGCTGGCTGCACTCAAGATTTCAGGTCATCCTTAAAGCATTCAGGCTGTTATTCAACCAAAAAAAGAGCTTTGCACCACTATTTGTTCCTTCTACCCGCACCTTTGCCAACAATCACAGGCTCACTCAACATGTAGGAGCAGATTTGCAGGCATTCTTCAGAAAAGGCACTACAAAACAAATACCTGAAAAGAGTTACAAGGCAGTGGTTGGAATAGTGGTTTGGAACTGAGTGAAACATAAAGGAGAATATGTTGGTCTTCAGTCTAGATGTACTTTTGTTTAGGAGCCTTGTTGATCTAGTTGCACATCATATTTATAACACTTTGCCTCTGGAGGCATTTGAAATTTTTGTTCTCCACTTTGTGCCATTCCTGAGTCCTGAAGAGTTGGCATATCTGATTAAAGTGAAATTTTAGGTGCTAAGGTATTCATAATGCTAGCTTGGGAAACCTCAAGGAGAAATTGTGGGTTCACCAGTAAAACCTCTAAAAAAAAGAAAAATGTATGGATTTATAAGGTTGTGCAAGGAACAGAAATAAATAAATCACTGTAAAAGTATCTGAATTTAACATTTCACTGCTTTACATGGAAATCAGATTGTAGCTGACTGGAGGCTTTCAGAGTCTACAGGCCAAGTATGCATATTAATTTATCTCTTAATGCACGAGTCTTGGCTGTAGAAAAAGTAACAGAGACTTGGAATTGGACTCTTTTTTCCTTTTGGCCAACTGATGAACCAAGAGACCTCTTTACTTCTTTTAAACTTCTAAAAACTGTGATGGTCTGCTGACCTATCCAGTTTGCTTCACTGCATTTTGGCCTACCAGCACTGGGATAGGCTCCAGTTTAACCCAAAGAGCCTGGTTTAAATAAACAGCTCAGATAATAAGAACAAGGTAGCATAAAGAATAAGGTAACAAGTAGTAGAAGTTTTGGCTGATGTGTCCATGAGCCGTTTAATGAGATGGAATTTAAAATGCGATGTTCTGAATGTTTGGGAGCAGGTTTTCCTTGCCTAGCTGTGGAAACAGCATTTTGGCAAGCTTGAACCTTTTTTCATAGAAGAAAATAAATATTTCTAAAATATTATTATGTTAATAACATTACTTATATATAACTCTTGTTACAGGAGCATTCGTGATCTGCTGGACACCTGGCCTGGTGGTTCTGCTCCTGGATGGCTTAGATTGTAAGAAATGCAATGTTCTGAAGTTCAAGCGCTGGTTTCTTCTTCTGGCTGTCCTCAACTCAGTTATGAATCCCATCATCTATTCCTACAAAGATGAGGAGATGTGGACCACCTTTAAGAACATGATGTGCTGTGTCTGGAATGGCACTCGGCGTCAGAGGTCATCCAGGGCCAACACCCGCACTGCCAGCTCAAGCCCTGATACAAATAACAGTCTGCGACTCTCAGAGGAGAAAAAGACATCTACTCAGGACATGCTGAAGACCTGAAGACTTTTATTTGTCATAGAGTTGAATATCATCGGTGTCCAAAAAAGACAGAAGGCAAAACAATCTTTGCTTCTAATGTAAGTTCATGTAAAAACATTTTATTTAACATTGAGCATTTCTATTGAGCCTTCTTCATAACAGTTGCAAACACCTCTGTTCAAGTCACTTAGAAAAATAATAAATGCAGAGTTTTCTGGTAACAGTGACAATAGATATAAGCATGACTGATTCTCTATATACAGCATTGTTAACATTGTATTTTGGACAGAGTAGTCCAAAAATCCAATTGGATCTTCAATGCATGCTTTATATTAGCATGGGACTTCATGGCAAGCCTAGCAAAGATCATTGCACACTGTGAGAATTTCCAAAAGTATAGATCAATGCATTTCTTACAGTTTTACCTCGTTTTTCAAAACTGTAACTACCTTTTTTCATAAGTTCGTAGATTTCAGTGATTTTAGCTTGCATGTAATCTAGTGATCACTTTTTTTTTGAAGTGCACAGACATGAAGTTTATTATAGACTTGTACTGAATGACAAATATTTTGTTTTTTTATACAAGGTGCTTTAAAAGAGCCAGATTCCCCAGCGAGGATTACGTTTTTTGTTCATTCTAAAAAGTCTAGCACTGCACATACTGCTGAGCAAATTAAATGAAGAAATGTCCAAAACTGTGGAGTTTTAGAGCGGTGTGCTTTGTTTAACATATTATTTTAATGTTTTTTTTATATTTAAGAAGCAAAGTTACAGTCATATTGTTTAGATCTTTATTGCTTGAGTTGCTAGGCTATGTCCATCAACTCCTACTGGTGAAAGTAGGAGTGAGAAAATATATCAGCACCATACCTGAAGTCTTTTTAAGATCATGATTCAAAAATATTAGAAAAACAATGAAAAAAAAGGTAATATTTCACACATGGCACTGCGTAATATGCATTTAAACAGCACTAATTTATTTATTTTTTGTCATGATGCATGTAGTTGATTAGGGTTTGTTAACTACTGATATCAACGGTATGCTCGGAGAAGCACATTGTGATGCAGCATAAGCAACATAGTAGCAATAAAATATGATAAAACTGCCCACAACTGGAGTTAAAATTGGCTGTGAATGAATATCATTGATTAAATGTATCCTGATTTGGATCATAATCAGTCACTCAGTCATTTTCTGCCGCTTGTCCCAAGCGAGGTCGCGTGGGAGTGCTGGAGTCCATCCCAGCTCACACAGGGTGAAGGACGGGGGGCACACCCTGGACAGGTCGCCAGCCCATCGCAGGGAGTTGGATCATAGTGACAATTTAAAATACAAATTGGACTCACCCATCACAGTAGATCCAATCAAGAGGTTGATGTGGCAGTTTAGCAGCATAAATTATAAAATTAAATGCTGCTGCAGGAGCAAATAATATAAAAATCTAATAGGTAAGAAAATAATTTCCACATATGTATATATTTAATATATTTTGCCTTTCCAGTCAGTGAGAAAATATGCAAACATTTAGGTATCATGTAAAGATGGGATAACACAGATAACAGATTAAGCTAATTTCTGCTAGTCTTGTCAAATCCCACTTGTTGTGAGTCATTCCATGGCATCCGGCCTCGTGGTTTCACCACAGAGGGGAGAAGTAGGAGCCTAAATTGTTGTGCAAACCATGTCCAAATGATAAATACCTTTTTTCCTGTCTGGGCATGTCTCTGTGATTAGTTTATTCCTTTTTAAATAATCACTGCATTTCGCTATAATCTGCCCCGTCCATGCAGTTACCTTGTTCCTACTGCAAACCCAAATGCACTCAAAGCTGTAAACCTGTTTTGTCTCCTTCATTGTTGGAATGACCTGAAGCTTGTTACTTATTACCCCACTCTGATGCAACTTGTAATGACGCAGCAGCAGCACACCTGATATTTTCACTCATTCCAAACATGCCTGCAAGGCCTGACGAGGACATCACTCATGTAAAGGCAGTTGCGAGACACCACTTTTACTGGTTCCTTCACTGATCTGATGGGGCCTTTTAAGCAGCCTTCCACGGTAAAGTATCACATACACCCAATAAACAGGATGATTCAAACTTCCGGTGAGAACAGCAATTCCAGACAGATTACTCCTCATCATAGAGCCGAGAGCAAACATTGAAAGGCTGTGGTCTACAGCTTTGTCACGTCACTGCTATAAACAGGAAATGGTATACAAACCATGGAAGACACGGATAAGTGCCTTGAGACGGTTGCTGCCATGCATCTGGCGGTTTGAATACATCTTGAGGTTTGAAGGTGAACTGATTCGTTTTGGGCTGAGTGGCCTCAGGATTTCCTGAGTGCAAGAGGCTGTTAATTGACCGCATTGAGGGAATAATTGAAGGAAAACTGGTTTGCTTTTGATTGCTACGGGAGGGTCTGCTGTACAAGAATGATTGAGGCAAAAAATGAGTACAAGCACACAACAGCAACAAAGAGAGCAAGAGTTGGGGTTTCATTAAAGCTTTCTGAAAGATTTTCAAATGCTAGTGCCTATGAATACTTGAGCAGCCTGCGACTGATAAATGTGTTTTTATTTAGAAGCTATATTCTGTAAATGAGATGTGTAGCAAAGTTGCAAGTGCCTGGTTGCAGCTTAATGGTCCTTAACATTTAAACAGATTAAGAAGTGAAATGTACTTAGAAGCCTGAGTTCATCCTGCTGAAAACCACTCCCTCTCTATTTCTTTATCATAAAGGCTGAATTTCTACTACGGCTGCTTTCCTGGACAAGCATTGGACCTGGTTGTTGACTAATTGTAATTGCTAATGGTGTTTTATTATCAAAAATCCCATTTAGTCTAGATTTAGGCTTAATCTAGTTCTAGGAAATCAAGTCTCTGAAAAGTGTTACCCGTTTTATCAGTTTTTCTCTACATTTGTTTCAATGTAATTTCTCTCATTTTAAAGGCCCTGGCATTCATTGGGATGTAATGAATATCATGTACTGAATGTTTTGTATTAATGCTTTTTTGGTTAAATGGGACCTTATGATCTTTAATCTTTCATTTCTTGTTCATGTGTTAATGTATCCTTATAAATATTCTGCCTGCAGTCTTCATCAGTTCTAAATTGATTATTACTGTACTTGATATTGTTCGAGGCATTTTAAGCCTATTAAAATAACAATGAATGAGAGTGTGATATTTGCAGCTATGCAGTAGTGTCACTCCTAAAAAACACTTCACGAAACATTTTTACTTGAAACCTTGAATGCTTGCTTAAATTTAAATTAAGAAAAGGAAGTACAGGGAACTGAGAAATAGGAAGACCTCTCACATCTCACACATCTCTGTCGAAACCCAAAGTAGAGGTATTTTAATTGGCTTCAGAGTGCAGTGAGAGGGATAGGGCCTACCTGCTCGGTTTACAGTTAAAGTTTAGTGCTGACAACAGGTCAAGTTTCTCCATCCTTGCCCTCCAGCAAACAAGCAATATTATCTCCAGGGTGCCCAACGTCAGACTTCTGCTCTGAATAGTTCTCATGTGTGTCTTGTAAACCCTGCCATTGTAATGCTCTGTGCAGCTGTACTGTAATTAAAAGAGTATTTCAAATCCCAATAAAACACAGATGGGAGCAAGATTTATTGAATTGGAGTTTTTTTTAATTGTGAAAGCTTTTTTATTCATTTTTATATAAAACCAAATCTAAAGTTGCGGGCTTACTCACACATACCTAAAAGTGAAGACACAAGTGCTATTTTGTACCGGTTGAATAATTTGTATTTTAAATGTAGTTAAAAATAAACTTTTATTTTTATTTATTTGTGGACTGATCTAAATATTTATTATTTAGTAACTACAAAACATTTGTAACACGTTAGAAAATGAGATGGGGATGATCATGCAAGCTTTGCACTCCTCACTTACTCAGGATTGCTTGCTATTATTCTGAAAGTGATTATTCTTGTCATTGCAAGGTCACTGCACAGCACACAGTGAACCACAATGAAATTGGACCTCTGCATTTAACCCATTCAAACACCATGCAGCAGTGGGCAGCTACAAGTGCCCGGGGAGCAGTAACGGTACCTTTCTCAAGGGTACCTCAGGGCAACCTACTAGTAAGGGGTTTGAACCCACAATCCCAATCCTGTGGCCAACTGCACTAACCACTAGGTTAGCCCCTAGTGGGGCTGCCCCTAGTGGGGCTGCCCCTATTCTGCCTTGATATTTTCCTCCATCCCGACTGTGAGTCACCCTTTATGAAGGAAGTGGAGAATCTGGCATAGCGGTGCCAGACAACCTGCTCCACCTAAACAACAGCATAACAAAAGAGCTGGCTGTGGACTAGAGCAGGAAGTAGCAGCAGCACTTCTGCTTATCCTTCTGTATTAAATCTCCATAACCTTGCATAACTGTGTATGTGCATAAATTGCCTGAATCTTACATTTTGACTGCTTTCACAGTTCCTGTTTCTTCCTGTTGCAGAAAACAATTTCCCCATAATAATTCTGTCACTTGGCTGTCTAATGCCTTTTCACTTCACAATAAAAGAGTGCAGCATTGATGGTTGTAAGATTCTCCCCTGTCCACTTATGGAACTCTGGATCTTATTCATATGGACCATTAGTTTCTTGGTTACATGTCTGACCAAGCTCCCTTTATCCTAATTACTCAGTTAGCGTGGGTGCCCAGATCCAGGAAGAGGGCTGGTGGTACCAAATCACTTCCATTTCAGCCAATACTTCAATTCTGTATCTGGTATACATTATTAGATCTGTGCACTAATACAATCCCGGTCACAAGCCTGTGGATAATTCTCTCGACTTCATGGCCTGCTTTTTACGTACATAATCAGGTGTAAGACCTTATGTAGACAGGTGTGGGCCTTCCTTTCCTAATTATGATTTAGCACCTGCACTTTGGGCTACCATCCCAAAGAAAGACGTTGGCCTGAGCAATCCTGTGCCAATGAGAACACAGCCAAATTGCTCATATATGGCATATAGCTTCAGATATGACATCACACTTCTATACCCTGAATTTGAGCAATGTGATGACTTCTGCACTGTTTAGCTGTGGTTTTCTGAGTGTGGCCCACTGAAAGGATTCTTTGTTTAACTAAAGACACATTTGACTATTTAACACTTAATCTAGATGTAGGGTTAGGGTTGCATACATCAACAGATTCTCGAGTGATCTGACGTAATTGACGCTGGAATGATCGCAGGTCCCTATCGTTTGGTAAGGCAGCTGTTGTGCTGAATTATGGGATTTGTAATTTGTGTGTTACTGGTGCTTCATATCGCCGGGCCATAAAAAAAAAGATATCTAAATTGGTCTCGCGGGCCGGCTATAATTGTACGCCGGGCCGGATGTGACATGTGAGTTTGACACGTGACACAGAGATAAGAATTTGTAGAACAGAAGTGCAGGTGAGTTTGTTAGGTGCTGAATGTTTTTTTTTTTTAAGCTAATATCAAAGATTAAAGCTGGGAAATGTGAGATATCAACAATGGAAAAGTAGTTCACAAGTTATAAATGAATGAATGAATGAATGAATGAATGAATTTTATGTTATAAATAAAAATTTAAAAGTTTTTTAAGCTCAAATTGGACAGACCAAAAATGCTTTCTTTACTTGGGAAAATAGTATAATTTTAAAAGTTCTCTGTTAAGCACAATCCCGTTACAGTTTTATTGTGGTACATGAGGACATAAATGAAGAAAACAAGTTTTGAAATGATCCATTTCTGCACACACACACACACACGCACACACACTATGAATTACACTCCCTGTTTTACAGGGTTTGACAGGGCCTGGGTGCAGTATCCTCCAGAGAAAATCGCACATGGGGAGTTTATTGTTATCTAATCTGTCAGGGCCTCAGACTCCTTTTATGAATGCATTGTCAGAAACTGGATTTTCAGGTCGAGGTGAGCAATCTTTGTCTACACTTTGTCCAACATATTAGACTTATTTTTGTATTTTTTGAAGTTACTTTGATCACATGACTTAGCTGTGATTACCTGGCTGAGAACATTACCTGAGCTGATAAGTACACTGCAAGTCTGCATACTAACTGACGCACCAAGCCCTGATGATCTTACTGACAAAATGTTTAAATGGAATCCGTCTTAGTCCCTTTAGAGATATGTTCTCCATTAACTGTAAAATTATTTTTTCATTTTCCTTTTCCAGTCATTATAGACAGCCTTAATAATGATGGGCAAAAACTCACTGAATGTTCACAAAGTGTGTTCACACAACAATGTTGTTTGTGCATGTACTCCATGTATGCTTTATTACTCTTCTAATATTTTATGAAACAGTCTCATATAACATTAGAACAACAATTAAAAAACAAAACAAATCTATATAAAGTGTATAAGACTTTTTTCTTACACTTTTAACTGAACTTTACTTATTTTTTAATGTTCAAATAATTGAGGAAATAACCATTTTATAAAGATTTCATTCATGTTCATTGTATGTGCCAATTATTACGGAAAGGAATGTAAGTGGGAGTTTTTCAATACTGAAATCTGCTCACCTACCCAATGGACCATACCATCATACATTCTTACCTGCTTGCGCTCATGGTATGCATATTGTTTTGTGGCAGTACATTGAAAGCTACTACACAGCAGCTTTGTAATATAGTTGATCCTTTTGATTTGCTTTTAGAGGAAAGTGGGGAGCATTGTCACATTTTTAATATTTTAAGTAAATATCATTATTATGTATTTCACTCAACAGACATTGCAAACTTTGCCAGCTATTCCAGGAGTGACACATGAGTATTAGGCTTTAGTTCAGGCCAAAGGTATGCAGTGTTTTCAGACTGATTCACTCAGTAAAGAGTTCTGATATAGCACTGTTTAGGCTGACACTTGTATACGCAGTCATTGACAATAAACTGCACTTGGATACAGACATCCCACCTCACACTGAAGTTCAAGGAACCTCCCACATATAAGTGGCTCCATGATTCGGCAAATTATGCACAATGTCCTAGGAATTGGCTTAGAGTGAGTGAGGAATTGAGTGAGAATGGAGAAACTGACCCGAGCGAGCAAGTGTACATACTATCCACTACCCATCCCGTCCCCAAGCGCAAACCATCAAGCACATCCTCCAAAACACCATCTCCTCCCCACTGAACAAGCTTATTATTAACACCCTACACCCCCCTTAGCCTGTGGACAAACTTTTTGAATTCGGCATGCGGTTTTGGCTGTGATTGTCCTCTAATGTTATATAACACTGTCATATCATACGGGAAATTATACAAAGTACACATAGATTGCCTGTACAAACAACTTTGCTGTGTGAAAACACACCTCCTGTTTGTAAGCATTCAGTGAGTTTGGCTGTTAACCATGAAATTCACCACAAGGCGTATCTATCACTACGCATGATCAGCTGCTGATGGTGGCTAGTAGAGACAATTTCTATCAAAGTTAAATAACTCCTAAAAAATTGGATCTATAAGAACGTTTTTGATTTGATCTTCTGTTTTCTCTCTTAAAATGATACCAGATAATTGGTGGTTTCTTATCACATAACATCAAAGGGCCACCCAACATGAGCATCTATGCCGATACAGAATCTGCATTTAATGTTCTCCAAGTGTCCAAGTGTGTTGAACTGTCCAATGTGATTGTGTTAGACAGTCTGAGAAGCAGTTTTCAATGCTTCATGCACATATCAACTCAAAGTCTGAATCCCAAACTGACCTTGTTTTTTATCTAATGTTTGGACTTAATGCTATTTTTTTAACTGTTACTGAATGTGCCTTGTCATAAAAACATTAAATTCTGTGTTGCGAGCTATGAGAATAGACAGGATTAAGAATGAGTATTTTAAAGTGAAAGCCCAACTAGAATAGAAGAACAAAGTCAGAGAAGCGAGATTGCATTGGTTGGGTCATGTGGAGAACAGAGAGGAGGAGTATATTGAGAGAAGGAAGTTGGAGATGGCTGCCACACAAGAGGAGAAGAGGAAGGTTCATGAATGTGGTGAGAGAGGACATGCAGGCAATTGGTTTGAAGAAGGAAGATGCAAAAACCAGGAAGAAATGGAAACAGAGAATCTGCTGTGGGGACCTGTGATGAGAGCAGCTGAATGAAAATCTTAAAAGACAAGAAATTTAATTTCAGATAACATGGCATTAGATCAACGTATTAGATATTTAGTGGCCTAATCAATGAATTGTTTCTCATTATCCTACGTTGATTTTTGTTTTTGTTTTTGTTTTTATTCTTTTGGTTGGTTATGGGCTTCTTTATAGTCCTTTTTCCAATAGTCCAATAGTCCTTTTTTAAAATGACGTGTATTGATGTCCTGTAATGTGCTACCCATAAAACTGAAAAAAGGTGTTCTGGTTTTGGGATAAAACTTTACAAAACATCAATAATTTTCCTTTTTGTGGTTCAGGGTGTGGAGATGGTATTAATGGAGGAAAGTTGCCTGATGTGGTGTGTTTCCTATGGCCATATCCATTAAGAGAACCTTTGGTTTCCCACTGGTCCTGTTCTGCAGTGGATCTCTTCTCGTTCCTGTGACACAATACAAATCTGTGATTACTATATTCTGATGATGGTGGTTATTATTATTGTAACGTTGTCTTATTGTTGTTGTTTTTGTTTTTAATAAACAAGTGTTTCCTGAAACCCTTGATCGTGTTCTTGATTATGGGCTTCTGTCTGCTGTTGTTGTTTTTTTAATACAATCCTTTGCAACCCACCTGAGGTTACCATTCTGTATTCATACAGTATTGCAATGCATTTTTCAGCTTTCTTTCTCTCCTAGCTGGTCTTCCAGTCCCTGTCACAGAAAAACATGTTCATAGCTTGATGCTGCCACCATCTTGTTTGCCTGTGGAGATTTTTTTTTTCAACCACACACTGAACCACAACGAAATTGGACCTCTGCATTTAACACTGCACTCAATGCACTCAAACACCATGGAGCAGAGGGCAGCTATTGAAAGCACCCGGGGAGCAGTGACGGGGCAGTTCCTTGCTCAAGGGTAACTCAGGGCAACCTACTGGTGAGGGAATTGAACCCACAATCTTCTGATGCGGGTGCAAATGAATGAGCTGATGATCAGTGCCTGATTTAATCAGCAAACACTTTTAGGAATTTTGGTCAAATAGTTAAGCCTGTGGTTCATCAGACCACAGAAGATTTTGCTTCTTGGTTTGAGAGTCACTTGCCAAACTCCCAGTGGGCTGACATGTGCCTTTTAGCGAGGAATGGCTTCTGTCTGCTCGTGCTACAATAAAGACCATATTGGTGGAGTGCAGCTTTGATGACTGTAATGTTTTCCTATCTCCACAAATGGAACTCTTGATGGTCAGTTAGATTAGATTGAGGGTAGCCAGACTTACTGTGCTCTTGGGTGCTTTCAATGCTGCAGAAATGTTCTGGTATCCTTCCTCAGATCTATGTCTTTTGATGAACACCAACTTCAGGTCTAGCTCCATTCAAAAAGGAATCTATTGAACAACAGAAAATGACTGTGCCATCATACTGTAATGCTACTCGGCCTGAAATTTCATCTGCTTGTTTTTCTTGTTGGTAATGGAAGGGGAGTAGCCGTGAAATACATCTAGAAAAAGTCCTTCACTCTTTTCAAAACAATGTGGAAAGAGGTGAAAGAGGTTGAGTAATCTTCATTATATTAAGTAATCTTATCTATCCTTGCTAGATGCCCTGACAGTGAATAGATGAATGAAGGACATTGCATAATGCTACCCCCTATTCCTGCACATGAACTATTGTAATAATCTGACAAAAGGACAGAACTGAATATTGGTTTACTGGAATTTCTAAGCACCTTTAGCAGAACAAACTTTCTCGAAAGCCTTTCACAAAAACTGATTACTTGTTTATAATATTTAACCTTTTGTTTTTATTTTCCAGGCATGTTTTCACAAGAAGCCTGTAGTCAACTAGGGAGCTAGATCACTGAATTCTCTTGAATGAATATATTCCCATCAAATGAGGATTTTGGTAAAAGACTAACTTGTCCTTTATTATCAGCATTCCAAAAATTGAGCTCTACCCTAAGATCAAATTTGCTTCTTGTATCAAAACCAGCTTTATTTATTTTCCAACCTTTCTTTATCCACCTGAATTACATTATCCAGTTTAGCTATGAACAATAATGACAGTATATACATGTTTAAAAAAGAGGATTTTGTTTAAATAAAGAAGAAGAGGTTTAATGTGTAAAAGTAAACTAACTGTCTCGCTCATTGGGTATGCAGTTTTGATACTGTGCCTTAAAAGCAATTAAATTATTTCTCAAAATACAGTTCAAACAGTAAAGTGTAAAGTACAGTCCAAACAAACTCCAACGCCAAAGACCGCACACACATACCGCAATCTTATGCAAGCATTTAATTTTATGTTGCTTTTCTGAGAGAAAAAAGTACATCCTCTACAAAGAACACACTTCTGTACATTTAAATGCACAACTGCTACTGAAATTATGGCATTTTATCTTATTAATCATTTCAGCAAATAAATAAAAATACATAAATATAAAACAGAAATAGACCATATTTAAGTGTGTTGTCGAAGATATTTAGATTTATTTGCTAAGAAAATCAACAAAACATGCAATTTGATCGCTTGATTAAAACTTTTGCATCTAAAAGCATGTTAATGTGAGCATGGTTGTAACATAATGGTAATTAATGGTATATTAAATTATATTAAAATGGTACATCAACCTCTTTTATTTTAAAAATAAAATGCAGCCCAAAAGATATGGGCCACTTCTTGCCCAGGTTTTACAATAATACGTGAATTCTCTTTCTGTTGCTTTCAGCTTATCTAATTTTATTAGTGCTCACTTATTGTGGGTGGATTCCTTACTGTTCCAGTAACATGTTCTGGTTAACCACAGTCCTACATTATTACACAGACTACAGACTAATGTCCTACAGAAAAAGACTTTAAAGCACTCAGTAGTACTCTCCACTCTAAAAACCCCTACAGTGTATATTTTACTCCTGAGGTTTTGTTGGGCAGCACTAGCGCCACCACAGCTGATGTGTACAGGTAAGAGCCCCTTTCATTACAAAGAGTGAAGTCATTCTAATGAATTATTCAAGTTGCTATAACATAGTTCCTATGGTCATAATTCCTATGATAAAGCTTTATCCTGGACAGTAATTTAAGAAATTTTCCATGGAATAAAAAAAAGGGAAAAAACTGGGGCAGCAGTGGCCTAGTGGTTAGGGAGTTGCCCTGGATCGGAAGATTGTGGGTTCGATTCCCTTACCAGTAGGTTGCCCTGAGGTACCCTTGAGCAAGGTACCGTCCTCATCACTACTCCCCGGGCACTTTCAATAGCTGCCCCCTGCTGCATGTGTGTGTATGGGTGAAACGCAGAGGTTGAATTTCGTTGTGTTGTGTTGTGTTGTGCTGTGCTGCCTTTCACAATGACAAGGGTAGTCACTTTCACTTTTTTACAAATTAAACAAGGCTTAGTCCTTGTCTAGTTAAACCATGCTTAATTTTCAAAAGTTTGTAGACACTTGTGCAGTGTCTGCTAGTACAACAGTATTAACTGGGACTTAGTCTCCACTTTCTTGCAACAGATTCTACTGTACTTGGAAGACTTACACTAGATGTTACAACATTGTGGTTTGATAGCATTCAGCCCAAGAGCATTAGTGAGATCAGGTACAGGTGCTGGATGTTTCAACACACTCAACTTCATGCTTCAAGACATTCCATTTTCATTGGGTGGAGCTCCATCACATCAGAGAATGCATTTCCACTGCTCCATAGCCCAGTTGTTGGGTGGTCTTTATGCTGTTCTATCATGGCATAGGGAATGGTGATCTAAGGTGCAATCTCTCCAGGTTAGTCTCTGTAAACAGGTCTCTCTTATCACAGTTACACATTAAGTAAAGTTTTTGGAGGAAGCATAGAGAAAAGGTTGGGAAAGTACCTGCCCTAGAACATCTTCAAAGATGCAATTGTCCTGGATATGACTTTTTGGAGAAAATGTATTTAATTCTTTACATTTTCACACTGTAAATCATTACAGTGAGCTCAACCATGAGTTTGACTGGCTGTGAAAACAAATTTATCTACAAAGCAAACATTATCTAAGACCCACTGGGAAGCTCCTGTTATTTTTTTAGATACATCCTGGAGTCGTTCAAACAAAAGGTGTCATGCTGGCATTTTGTGAATCTTTGTGTGCTTCTCTTTCTTTTTGTTATTCTGTTATCTTGGTGGAGATCACCACACACACTGACCTTATTACTGTAAGTGTGAAGGGATACAGGAATTAGTGTCTGGGTTGTTTGCAGAGGTATAGCCCATAAAGCTAGATGTCATGTGGGATCCTCTGCTTCCTGGATTGAAAGCTTGGAAATCAGATAGTGACTGCCCCAGCCAATGGGATTACTCTGACGTTTACAGTGTAGCTGATTATTCAAGCTAAGACAAGAAATTAAACAATCCATTTTTTAAACTCATCTCATTTGATAGCAATATTCACACATTTCAATGTATTTAAAAAAAAATATACCAGGGGACCTATTTATTCAAAATGTTCTAATAGCATATGCTATATCTTTTAAATGAAATTGATTGACACAACCATTTTGATTTGCTGAAAATTTTAATGTGGTATGCCTGCTTTTCCCATAATAAGAATTAAGCCTAAATTAAACCCTAAATATTAGATGACTTCATCATCCTACAAAAAAAAAACCAACTTTTTGTTTCAAAACAAAGCAAGAAACGTTTGGCACAATCGCTAACATCTCTAGCTCAGTAATAAATCCTTAGAATAAGCCTGAAAAGCTTAAAAACTTTCCCTAATACAGTTTATAACAGACCTTTGAGTTCCTGCTCAAGGAGTCTGAGTCTGTTTATTAGTATAAATCTTTGCATTTTAGATTTAGAAGACAGATGGGTATGCACACAGTATCAGTACATATTTTCTGGAAATTTTTCTGGAATTAATTTTTGGAATTAACTAATTTTTTAAATCTAAGCGCTAATCTATGTGGTAAACCAAACAACAAAACTCTACTGTAAAAGGTCACTTATAAGAAAGAAAAGTCTGGTTACCCTGGAGTGTGTTTAAGACATGGGTTCATAGGAAGATTACAATTTGTTCAACATAAAACAATGTCATAATTACATTCAGGTATGCTTGACATTAAGGCAAGCCCAATAACTCGGTTAAACTGGTGTCCCAGTTTTGTCTTCATTCCTTCTGTTTCTTCTATTTGCTTTTTTGTCATCTTATAACAAAAGAGTCATAACCCCAGGACATGATAAACTGTTTTGCCGGAGGGTATGCAGCCTCACATTCAAAGAAAATCATTGTGGAGCATGAGAATGTAGCTCGGAGCAAATATTTAACTGTTGCAAAAACTGTAGCAAAAACCCTGAGGAGTTAGATGATGTCGTAAGAAAGATGTTGTGAACAAATTTTACATCCAAAATATTGTTGAAATGAATTTCAAATGTATCTAGGAGCAGTGGTGGCCTAATGGTTAGGGCATTGGGCAAATGATTGGCGGATCGGGGGTTCCCAATAGGTTGCCCTGAGGTACCCTTGAGCAAGGTGCCGTCCCCATCACTGCTCCCCGGGCGCTTTCAATAGCTGCCCACTGCTGCACGGTGTTTGGGTGTGCATGGGTTAAATGCAGAGGTCCAATTTCGTTGTGGTTCACTGTCTGCTGTGCTTTGACCTCGCAATGACAAGGGTTGTCACTTTCATCTAGGACCGTGGCCTTAATTACATTTCCCTTTAGGAAGGTTTAAATTACCCTCAAATGTTCAGATAGTTTATCCGATATTATCTATGATAGTCGAATGATTTAGAAAAAGCTCTCTTATCTCTTGGTGTGACATAATTCTGTGCAGCTTATCAAGTGATGTTTCCATAATGTCACCACCAGGCTGCAAAAAGCTGGACGAATTGAACCCACACAAAGTCAGCCCTGTAGATATGACAAAGAACGTAGTAAGATTCATAGTTAGAGTAAAAAAAAAAAGTTATTTATAATAATAATGTAATAACTGACTTTTATCATCACTCTTGTTCTTCCAGGTGCAACAGTACAGTCAACATCTGGAGTCTACAGTATAGATGGCTGGGAGGACAAAGGATCTTCATGAGATCGAGAAGACATACTGCTTGCATCATAGGACATTAAAAATGTTTTCCCCTCTCAGAGTCCCTCCTTATTTCCTACCAAAATGGCTCAGTTTCCTTAAATGACCTTAAAGAGCCCTCTAGTGGAAGGATTAAGCTATTATAGTATTTCACAAGTCCATGCTCGCTTTTTGATTCTGCAAGTTGCTTTATTGTTGTTCAAATAAATGCCTCAGGTGAAGTCGGACTTTGACTGTTGTGCTCACCTGTGCTGGGGAAAGAGGAAGACACCTGAGCAGGATCGCAGCTGAGAGAAAACACAGCTCAGACAGACCAAGGACGTAAAGCTGAGGCACCAAGCTGCTCTAATGCCACTGTGTATTTCAGGCGCTGTGTCAAAATAGCCAGCAGTTGAATGAGCAGTGAAAATTTCCAACCATCAGCATCAAATATTTACTGGTGGCGGTATCTCTCCTTTCATCCCCATGCAATTGAGAATGATAATTATTATTAACTCACTTCACGCCACTTCATTTGAGCTGATTTGATTGGATCCAATTCCATTCAATTTAGTTTAGTTTAATTTAGTTCCGTTTAATTCTGTTCAGTTCATCTTATCCCTGCATGGCACTGAAGCTTTTTATGTATTTATGTGTTTTCACACTTGGGTATGAGAACAGGGAAGATAGTAGTCTCACCTACATAAATACCTCGAGCTTAACTTTTGAATTGGTGCTGGATTTAATCAGTGTTAACCATGCATTTAAATTTCCATGCCTGTAATATTGGTCAGGTTCTGCCATTATTAAAGCAATCCTTAAGCCAGCAGTGAGTGTGTGCAAAAACCTCATAACAGCAACCCAAACTCCTGTGCTGAAATGGTTCATCAGCAAAACATCCGGTCAACACTGATCCAATGGTGGATGCTTACCACTGATAGATGGGCTACAGAGGGGCACAGTTAGTATCTATAATCCTTTTTTTTTGCAAAATGGCCGGTTGAGTTAGGTACAAGTTCTGTTTTCCAAATAAACCATCATGCTGGATAACCAAAAGGTCACAAGCCCTACCTCCAGCCCAACCACTATTGGATTCTTGAGCATAACCCTTAACCCTAAGCTACTCCAGGGAGATTGTCCCTGTAATTAGGAAATTGTGTTACTATGGATAAGAGCACCTGCCAAATGCAGTAAATGTAAATGTAAACTGGTAACTTAAAGACAAGTGCTTTGGAACAGACAGTTATGGCATAGACCTTGACACGGCATTGACACAGTGTATGATGACCAATGTGCTTACTGTACATTATATACCTTTACTTTGCTACTCCATGTCTTTAGTACTTATAAAAAAAAAATGTTTGCTCTATCAACAGAATTTTTCTGATGATGTCAAGCTGGCCCAAGCGTTCCCATGCAAAGGGAAGTATTGACTTTAACTCATGATATGTTGACTATGCAAAGCAACGTTCGTGTGTATTTGTTCTAGGCCTTATACTGAGTCACTGGAACTAAAATGCCACGTTACTGTTTATTTGGAGACACTATACAGCATCCCTTATGAAGTCCAACAGTGAAGGTACCTGAGTGTAAGAAGCCCTGTAGAGACCAAGCTAATAGCTGGCATGGTGTATGTCTGCCTTGGATAAGGACTGGTGTAGGGAACAGAATGGTAGCAGGAATACTGACAATGACCTTCCAAGTTTGATCAGGGGTTTAGTACAAGTTTTTCTTTTATATATAATAGTAAATGTTGTCACAACACATTTATTGTAACCTTAACAACTCATTTGATTAAATGTGAGTTTATGGGTTATAATCACAATGTCATGCTTTAAGAATTCAGCAGAACTCAAAATACCAAGGTAATTGCATTATTTTTTAACATTACTCCTAGTGTTGATTATATTGTTTATTTTAAACAAGTTTATCTTAAGGGCAAATGTGTGTGTGTGTGTGTGTGTGTGTGTATGTTTATGAATTAGACAATAGTCACTCATGCATTTTACTGCTGTGATGCTTTCAGGGCTTTCAGAGATTTTTTTCTCTGACTCACCGTGGTTGCCATAGATATGACCTCCATTAGAAAGATGAAGACTGACTTTCATTAGATTTTTAGGTTTAACCAGAATTTTGTCAATGCGTTTTTATACGATTTTATTAGTTTAGTAATTAGTTTAAAGCAAAGATAAACATTTTCTTCTAAAATAAATATGTGTATAAAATAAGCAAGCCACTTCAATTTACTTCTTTAGTGCCTTTTCTAAACAATATTTCTGTGACAATCATTGTAGACACACAGTGACACTATAGACACTGACTTTTCTTCATTTTTAACAGCTTCTTATTAATTTTTTTAAACCTGTTTTGGACAGTGTTATTCAAACTCTTAAAAGGTACTGTAACTATTTTTGCTGCAAGTGAGAAAGCATCTATTTAAAAACATTTGGATAAACTTTAAACAAAAAAAAAACCAAAAACCCTTAATGGTCCTTAATGGCTTTATCACTGTTCTTACATCCAACTGACATGGCTGCATGTCTAAGAGACAAATACAATTTCCTGCCAAGAATTTAAGGCAAAAAAAAAAAAAAAGGATAAAGTCTCAAGAGACACTACTGAAGGCCCTTGCTCAGCTGTGCCAAGTCTCAATTAGAGCTCAGGCTCAGCTGGCTATTGGGCTTTTGCTTCTACCTCCTCATTCATTATTCACAAGCAAATAGACCTCCACCCCCAACCCCTCTCAGCATTTTAGGAGAGATGTTCTGGTGTGCAGACAAATACAGGAGATTTACTGCTTGTCTGCAACCTTTTGTTTTACAGGGCAAAGGTGAGATGATGGCTTGGTTGTCAGAGACAAAAAGAGGCCCCGCACATTTCTTCTTTCCAGATGAAGAGCCGCAGAGAAGGCCTGTCCTAGTTAGCAACTGACCTTGTACACCAGAGAAAATACTGCAAACTACCGTCCTGATAGTTCTGTATTAGCAGTGGCATACAGAGAAAGTGTGTAATCTGCCCTCAATAAATAACTAAAAACTGTGATATTAGAAAGCGATGTGATGTTGAGGTTTGTTAAATATTGCTTTGACTGCTGTCTTCTAACAAAATTTGGACACACAATATGAGACACTTGTGAATAAATAATGTGAGTTTCTAAAAAGAAATTAGTAGACATCTATCTATCTATCTATCTATCTATCTATCTATCTATCTATCTATCTATCTATCTATCTATCTGTCTATCTGTCTATCTATCTATCTATCTATCTATCTATCTATCTATCTATCTATCTATCTATCTATCTATCTATCTACCTACCTACCTACCCATCCAGGTCTGCCAGCCTGCCTGTCTGTCTGTCTGTCAATCACATGATAGAGTTGTCTTCATAGAAACATAAATTAATAATTTACCCAAATATTTACCCTGTAAATACCATTTACTATCGCATCACTTTTAAAAAGTGAACAAAAAACCGATTTGCATAGTCCTTCACAATAAAACATAGTATTACCTGAATTAATGCACATTATTTTAATATATAAAAAACATTTATTGTCACATCACGTTTATAAGGGGAATGAATGTCTTAGGCTCATGTTCCCTCATTGTAATGCATAATATTAAATGAATTCTGCACATGATTAAAATAGTTAATAAATAAACAAACAAATAAATCAATCAGTAAACAAGCGCAGAGGGGTTTCTGGGTAAATATGGATTGTCCATGTCCATACAGGTGAATGTGTTGGGATTCGTCCAGTACCTTGAAGCTACTAGCTGGACCAGGAGAAAGAAACAGTCTCATGAACATAACTGCCTTCCACTTTTCATTCTAATCAGAATTAATGTTGCAGACGCTGCTATAATATAGACTACACTGATTTTCTCACGTCACTCCTGCGCTTGTTTTGTCGTGGAAAGCCTACAGGCGCGCTGATTGGTCGACGCCTGTTTTTGTTGGGCAGGAATTGTCCAATGAGCGACCTGCAGCTCGTTGCCTGACAACGCGAAAAGCTTGTCGCGGAGCTTTCAGCGGCTGCTCGACACGACGGAGGAAATCCCGCAGTACCGGGTCCGTATGTCTGTGTTTACATTTGCTTTCAGTCTCAGTCGTTGGACTAATTAATGTGTTTGAAGTCTCCGTCGACGTGGGATGTTCCGGAGGTCCTGTTAATGCGCCTCAGCTAAAAAAAAAGATAACAAATCCAGTCAAGACAAGTAAGTCGAGCCATTCTCTCCATCAGTCAGTTTAGTCTTCATGCAGCTGCAAGGTGTCAGCTCAGGCTGCTGCTCTATCGAGGGTTAGTCTCCTTGACCTGATTCTCACCAAGCCTGGCACAGTTGTTATTTGCCATCTAGAGAGATGCTCGTTACGTTTTCAGCAGCAAACTAGTTTTGGTTATAAAGGTGCACAGTGCAGCCCCTGCTGTGAGCTGTCTGCTCGTGTTCCAGACAAAAGCTCTGTCTGCCTTGTCTCTGCTACACTGGCCTACTTTTACTGGACTGAGTGATCATACAGCACTATAAAGCAGGTGATGCACTGCTGAAGACAGTTAGATTCTCGTTTTCCTACCCAGCTCTGCTGTAATTCATGTAAACACCCCCTCACTGCTTCCCGTGATCTCCTTTTGTGCAATAATCAGCCCATTTTTAATGTCATTTCAACATCACACACAGTGAAACCAAACGTTGTTCCACAACCATGGTGCAGCACAAGACTACACGAAGAAAAAATACACAGTGCACAAGATACAAGGGCAAACAACACACCCAAAGACAGAGTACAGTGCAGCCGCTACAGATTTATGAGGTCAGGAGCGAACGATCGTCCTGCAAACATGATCAAAAATAGCATTAGTCCAATTAATGTGTATTATTAATATTACAGTAATAGCCCAGCAGTCCAATTAAGATATTACAATAAGATATAATAGCCCAGGCACTCAAGTGGGCAATATATTTAAAAAGCCTTTATTAAATCTATAAATGTGCAACATTATATAGTTGATGCAGCCTGCATGCCAGATGTTTAACACCTCATATTTAATTCTTAAGTAGAAAAACACATTGCTGTTTCCTGTGCTGTGGCTTTAAGACAATTGTCATATTTCTGTCATGCACGTGCACTTTGTTGTATGGTGATGTGTTTTGTCGTATGTTCCATATCCTGCTATTTGTTGCACCATGATCAATGGAAAAACCTCTCATCTCACTATATATGTTCAAAGTTGTTGATGACACTAAAATAACCTAAGCTCAGAAGTAATATCTTCTGCATATTTGTGTAAGAACATTTTCTTCTTTTCCAGCATACTTGTGTGGTGTTTGCTTGTGGATCACTGACGTATCAGCAACGTGTATTTGGCCAAGATATATGGAAGACTGAGAGGATGCCAGAGTCATCATATGGTAATATGATGCCATAAAATGATTCCATGTCATGCTATTATGCTCCAGTAAAAATGCCATCTAATTGTTAGCAAAAGCATTATAAGAGTGTTTCCTGTTTGGTCTTTTTGTAGCATTTCTTATCTTTTCTATTATAACCTGACTCTGTTGCTCCACATATTAAGTCTCATGTGTACAGAGGGGGAAAAAAATGTTAAGGGACTAGAAATAACAGTGGAGTGCTATTTTGAGTGTGGGTATCTCTCCTCTCCTAACCTTGAGAAAACTGTAAATCTTGGCATGTACTTTATCCTGGTTCATATATTTAATTTCTGCACAAGTCATTTATATTCATAACCGTTTTTATGGCCTTGCAAGTTGGTTAGTATTTGTTTGGTTAGTATCACATTTAGTTTTTGTTTTTTGTTTACTTCTGCATTATCAATGACATTGATGGGGCAGCGGTGGCCTAGTGGTTAGGGCGTTAGCCGCATGATCGGAGGATCGGGGGTTCAAACCCCTTCCCAATAGGTTGCCCTGAGGTACTCTTGAGCAAGGTACCGTCCCCATCACTGCTCCCCGGGCGCTTTCAATAGCTGCCCACTGCTGCACGGGTTTGAGTGTGCATGGGTAAAATGCAGAGGTCCAATTTCGTTGTGGTTCATGTGTGCTGTGCCGTGACCTCGCAATGACAAGGGTTGTCACTTTCACTTTTTTTTTTTTCACTTTCATTGCTAAACAACTGATAATTCTTCAGACTACTAAGAATGAATTGTCTCTTTCTCTCTTTCTTAAATTATTCCTTTAAACAGAGGATATAAGCAAAATTTACTCTTACCCTGCCATGCCTCCTGTAAGGCTATACAGCCAGTCTGCAATGCCTCTTCTGCCTGTTAGCCCTTACAGTGTTCCAAACGACTTCTGTACGGAAGAGAATGTATCAGAGTGCATGCTATACATCAGTCAGGTAAGTCTAAAAATACGTTTAATTGGTTATTGCAGAGTTAAGGATTTAATTTCAATGTTCTTAACTGTGTAGAAGGATTCTTTTAAAGAAAAATGAATAAGCACTGGAGAGGCTGTGGTAAAATCTCAGAATGCTCCCCTTCAGTTGTTTTATTTTTTCATAACATTTCGAAACATTTATGTTGAACAAATAATGCAATCAATTAATAATAAGGCTGTGCTTTTTGATCATAATATCAATTAATAAATCTGTTCATTATTTTCATAGGAAATTGCACAATAATTAACACACAATGTATAACAGCAAACATTAACTTTGCTTCATATAAATGAAATGGTTAACTACAAATATGATACACATAAGTGCTAATTGTGCCAGCTACTGGAGAAGGAATAGCCTTTGAATTTTTCGATCAATTGTGACAACACTGTTAATCATAATACTCATCAATACAATTATTCCACCAGGAGTGTCATTTGTTAATAATGAGCTATGGTTGCTAAGCAACAGATTGGTTAAACATTACTCCATGAACAGCAGTGATTTTAATAATCCTTTTTGAACCCTGAAAACACAATTCAGGAGCTGTGAGTGGTCATGTTCCTGTATATTAAGTATTGCACAATGACCTTAAACATCAGTCAGCCAATGAGATTTTAGAATCTGTACAAGACAAAAATCACAAATGTTTGCACAGTTTTGTTTGTAACTCATATTTTGCATTCACAGGAGCTCTTGTCTCTGGGTTTACCATCAATTTTTTATGAGTTGAATGGGATTCGAGAGCTTGATGTCATATCTGCACTAAACAGCATGTACGATCTGCTGCAGCTGCATCGCCGTGCTGTAGGAACGGTGGAGGAGATGGAAATGGAGCAGCTGAAGGTCAGCAGTGACCTGCACTGCCAAGAGCTCACCAGCTCCAAACTCAAGGTCTGGCTTGTATTTGTAGCAGAAAAAAAGCTTCCTTCAAGATTACATACCAAGAGAACAGCCTGCTGTTATACAATGCTTTTGAAGGCAAGAGCAACTTAGTAGCACTCGATTTAAAAGAATTTCTCTCCTTGTGAAGGACCAGCTCGAGCTCTCCAAAAAAGAAAATGTCAGATTGCGTGAACGAGAGCGGCAATTGGAAACAAATGTAAAGGCATTACAAAAGTGTTTAAAAAATGAAAAAGAAGAGGTAAGTTTTTGCACAAAATATTATCTTTGAAATGTAAAATAGTCATTAATTAGATATTATAGAGTGACGATTGCCGATTATGCTTTATCCTTGATACTAAATGGCCTTTGTCATTTGAAGTCACTTTAGTATATATTGTATATTTATCCTTAATGAACAAAAATTTGTGGGCACTCTTAGTATTTAGTTTAGGTGTTTCAGACAAATTTATGGCTAATAAGAGGATCAAATCAAGCCTATAACCATGCAGATTCTATAGTCACACATTGGAAGTGTAATGGCTTGTACTGTAATCAGTGACTTCAAATTTATCACTGTCATAGGAAGTTACTTGTAGTCAGTCTGTGTAGACTGGCTAAATCTGCACAGGTCAATTGTAAGAGCTATTATTGCTACATGGACATTTTCTTGAAGCGACAACATGCAAACTCACACAGTGCTTTACTGTCTGGCATTCAGATGCATGAATCTGGATTTTGAGGACGCCAGGAAATGCACAGAGCCAGCAGTAAATTTTGATGTAGCCCAGGGAGCAGTAACGGGGACGGTACCTTGCTCAAGGGTACCTCAGGGCAACCTACTGCTGAGGGAATCGAACCCACAATCTTCCAATCCAGGGCCTAATCCCTAACCGCTAGACCACTGCTGCCCAATCTCAACTCAATTCAACCTCAACTCAGTTAAACTAATTCGGAATTAATTGAAATTTATTCCTTCATTTCCAGCATTACTGCCTGACCCCACAAATGATCTTTTGAATCAATGACCAGTTCCCAAAATCTTAAAGAAAATGTCCCCAAACCCATGGTTTTTCCAGTGAGCCCATGTACGTGAAATTGTCAAATGACCACAAAAAAGATTGCGTTCTTTTTTTTCTCCATAAAGTGTATAATGTGTTTGTGATTGCTCAACAGGTTCAGAAGCTTCAGAATATCATTGCAAGTCGTGCCACACAGTACAACCATGACATGAAGAGGAAAGAGAGGGAGTTCAATAAGCTTAAAGAGCGCCTTAATCAGTTGCTGACAGACAAGAAGGACAAGAAACAGGGTAACAGTGCTTTATTTATTCTGCATCATTTTTAGATATACATTAATATGATCTATGTGAAATGTATTTGTCTTAGAAGTTATTCCAGTTTTCAGTTTAGTTCATTTCATTTTATTTTATTGCAATACTACACATTCACCACAAGGGGGAATTCTTAGCCACATATCTTTTACAAAAAGAAAAAAAAAAGCTGTGTTGAAATTACAGTACTGGATTGCAGTAATACAGTTTTTTTAAGCCTTAGCCCCAATACTCCTGACCGAAAAAAATAATCCAAAACAAAGCTGTGTTAAATGCATATAATATGAATACATTAACGCACATTCACCATAAGGACAAAGTCTTAGTCTTTGAACTTTTAGGAATATGCATGTGTATGTTGTTTGTGAAGGTATGGATGTACTGAATTATGTTGGGAGATCCGATGGGAAGAGAGGTCAATGGAAAACTGGAAAAACAGATGCAAGGTAAGTATATTGCAGTAGTGTTGTCTGAGGTATTTGATGGCATCCCATTTCAGTATTGACAGATCTGCTTTCTCTGACAGACATGAAAGTGAAATGTACAGGACCCTCCTGAATGAGTTCGATAAACATCAGAAGGAGCTAATGCTGGAAAATGCAGAGCTAAAAAAAGTGCTCCAGCAAATGAAGCGGGAAATGGTTGGCATTTTAAGCCCAAAGAGATACAGTCAAAAAGATGAGAAATGCACTGAACTCTCAGATCAGGTCAGTCTTTAATGACAAAAACAGTCATATTAAAGAATACTATCAAGCATATCCAGTTCATCATCATATTTCAGTTTAATGAGCAAGTTCCTCTTGTTTGTCTTGACAAAGAGTTTTGTCATTCCTCTTTTTAATATTTTAATTAGCATGCAGTTTCTGATGAGGAGGACACATCAGATATGTCATGTGAACATGCTCGGGAAAAGCTCACCAACAGCATTCGCCAGCAGTGGAGGAAGCTCAAAAACCATGTAGAGAACCTAGACAACAAAGGTACACAAGGGTTTAATGTTTTCTCTGCTAACAGGATATAGTTTACTGCATGCTTTTTTAAAAACACTGCTTGAACTTTGACATGACTGACTTGTGAATCACCAAAGTAAGCTCTTAAATGGGGTACAGAGGGTGTTATCTTAACTGTTTACACAGAGCAGGCGGTGCTGGAGTCTGTCCCTACTCAAATAGGGGGAAAAGAACAAATTTAAAATGCATTTTAATGCAAAATCTATTATTGGAAAATGTTTTAATTTAGTAAAAATTATTACAAATGTGTGCAAAAGTCTGGGAACTCTTTTATTCAATCGCTTACTCATATTTTTCTTTATAAATGCCAGATTTTATTTGACTCAATAAGCCAAACCTTTCTGAATATTGTGATTACAAGCAACAATCAAGGCTGAGGATCTGAAACTAAATGCCTGTGATTTTCGCTTCCAAAATGTCATTAAGAAACAGAAGTAAAGGAGTATTGTTGAAGTAAAAATAAGATCTGAAAAGACAGACAGGAAGATCTGGCATGAAGATGGTTATGTTTAGGACTATTATGCAGTGTGGTTACACATACATGACCTACATAGCTCATCGGACCATAACCTTGACTGTGATCTTTTTTTTACAAAAGTAAATGTCTGAAGGATTCGACCTAGATTAATGAGGCATTCTATAATCAAGTGATCTGACAAAAAAAGGTTACATTGTATATTTGATTTCTTTCAAACAATGTTACATTTAGGAACTAGTTAATGACTGTGGATTAAAATTTGCAGAAATCTTTATCTTCAAGCTTGTTTTATTAAGTTTCTTGTCACTTAGTAAATCATCAAGTTGTATAATCTGGCCAAACTTTAGCATACAGCTTTATATTCTCTTTTGTGTTACTACAACATCAAGGAGGAGAGTGTAACCATGAAACCAGTAAAACCATAACTCAGAAAAGTTGTAGAATTCAAACCAATTTTAAAGGTTAATTCATTTGTTGTTTTGTGGAAAGGAAAACATTCTTGAAAAATGAGATTACATTGCATAACTGTCTGTAATTAAAAATGGGTGACACGCAGTATTGTGAATTCATTCATTCATGAGGCAGCCATTGCCTAGGGATTAGGGAATGAACCCAGGATCAGAAGGTCATGGGTTCAAATCTTAAGCCAGTAATTTGCCCTGAGGTATGCTTGAGCAAGGTACTGTCCCCGTCACTGCTCCCTGGGTGCTTTCATTATCTACCAACTGCTGCACGTGTGTGTGTATGGGTTAAATGCAGAGGTGTAATTTAGTTGTGACTCACTGTGTGCTGTGCTGTGTTTCACAATGACAAGAATAATCACTTTCATTTATTTGTATTGCAGCATCTATGGCGCAGCTTGGAAAGGAGGCTAATGAGGAGGCAATTTCTAGGCAGATCCATCAGGAAGAAATTGACAGACTCAAAATGGAGATCCAGCAATGCAAGGACTTTATTCAGACTCAGCAGCAGCTTTTGCAGGTAAATAGCTGCATAAACTGTACACTGTACATAAATTCTGGAAGGTCAAATGCTTCAGTTTATTCCTTATTTTGAATATCTCCATCGCTTATTTATCTTTTTATCATATATATGTAAACAACAGCAACAGCTCAACACGCCCTGTGATGAGGAGACTGCAGCTGTTCTGAATGACTGCTACATGTTAGAAGAGAAAGAGCGCTTAAAAGAGGAGTGGAAAACATTTGAGGAGCAGAGGAAGAACTTTGAAATGGAGCGGAGGAGTTTCACAGAGGCAGCCATTAGACTTGGCCATGAGGTTATTGAACATTTTGTATTGATACTCAAGATTAATTGTCACTAATTGTTTAAGATGGAGGAACGAAGGATTGGTAGTTGGTGTGAAAATGGTGGAATTCTTGTAAACGCTACCTCTGAGTAGCATTTGTATCTTTGGAGTCTAGCAGAATCAAATGGACTCTTTTAATGCACTGTCATCACTGTTCTCCTGATTTCAGATTATTGTAAATGAGACATGTTTAGTGCCTTTTCTTTTACAGAGGAAGATGTTCGAGGAAGACCGTGCAAATTGGCTGAAACACCAGTTTTTGAACATGACGTTTACAGACCAGATGAACATAAAGTCACAAAATGGCTTATCCGATTGTAAGTGAATATATTCTTAATGACTTTATTATTTATTTACTTATAATAAAGGCAAAGTCAGACAAGGGCTAATTGGATTCCAATTGTTGTACAGATTGTGGAAAAGAACAGAAGCACATATCAGGTCCGAAAACTCCACTTTAGCAGCCCAACAGGTCTGTGAAAAAGTGTCTGCAGACCACACCTTCCATGGGAGCAACAGATGCAATCTAAGTGGTAACATCAGAGCCAATACATTTATACCAAAACAATACGATGATAAACAAACATAAATGTTTTGATGTAAAATGGTTTATTGTAGAAAATGACTCATGAGTAAATTAGATGATAATGCTAAATAATAAATAGTGATAAATACTATCTTTTATGTACTATTTTGTCTTACAACACTTTGTAAGACATTAAGACTCTTAATGAAAGGGATAAAAATAGGTTTTAGGCCAAGATCAATTCTCAAACTTGTATCAAACAATGCGCTCATGACTGCTTCATTGTGATTTAGCTCTTAGAAGCATTAAATGATGCAGATATCTTCAGTTCTGCAAAACTTTAGAAAAATTGGTGGAATTATGCTTAAAGCTGGTGAAAATGCATACACATATTCAACAATGTTTAACTGTTTTATATTTACCATGCCATCAAATGTTTTGGTTCATTTGCAGTAGACAGACTGTTTAATTGGCTTTAGTTTGAACCACATTCTAAATATATTCTGAAAATATATTTTATATATATATATATAAATATATTCTGCCTTCCTATTCTGCCTGATGTGTGCATTCCATGCTTCAGTATTCACTTGGATTTTTCTATTTTTCTCTGTGATTTACGCAGTACAGTGTATAGTTTACATAAGGTTTATAGGAAGCATATAGAGATGTTGATATTGAACTGTGTGACCTTACTACGGGGAATTTGTCTGGTTATTCATGCTATAGTTTTAGTATAGATATATTTTAGTATATTCAAAACTAGGAATTTCAAGAGGGACTTACTGTGTTTCTTTCAGAGGGTAAAAAAAACCCTGTATTTTCATTTTAGTGGCATTTTAAACATGGTGGGCATCACTCCTGAAATTTTGCGCATTTATTTTCTTTGTTTTGCTTAAGCAATGTGTTTTGAAAGTAGCATTTTTCTACTGTAGACACCTGATCTACTATAATTACACTTAACTATTAATGATTTAGATACAGGTTGAATTGGTTTTTGCATTTTGCATGTGTACTTTTTTTTCTACTCCAAACCAAGCAGAAAATACATCGAAACAGTAAACATCTATACTTTCCTCAGTAAGATGTCAGAGAATAAGGTTCCACAAATGTGGTAATAAACAAAGCACACTTCTTTGTGCAACATCAAGTGATGTGAGTTCTTGTGGTTTCTCTCAGTTCCTCAATATTTTTCAGTTTCTATCCGCTAAACAGATGAGTGGAATCAGGTGTATTTTTTCAGGAAAATCAATAAACTCAACTATACCCCTGAATTATTGTCACTGTGCCTGCAGGTAAGAAATAGCTCAAACAGGTAGCAGTGCAATCTCTTTCAGGCCCTCAACATCTGACAGGGATGGTAGCCCTTTTAGCAAATCCATTTCTTTGCCAGCTGTGCAGGAACCTATTATTGCCAGCTTTGAGTTTGGAGCACCAGTCGTGGTACTGCAGGCAGGCATCCTATATGCTGAATGTTTTAGAATTTGATTGTCCATCCCTACGCTTGTGCCTACGATTGTTCAGCCAGTGAGTTGGTGGAGAGACATAAACTTCATAAAGAAGGGAATGTCACCTTTACTGCTTTCAATCCTTGCTCTTTTGAGCCTTAATTCTTCCCAAAGTTCTTCCAGGTTTAAAATTGTTTCCTTGTCTCTGTTGCATTTGGCCGGCCCTCTTAGGAATAAGAATTGAGCTGCTTTGCAAAAGAAAAGTTATGAAAAGCATCATGTAAATAAAACTGATGAGACCTAATTTCTATCATAGTTCCTGTGTTTTGAGCAGTAGCTGCTTTACTCTCTTTTTGTTTCCCTAAGAGATATGTCTATTGTTTAAGACAACTAATTTTATAGAAATTAAGATATATTTCAAACATTAGAAAGTATGTCCTCACACCACATCTTCTAATTACCTCAAATACTCAGAAACTCAACTTAGTTGCTCTTAATTTATTTCATTTTCGCTTATACCTAATTTAATGTGTCAAAGGCACAGATATTAGAAATGTTGGTACAAATGTTATCATAACATAGCGCTAGTTGGAATGCCCATTTTGTGAACATCATCATGCTCAGCTTTTTAATTTCATTATGCAGCCTTTTTTGTTTTAATTCTGCAGCTTCTTGTCATAATTCTGCAGTTTTTCCATGATGGCTTTAGTGTCCAAACCTGACCATGACATGAATGTCCAAATCCTGAATGGCTGTCTTCATGACTCAAGCCATTTAATGCTTCCATCTTTTTCTACTGGCAGGGAAATATTTAGAGGCACATCCATCTTCGTCACAGTCATCTAGTATACAGAGAAAACAAAATTAAAATGAATAAAAAAAGATTAAAATGAGCTTGTTATAAGTATCACAGTATCTCAACATGCAAAAAAAACTATTCCTCACCTTTGGAGCCCTCAAGATAATGTTCAGGGACCTTTCAAATGGTACAGCTAAAATTAGAGCAATCTCTCTCTTTTTGTTTTCAGCTCTAGTAACAGAAAATCCAGCCAGGGGAGCTGATTGGAGCAGTGGGATGTATTCCCATGTCCTGAAGGTAGAATGACAGCAGAAATAGCATCATTCAGTTTGTCACACTGCAGATTTTTTGTTCAGGTTTTTTGTTGAGTGTACCTTTTAGCATAGATGACTGCACGAGTTAGATATCTTGGGAGTCTCTCCCACTCCAGTTTAAAACGGACAGCAGGGTTTGATTCATGCAGGCCAGTCTCAGCCTTAACAGCTACAGAATATTCCTGACACTGTTCGCCCCAAGCAAGCTTCGCCTAATAAGAGAGGTTATGTGTAGTGCAATCAATATGGTTTCATGATGAATCGAAAATAAATAAAGAAATATTTCAGAAAGTTAGTTTTCTAATAAAGTTGCTGCAAAACGTCAGACTTACGGCCATTTTATGCTTGCTGGCCATGACACCATCAGCACAGAGCTTCCATTTGTCAGACTTAGAAATGGAGGAAACCAAAATCTGCACTCTTGAAGTGGGCTCATCCAAGAAAGCAGCGACCTGATATCCCAGGCTGCGGTCACTTCTAACGGCACGAGCAATGATGACGAAAACAGGCGGAACTGCATCCGCAAGGAACCTAGACTGAAAGTATAAACAAGTTTTGATTGTTTCAGTGAAGAACAAACACTGTGTTGTGTACTGGTACTGTCCTGGTAGTTTTTCTTTTTGCTGATTGCATTTAAAATATTTTACCTTTCTTTGGAGGGCCTCAATACTGGATGCACTGCTGGTGTTAGTTTCCTGTGAGGACAAGTACTGTATTGAAAGCAGAAAGTGTAAGAATTATTCGAAAGCAAATAATTAAGGAAGCATAAGAAAACATTTGTTATGAAAGGCTTATATAAAAGTTATCTTATGTTTCCTTTTTTACATTAGATAAAAAAAACTACAAAATCGAAGTATATAATGAAAACAGACACTAAACTGCATTTTATGAGTTACCTGATCGTTCTGGAATTTCTTGAAGATGGAATACATTTTGTAAGCCTGCAAAGAAACATGATATCACTCGTGACATAGATTTGCATTTCCTAAGTACAGTAGAATTATGTAGATAACACTTTATTTGTTTTTTTCATATGTTAAGACTTACCTTAGACCTGTGAGCGCTAGAAGAACTTGAAGAGCTTGAAGAGCTTGAAGAGCTGCTGGCACTCTTGCTACTGCTGGAGGAAACAGAGCTTCTTGAAGATCTTGAGCTAGGACTAGAACTCTTTGAGCTGCTTGAGCTCCTAGAGCTGCTTGAACTGCTTGAGCTGGAGTTCATGTTCTTCGGTCCAGCCTCCACTATTTCCCTCAGCTTCAACAGAACAGTGCTGTCCTCTTGGGCTTGAGCTTCAGAAGGATTGCTTTCTTTAACAACTGCCTCAGCTGCTTTAGGACCCACATGAACTTCAAACTCTAGTTTTTCAAGGGCAGGACCATCACCTAAAGCATAGCACAGCATGCAGTTTGTTTCAATATATTCATGCTGTTATAACAGGTAACACAGTTAATCTGCTATTTTATTACCTTTTCCAAATGAAACACGGGCTGAGTGCTGGCCAATGATAAAGTAAAGGGGATTGTATCCCATAAAACCAGCATTTTGTGAGGAGACCTCAAAGCATCCCTTGATGTGCAGGTAAGGGGAAACACCACACAGAGACTTCTGAACTGAGGAAGGTATCAAGGTCTTTGCTCCAGGGGGTGCTGTAGGTGCTAGAGATACTACCCTCTCTGCAGGGAGATCCTCAATATTACGGGTAACAGCAACAGTCTCAAAGCTGTAAGAGGAAAACCCAGAGTTTGTCAGGTACATAGCTTGTTTTGTTTATTGTCGTCAATATTGCATATTTATAGTTTAGATTTTATCCGATTTTACTTTAATTTAGCTTAATGCATTGAATGACTTAAATTAGCCATTACCTGACAACAGCAATGTGTTGATGTACTGAAGCAGGCAGAATCTCAAACTTAAAGCTGCCATTTGGTAGGTCAGCTCTTGCAGCCATCTTTCCTGGTGCAACAGTGTGGATCTTTCCTCTGGCCATAACAGCAGCCTGAATAAATGCAGTGTTCACTCCAATCACAGCAAAGGTCTGCATGGCAACACTGAAAGCAAATCCAGAGGAATATATTGAATGAATTCTCCAGCTGGCATAGTAATTTAGTCATTTTATATGTATTTGTGAAAAAGTACCTTGGTATTGCCTCAGCTTGCAACTGAATATCAGTCTTCAACAACTGATCAAGAGTAGCAGGCTCTGGATTCTCAGGAAGAGGAGGTGTGATGGCAGCCTTAACTAATATAATCAATGAAATGAAAGACAGTTAACAGATGCATAATAAAGCTTGTGTGTCATAATGAGGTGAAACACTTACCATTGACAGATGCAGCAGCAACAGCAGCAGAGTAAAATCCAAGCTCCAGTGGCATACCAACAGCGGTGGGAACAATGCGGCGTATCTCAGCTGCCATGACAGGCTTGGCATACTGGAAGGCAATGCCAGTCTGCAAGGCTTTAATAGCCTCCTTCAGCACTTCCCGGGCATGTGGTCTAGCAGCCTTCAGGGGGCGAAAATATAATTACATTTTATATGTGATTATTAAAACTGAACCAGGAATCTGAGAGAGGAATTAGTGATACCTGTGCTGCCTGTTGAATAATGTTGTCAATTAAAGTTTTGTCAATGTTGGCAAAGACAATTTCCTGTCCAAGAACTTTGATATAGATGGAAGCCAAATACTGACTGGTCGGCATAGCCTTCCAATCCCTCAGCTTGAAAAATATAAAATGAGAAAGTATAGAAAAGTCAAAATAGAAATAGTCACTTAAAAGATTTTAATTTACACTTACACTTTAATTTACTATTAAATAGAATGGGTGCCATGTTAATGTTTTACCGCTTTGAGGGTGCGCTTGATATTACTACTGCGATCAGATTTCTTATCTGCAGCTGGAGATCTCCGTAGAGCATCCTGTAGACCATCAGTCCTCACACCGATCTAATTGAGATTAAGTAATAAACTGAAATTTTTGTGAAAGAAATCTCTCTGTAAACTGGTGACTCTAGAAGATATTTGTACCTCAAGAACATCAGCAGCAGCTCCAGCCAGGTAAGCACGTGCTTTAGTCACAACAGCTCGGGGCAAAATGGCGGCAGCATCATTGATGATGAACGCGCTACCAGCAGCACCAACCATGAGAGGAGCTTTAGAATACAAAAAGCTTTCATCAGATACCTTTGTTGGTAATTTTACAAACTTTTTATATTCCATGAAATGTTACTTTAACTTACACAAGTAAAGGTCCATGTAGTGTGCAGTGCTGAAATAGTAGTTCAGTCTCTCCAGTTTGGGACTAAAGATTCTGACAGCTACATTAGCTGCAGCGGCCCTGTAACCGACAAAATGGTCAGCTTAAGTTTCACAGCAGATGAACATATGTTAGTAAATGAAAAGATGACCATTCTTACACTTTCAAGCAGTCAGGGGCCATGCTTCTGGTCAGAGACTTGATGTAAGAGTATGTAAAGCTGGCGACCTGCATGTTTTGCTCTTTCTCCATTGCAGTAGCAATGGTGGACATTATAGCTGCTGAGGGCTTAGTCTCAAATAGAGCAATGCAGGCAGTCATACGTACTTCAGGATGAAGAGCCTTGTCCATAAAAAGCTGTAATGCCACTGGCTGAACCTAAACAGAGCAATAAGATGTTTCAGCTCCTGGAACAAAAAGAAAATAAATAAACAGAGCTTTTGGTCTCAAACTGTCTCAAACTTACCAACTTTGGCTCTTTCTTGGCAATGTTCCTGAGTGCCAAGACAGCATCAACATGGACTCTTGTGGGCATGGTTTGAGCAGTAGATCCAAATCCAGGCAGGAGCTTCATGATGGGTTTAAGGCTGGCAGGGTGACCAGCATTACCCAGGACCTTCAGAACCAGGGTGATTTCAGGGATTTCAGCTCTGGCAATGGCCTGAGTAGCGTACTCATGGATTGGCTGATGAAAGGAGTGAAAATGTTTTAGTGTGTTAGTTGACACTTTCTTATTTATACCATCACACAGAACTTAAATCTGCTCATTTTTGAGCAGTGCTGATAGTGAAACGCTTCGTATTCACTTCGGGGGTGGCGGTGGTCTAGTGGTAGGGTACTTGCCTATGGACCTATGGCTCAAGAGGTCCCAGGTTTGAATCCCACCTCTAGCACTACCACCCACCTAAGCAAGACCCTTAACCCTGAGCTGCTCCAGGGGGGACTGTCCCTGTAATTAGGACATGTAAGTCGCTCTGGATAAGAGTGTCTGCTAAATGCCGTAAATGTATTAGTTGCATTTACATCAAATATGAATTAAATTTATAAACGTTTACCTTTAGGAGATCAGCAGGACAGCTGGGATCTTGAGCACAGTATTTGGCAATCATGGAACCATAGCCAAGCATGATCACCTCACGCAGCATTGGGACTGTCTTGACTTTGGGGTTCAATGCCAGACTCTGTTAAACAGAGCACAAAGATGAAGTATTTTGAAGGAGATATACAAGCCATTGCTTACCAGTACTTGAGGCGATTACAAACATACTCACAGCAACTTGTTGAATAACATCTGGATCAGCAGTGGCCATGTGTGCTCCAAGCAGAAGGGCCTGAGTAAGTTCACTGGTGGTGAACTCATTAGCTAGGAACATTTCCTTGATGAACCTCAATGCTATTGGTGTTCCTACAACAGGGACTGCATCCAGAATCCATTGTCTGCCAAAATAATAACTTTAGAAATTCAATGCCTGGATTCTATTATCCATCCATCAATTATCTGCCACTTGTCCCAAACGGGGTCGTGGGGGAGTGCCGGTGTCCAACCCAGCGCACACAGGGCGAGGACGGGGGACGCACCCTGGACAGGTCGCCAGCCCATCGCAGGGAGGAGCGGGACGGGGACCCTTGCTCAAGGGTACCTCAGGGCAACCCATTGGGAAGGGGTTTGGACCCCCGATCCTCCGATCATAGGGCCAACGCCCTAACCACTAGGCCACCGCTGCCCTCGGATTCTATTATAATATAATTTTACCTGTGAACAGGTCTGTTCTTGTTCTGATCCCAAATAGCTTTAATGTTCTCATGTGTAGCAACACGCATGAGCTGGACTAGCTGAACAAACTTCAGTGGAGCATCCTCATGGGCTGTAGCCACATTGCTTGCAACCAGTTGCTGCAAAACATCTTTAATCTGAAACATTAAAGAGAATGCATCACTTAAGCAATGACAATGAGTTTTAAGTTTTACAATGAAAACAAAGAACTGCAAACAACTTGAGATTAAAAAAAATGTAACATTGATAAACTAATTGTATGTTACAGTAAATTAATGATGGTACCTGGACTTCTGCATTGTTGATTTTCAGAAGCTGAATGGGGGTTTGGAGAATTTCAGTGGCAAACTCATATTTTAGGGAGCCACGAGCCAAATATTCACCACTGATGGGAGCAATGGAGGTGTCTTGCACATCCAGTAGGACCAAAGTTTGTCTGAAATGGAAAAAATTTTTTTTTTAACATATTATTTGAGTTGTTAGCAGGGTTTAAAACATAAGAGACGAGAAGAGCATACTTGGCCTTCATTTGAGCTGCTCCAGTGATTGTGTTGAAAAGTGAAAACTGATGTAACTCTTCAACTGTAGCCTCAGAGACCTGAGCGCCGGTACTGGTTGGCTTCATGGTGTAGCTGTAGGTTGCAGTTCCAGTCAGACTCTGAAGCCTCTGCGATGAAGAAAGAATCAATTAAAGGAGGTTTGAATTTACATGTAGAACCAACCTAATGAGAGCACTTGATTTTACCTTCTGGCATTCTTCACATTTCTCAGCATAAGCCAAACCAATATCCCTGAGAATTCTCTCATTGCAGTTGTTCAGATCTCTGGACTTTGTTACAGAAATATGATGAGTCTTTTCATCCTCACTGATCATATAGTGGGTCTTGCAGATTCCATGAGGTCCAGCCTTTCAGGGAGAAAGGATCATTTAAACTGACAGAACAAAATATGGATATGAAGGATATGAAATATGCACTCTTAATTATGTCACCTCGTGCAGCTCATACACATTCTGGGTGTTCTTGAGGTTGAGGTGAAGGATGTTGAGGATGCCTCGGTACAGGTTCAAGACTGTAGTAGACACTCTAGCAGGAGCAAATATCTTACCAACTGCACCATTGGCATACTCAAATTTGATAGGAATTGAAAACTGAGCTCTCAATGCTGAGGTGAGCTTAGTAGCAGGAGTGAAAGAATCCTGAGGCCAGACACCGGTAAACTCAAAGAGCTGAGGATCAGCAATCTACAGGGAAAGTGAATGCCATATATGTTTATTTAGTTAAGTTATGCTGCTATTAAATAAATATAACATTGCTATCTTTGTAATAGGAAAATTTTTGTCATCTTTGATTCCGTGAAGAACCACTTTACCTTCAGGAGGAAGGTATTCTGTGCCGCAGACCTGATTAGAACCTTGCAGTTGACTTTCATGCCAGCCTTTCTCAGACCCTCTTGAGGCAGACCACCCAACAGCAGACCCTCATACTTGTACACAGTGGTCTTACCAGCAGTGAACTCTGGAACTGATTAAGAATTTCTCAGTAAGTTTCTATGAAAGGATAATTGAACTATCACAGCCTATACTTACAAACATTGCTTACCAAGGTTGGCCTGATGACTTGCTGAATGACAAAATAAAAAACACATAATTAATGTTTATTTCCTGAAAACCTACACATTTTTTGTAATTTTTTTATTTTCAAAGTCCAATTCAGATCATGACTTACCCACAAGGGCCACAGTCAAGGCAAGCACAACAGCTCTCATGCCTGGTGGTTTGTAATGAGTCCATTGAGAATCTGACTTTTTATTGAAGTATTTCTGCTGACTAAACAGTATCTTCAGTATGAATTATTAACTCATATGTATTTTGGTGTACAAGTGACAAACCCTGATTGGCCAGCAGAGTTTGGTCAGGTTAACCTGTCCTGTTGTCTTGTTAAAAAAAGTCAATTTCCATATGTCTGTTTTATTTTTTGAATGCCTTATTTCATTACTTTGATTTGGGTTAGATTTTTCTGCTGAAAATTTTGATTTGACATAGCATTCCAGTTCAGCTAACTTTTGCATCTGTCTTATCCTTTAAAAATGTTCAAGAAATAACTTTTAATTGTATCACACAAATATAAGTGTTTTTCCTATAAACTTTACACTGCCTGTAAATAATATGTTTGAATGTTCCCTGGTACTAGAGATTTCTTGGGTGTGTTAACGTACATGGACAGTAAATGTTATTCTGTTGTGTCCCATCATGGAACAAACCGCATGGGCCTCTTGACACTCTTTAGTGGAAGAGAGGGAGAGAGATGAACTGAGATGAATTGAAGATGAACTCATGATGCCCTCTTGTGGCAGAAGGTTTAACACCAAGGTTTAAGGCAGAAGGTTTAACACCAAGCTCGATATGGCCTGTGGTTACAGGCAAAATAGCCTGGATAAGGTTTCACTCCAAAATGTTCCTGTGGATAAACTGCAAATGTAATGGGGTGCTTAATGGCAGTTTCATTGTACTTTTTGAGAATGAATGTAGAGCGGATATGTGGAATGTGAGATTAACCTTTAGGGTATAAGTAGCAGAGTAAGAGTCTACAGTTTGATAAGTGACCTTATCATGACCTGGGATAGGGTGACCAAGACCTCTGTGATTGTCCTCTGGACTTTCTCTTAAAACAGTTTAGTATTTGCTTAATTCAAAGCTATGCCAAGTGGTTATTTTTATAAAAAAGTGAAAGTGACTATTCTTGTCATTGTGAGAACACACAGAACAGCACACAGTGAACCACAACAAAATAGGACTTCTGCATTTAACCCATGCAGCAGGGGGCAGCTATGAAAGCACACAGGAAGCAGTGACAGGGACGGTACCTTTCTCAAGGGTACCTCAGGGCAACCTACGGGTAAGGGGCTTGAACCCACAATCTCCCAATCCCATGACCAACTCCCTAACCACTAGGCCACCTGCTGGGGCAGCAGGGGCCTATGTCCACTGTGCTCCAAAAAAGAAAAACAGGTGGTTGTATAATACAATATAAGCCTCAGTCCTCTTACCCTTACCCACAGTATCTAACCTTCGAATAGCTATGATTCTGCCCTATCTTTTAAAAACAATTGCTCCTCCTCATCTTTCATAATTACTCCAGCCATTTTCTAAAATTCACAATCCTAGGTATTCTTCCAATCTGCTGTCTGCCCCAGAATTCATAGAGCACTGTATGGTGCTCCTGGCCAGCGCCTACCAAAAGCAATCTGAAGAAGGCTTCCATGGTAAATTGGCAACAGGGTCATCTGTTGATGCATCACCAAGGCTAACTGATGCATGTGAGGACTGAATAGCTTGTTCCTAAAGAAGAGCTAGTGTAGCACAAATGGCTTAAAAGGTTATCGCTGGCTTTGATAGAAAAGTGTTCCACAGTGCATCACAGCTTGCTGTACATTAACCAGTCAGAGTGCTAATGCTCAGTCCACCACCATAGTCATCTTCATTAGGAATGTTTAGCATCAGTACTGGATAGCAATAGAAGAGTGTCACTTACCTGGGGAAGATGTTGCACGGAATCAAAATCATCACATTTTCAGTCTAAATTAATTGTGAATAAATGGTGGTATTTTAGTTCCCTGTATCTTGGTTTTTGGTTTCTATGGATAATAAAGTTATGTTCTGGAACACTGACTCTGTGTTGACGTCCTGCCCACACCCCGCCACTGTGACAGTTTGAGGCAATGGGAGACTCACTGTAATAAAGTGTAATTAATATAGAAACAGAAGCATGTAAAGATCTAAAAAAGTTAACATTAAACTATAAGCACAAATTACTATATGAAGAGCAATGTGTTGGAGTGCAAATGGTAAACAGTGAATAGATTAACAATGAATGTAAGCTGCAGAGAATATACAGAGCCTTGAGTACAGAGTTATTTACAGAGAATATAAGAATATAGTATATATATATATATATATATATATATATATATATTTAATGGTCAATGGTCATTGGTGAGATGATGGGGCAGCAATGGCCTAGTGGTTAGGCTGTTAGCCCCAGGATCAGAAATCCCAGACCAGTAGGTTGCCCTGAGGTACCCTTGAGCAAGGTACCATCCCTGTCACTGCTCCCCGGTCGCTCTTAATAGCTGCACGTGTGTGTATGGGTTAAATGCAAAGGCTGCATTTCATTGTGGTTCACTGTGTGTTGTGCTGTGCATTCACAATTACAAGCTGTCACTTTCACTTCAGTGTAGTATTGCACTTGAAGAGGGGCTGAATAAATAATAAGTGTCCCATCACAGTCACAGTGGCCACTGGTAATGATACCACTACACCACTGATGCTACAGCACTTAATGACTTTCCTCAGAATGGTTAAGTTTTTTATAGGCCTCTGTGTCTCCCATGTAGAAAGCATTACCTCGTATGGATGCTCTTAGCAGTGATGAGATTGTTTACGTAGAAGTTGATAAAACAGAGGAAGCGTAGGAATTTGTTATGTCCCCCTCCAGCTAGACTGTAACTGCACATTGAACTTTGTCCTGGCTATGAGGGGTGTATATGCGACCCTTCTTAGGATAAATGGATAAGATAATCAGTGAAGCTACTAAAAGATTATATGCTTTAATTTGTGCGGCTCAGGCACATAACACACTTTTATTCAGGAATGTGAAAAAAAAAATTATTTTAAAAGAAATATTTTTCCATTGAGTAAAGAAAGTCATGTTCATGTAAACTATGCAATTAATTTCAGATAAGATTTCATTTCTTAATTTAAATCAGGATTAAAATTTATCCTGACCAACTGTTCAAATTGTACCTTTTTTTTTAAAAACGAAATATGTGCTTCTACACATCATGTATATAGTCAGTCAAACTACTGAAATAATTATTATTTTAATAAGAATTACATTAATAGGGCTGAAATTAGAGTAACAGGGTGGCAGAAATTAACAGGCTCTAATGTATAAAGAACATTTGATAGTATTTTATGACATAAATGTGGATGAATACTGAGGAGCAGAGGAATGTTTACATGATGTTTTATTAAACTGTATTCAATAAAAATGTAATTAATATTTCAATGTTTATTTTAATTAAGGGTCAAAAGCATGAGAATGAAAGGTACAAACAAACATGTCAACCAAATCCACAAGACACATGAAATGCAATTGTTATTATAAACCAACTTCCAAGTAAGTACACCTCACTCTAGGTTTGTTAGGAGCTAAGTGTAACAACCACAAATGACGCAAGCAACCAATTAGTTTTGCAACTGAATTTAATTTACCTCACATATAGGAACAATACAACGGCATTACAACCTTAAGTAAATAAAATTGGGCCCTTTTACAAAAAGAAAAAAAAAGTGTCCTTTTGAGTGTAAACAGTCCTCTATGTTTTTGTCCTATTCCTGGAGTTTTTCCACAGCAGTTTGTGAAGTCAAGGCAGAGTTTAGTGACCTAATCGTGCTGAACAAGGTCACCGTAGTGTAAAGTGGTTCTGAGACGCACTGTTGTAGGGTGTGTAAGTGTGTACCACTCCAGGTAGGCACGTCCCTACCATAAGCTGGTTACTTCTCTGCTGTCCAGCAACTGCATAAATGCTGGATTCCCTGAAGATCCGTTGGGTGGCTCTCCATCTGTGGAATCTGTAGATCTTCTTTGCTCGATCTCCAGAGAGTTCTCACTCCAGTAAAAGACCTGACCTGTAAAACGCGCCAGTTCGAGTGAATTATGGAACCCTATGTGATCAACGAGGTTACACTATACGTTAAACTTCTGAGTAAACTGAATAAGATGCAGCCTGAACTCAAGGCTGTAAATATTGTCAAAATAATAAACAAATAAAACAGGGGACTCAATGGTTTGATGGAGTAGTTTCTTATTTGTCGTGTGATGGTTTTTGATAGGTTTTGGTGGCAGTTTTGCCTTCAAACTATGGGTCAGTGCATAATTACTATTATTTCAAATATACATTTACGGCATTTAGCAGACGCTCTTATCCAGAGCGACTTACATGTCCTAATTACAGGGACAGTCCCCCTGGAGCAACTCAGGGTTAAGGGTCTTGCTCAGGGACCCAGTGGTGATAGAGCTAGAGGTGGGATTTGAACCGGGGACCTCTTGAGGTCCATAGGCAAGTACCCTACCACTAGACCACCGCCACCCTATATAAGAACGCGCGGGCCGGTGAACAAAAAAAGGGATTTAAAGAGAAAAGAGCCAACTGGGCGATACATAAACAGGAAGAGGAAAAACGTGAAAAAATAAAATTATTTATGAAAGGTTTCAGTCGATAAGAAGGCGCGGGCCGGTGAACAAGAAGGATTTACAGAGGAAAGGGGCAGCTGGGTGATACATCAACAGGACATGAAAAAGTAAAATTATTTATAAATAGTTTTAAAGTACGAGGCTGTATACATGTTCTAAAATATACTATTACTAACCAAAAACTACTACTATTAATAAACTAATTGGTTTAGCTTTTATTTGAAATGTAAGGGCAAGAGGAAGTTTAGTACTTTTAGATAATATTTGGAACCAATTTTTTCTGAGGAAAAGTATAATTTACACAATAAGTGCGTCTTTTAGTATTTTGTGCATGCATTTTAAATTACATGGATTGGACACAAAATGTCTTCTAATTCTGGAAAGATCCATATATGTCTTTATTACTGTTTATCTTGCTTCTTGATGCATATAACCAAGTTTAAAAGACTAGAGTTTTAACTTATAATTGTCACCTTAACAAATTATTGAATTGCTTAATTGTTCATTATTAGAACGGGAATTAAATGGTCACAAGAAACATGCCATACACCTACATTTTCGAATGAGAGACCTCTTTACACATTTTTTAAAATAACAACATGAATAAAAACTCAAAGATTGATTTCTTTTGGAATGATTTTTGTTAATTTTATTTTGCTTATATTTGATTGAATGAACATCAGGCCTGATAATCATTCAGCCATTCCTCAATGATGGCTCGAAAGTCAGAATTCTGTATGATGGTATTAATGTCATAATACTGAAAGATAACACTGAGGTCTGTATTCTGCTCAACATCAGCCAACAGCTTCTCAATTTCGTTGAGCAGCTTTTCATAAAATCTCTGCTGCTTTTCATCATAACTCAGCAGTTTTTCCATGATGGCATTAATGTTCATATTCCGATCATAGGCAAGGATATTCAGGTCCTGAATGGCTTCAAGAATGTTTTCCAAATTCTTGAGAGCTGGAATGCTTCCATCTCTTTGGATGGTCACGGCAATAGGAGGATGAACCGCCATCTTTGAAATGGTCATCTAATATACAGAGAAAACACAGTTAAAATAAAAAAAACAAAAGTAAAGGCACTGCTATTTCCTGGAAAAGTCTGGTTCTCACCTTTGGAGATCTCAAGATAATGTTAAGAGACCTCTCTGCTGGTACTGCCATAATAAGGGCAATCTCTCTCTTTTTGTTTTCAGCTTTAGCAACAGAAAACCCAACCAGACGAGCTGCTGGGAGCAATGGAAGGTATTCCAATGTCCTGATGGTAGAAGGCCAAAATAAATTACATTTACAGCATGTTAGCAGATGCTCTTATCCAGAGCTACTTCCATGTCCTAATTACAGGGACAGTCCCCCCTGGAGCAATTCAGTGTTAAGGGTCTTGCTCAGGGACCCAGTGGTGGTAGTACCAGAGGTGGGATTTGAACATGGGACCACTTGAGCCTTGAGGCAAGCACCCTACCACTAGATGACCACCACCCCAAGCATTATAACTTGAAAAAACCCATTTTGTCACACCACAACAGATTTGTTGTTCAGATTTTTTTGAGTGTACCTTTTAGCATAGATGACTGCAAGAGTTAGATATCTTGGGAGTCTGTCCCACTCAAGTTTAAAACGGGCAGCAGGGTTTGATTCTTGCAGGCCAGTCTCAGCCTTAACAGCTACAGAATATTCCTGACACTG
>CM029380.1:17676325-17703502 GCA_017165825.1 Hepsetus odoe | reverse complement strand
CAGCTCTCATGGCTGGTGGTTTGTGAGAATCTGCCTTTTTATTGTAAAATATTTGCTGACATTTTACAAATTCAAATGTAGTCAGACAAGCACCAGAGGTCAAATGAGATTTTCTAAGTAATACAGAAAAGTACACATTCTATAAACAGAACGCAGGTAAATTTAAATTTGTTTATTATTTACTAAACTTGTAACACTGAAAAATACATACAACATTATTTTTGTGTTATTATCTGTTCAATTGTCCAAAATGTTATACCCATTTAATGTGCATTAGCCCATATTTAAGTTTGCCCTAGAAGGTCTTTAATTTTTAAGACTTTACAAAACTAATTTGACTGGAGTGTTTTTATTAATTTTTTTAAACCTAAAAATTCAAAAACAAAAATTAAATTTCCAACTAAAGCTCTATTTTTTAATGAGATCATTACACACATGCATCACATTTTCATGAACATTTTTAATATAATAATATAATTAGAAATAATGTTGATTGTGACTAATTTTCAATTTATCTAAGAATACATTTTACAGATTATTCTTTTGTTAACCACACAAGCATTACGTCTAATAATGTAGTACTGTGAAACCAACAGCTTCACTATGACCCATTTTGTGCTTGTATAAACTGAAGTGTTTTTATATCCCATATTGGTGTTTTTAGGCTTCATAAGTTATGCATTAATAGAACTATGAACAGCATAAGATGATCTTGCTTATGTCACCAAAGTTTGCAGATAACCAGCACCAGTCCACAACTTATTTTGGCACATTAACCACTTAAACACTCCTCCTGCCTCACAGATCGAGAGTCAATAATAGATTATGCCATAATAGTAAATAATTTATCTTAATGTAAATTTTGTACTAAATATTGTGACAACATTGTATCTCGAACCCAGTTTAGAGAATGTATTTAATCGAATCATTGAGTGCATCATTACAGCCCTAGATGTCACATTTTCTCCCTGTATTTAATATATTATTAAATTCAGATATTTTAAACTAACCCTGTTTTTTCACCTGTGTTTTCCCTCTTTTTATGCAAGTATATGATCCTAAATGATATACAACATAAGTCAACTCAGACATCTCTCCTCCCACCATTTTATGTTTGCTTGAGAAAAAAAATGTGCAGAGCAGCTGAGGTGTGTTTGGGGAGCTCTTCAATGTGTTTCAATATGTTCGAAAATTAATGTTTAATTGAAGGGAAACACATTCTTTGTGTGAACTTTGCTGGGAGGAAATAATTGTTATTTGTTGGGTTATGGACTGGAACAATGGAAAAATGGAAGAATACTGTGCAATATTAAGTTTTAGGCAGGCCATTTTGCAACTCCCTGATGCTGAACCTGCACTTTAAGCAAAATGATCACTAGGTTGTAAAAAAATGCTGTACAATCCTTGAGCTAGAGGGCATCACAGTCTGTCACGGGTGAGTTTCGTTTTGGGCATGCGTCATTCAAAGTGGGAAGTTGGTAGTAAATGCACCTTGTGCCATTCAACGCAGGAAGACAGTGGAAAATGCACCCTGCGCCATTCAACGCGTGAAGAAAGTTGAAAATGCCCCCTGCGTCATTCAACACGGGACACAGGCAAAGAAGGCCGTCCGTGAAAAGGAGAACAGGAAGTCGGCAGAAAACGCCCCCTGTGCTGTTCAACGAGGGAGGTCGACCAAGAAGGCCCTTCGCAGCATGAAAAGCGACATCAAGGAGTCAACCTCCAAACCCAGTACCACTAATCTGTGGCAGAGAAGGAGCAGCTCCAGGTTAGTGTCGAAAGATGGAACAGTCAGGGACCTGATGATGCAAGTTCAAAGATTGCTTCAGAATGCTTCAGAAATCTGAAAATGTGTGGCTATCTGTTCTGGGTGAAGAAAGACAGGCCAAAATTGTTCATGCCAAGCAGCTACAGGAAATGGAGGCTAAGCCCACCGCCAAGGATCACGAAATTTGTGCACGGAACCAGGATCTTGATGTGTTGAATGTCACATGTAAGAGATTGGAAGATGACAGTGTCTCCCTCCATGCCATGAATCACCAGCTGCAGGAGAGCAACCAGTCTGAAATACGTTCCCTTCAGGAAGAACTGGATAAAGTTAATAGTGAACTCGAGGAAAAGCAGGCTGGGTAGCTAGAATGTGAAGCGGTCTGTTAGGACCTAGGTGAACAGATCATTTGGTTAACTGACAGCTTTGGCAGCACCCAGGAGAACCTAAGGGCTGAATCAGAAAAACTCAGACAGGCCAATATGAAGCACAGTGCACTTCTCACGGACATTCACCAAAGAGATGAACAGATCAGCTGCATGAACATTCAGATCATTCAACAGAAGGAGTTGCTGACAAGGCTCAACCAACAACTGACAGATCACCTCAGCCTCAAACGAAAGACTGAAACACGAGGAAAAGATCACCAATCTGCTTTCTCAACTTGAGGAGACCAAAGGACTCTTGTCTCTTTTCCAGAGTGAAATCAAAACCATGGAAACGGAAAGAAAGGTTCTAGTTCAAGACAATGGTGAGCTTCAAGGAGAGGTCAGTAAACTCATGCAAGAGAGAGAGGTCCTGAGGAAGAAACTGCAAGCTGCGATTGTTGTCCAGAGGGAATGGCTGAAGAAAACAAAGGAGAAGCTGGAGACTAAAGTGGCCGCTTTGGAAGAACAGCTGAATCGGACCAGAACAGAGCTGAAGCAGGTGCAGGACAACAGCACCGCTCTGCAGGCTGAACTGGAAAAAGCCCGGAGAGAGGCCAGTAAGCACACAGAGCTGCAAGAGCATGTCAGAGGTATTGAAGCCGAATTGAAGATCTTGAAATCTCAACTTGCCCAGCAGACCCCAGTGCATGCTGGGACCCTAGTGGATAGCTCCAAATAGGGGCAGCTCCATTTTCTAATGGAAAGGAGAGGCAGATAAAGATTCCAGAGGCTGAGCAGCCAGGCTGAGAAGGGTGCTCAGAGCCCAACAGAACACCAGCCAAACTCTTTCCACAAGGAGGTCATAAACATCCTACCTTCTGTTTTCCCTCACAATTCAGCAGACTCAGAACAGGGGGACTGGTTGAGGAGTCAATGCAGAATTTCTCTGAGTGGAACCAAGAGCGGGGCCTCCGATCTTAATTATGTGCACGTCTTGGCGGCCTTGCTGGTTCTTGGCCTGGATTATGTTTCCGAGATGATAAGCAGTGTTAATGTTCTTGATTATGCACCAGTCACTGAGATCAGAGCCTCTGAGACTGCTCAGGGTCAGGAGCATTCTGAGGAAGGAGAATGCATGACACACAGAAGAAACTGTAGTCACTGTGAAGACGGCAACAAGGGCCTTGCAAACAATTCAAACAAGAACTGCTTAGACAACCATGAGCGCATCATTGAAGGAACTTCACCCATGAACTACTCAGTAAATTTTAATCCTTGCAGTGAAGGTCTGTGCATTTTCTACAGTCATGGGTGTGATGAAGAGGACTGCAAGAGGGGTGCCAAGGAAGATGCCTGTGAAAGCCAATGCAATGAGGAATGTCTCCAGAATGCCCAAGGTGAGAGGTGTATTAGCCCGAAGATGGTGTGTGATAACACACCCTATGTTCATGTATGCTCTGAGGTAACAAACTGCTTTTATCTGTCTGAGGAATGCCGGGACCCTCCTATGAGCGTGGTCAGGGACGGTGATGGAGATTGTTGTGCTAGCACAGATGAGAGTGGCTGTGCTCCTAAGGGGAAGTCTCAAGGCACCAATGACCAGCACATGTTGGCAAAGGTCAGCTATGAAGGCCTTATGGACTGTCAGAATCACTCAGAGAAGTGGAGGGCTCTGCAGTAGTGCAACCAGCGCTGGGAGTGAGTACAGACAGAGACCAAGTCAGAGATCACGTATCCAGTTTATGGCCTGTAATTCCCTGGGGAGAAGCAGGAGTGGTGGTTGCTTTCCACTGCTGTTCTGCTTCTTTCAGTCAGTCTCCTAAGTCAAGTGAGAGAGGCTGTCTGTCACGTGTGTTAGGGTTTGGGCATGCTAGAGGGCGCTCTCTATCACGTGTTGTGTTTTGGGCACGCTAGAGGGCGCTCTCGGTCACGTATAAGGTGTTTATGTCACAGGAGGTGTTATGGGTACGCTAGAGGGCGCTCTGTTCTGACTGAGCATACCTGAGCCCCTGCGGGCAGGTGTGCATCATTGGGGCTGACTATTTAAGCCCCGATGAGTCAGAACAGAGCGCGGCTCATTAGGTAGGTTAAACCTATGTGTAATGGTGGTTCTGTCTGTCTGTTTTTAGTCATAGTCATAGTCATAGTCATAGTCATAGTCATAGTCATTGTCGTAGTCATCCTGCGTAGGAACTGCAGGCTTGAGTCCTTGTTTGTTGTGTGTTTTGTCACTGTAAGCAATAAACTTCTGTTTGGAACTCCTGGCTCTGAACTGACGTCCCTCCGGTACCACGCCACCGTTACACTGTCCTTATGACCATGGGGCCCAAAAGTGGACTGGGGCCTTGGGATACCCCTCACCACCACCAGCAGCCCTGGACGTGGCTGTGGCTTGTCAGGGGCCCCTCTTTTGTTAGTTTTGTTTTGTGGACCTGGCCATGTGCCCCATAAGGGAGCTATTTATGTTTTTTGGAGGTTTTTCTTCTTTGGCCTCCCCCCAGAGGCTCAGCTCAGCTCGGGGCAAGGCTATGTTTTGGCACCCCAGGAGTTGCACCTTTTGTGGGGGGGTTCTGTCACAGTCTATCACAGGTAAGTTTCGTTTTGGGCACGGTAGAGGGTGCTCTGTTCTGACTGAGTAGACCTGAGCTCATGAAGGCATAGGTGTGCTTCATTGGGTGTGGCTATTTAAGCCCCGATGAATCAGAACAGAGTGCGGTTCATTCATTAGGCGAAGCCTACAGTTAATTGTGGTTATGATATGATATCTTGTTTTGGTCTCAACTGCAGTTCCTTGTGTTTTGTTTTGGTCAGAACTGCAGTCCTTGTATCTTGGTTTGGTTAGTATGAATAATAAAGCTATGTTCCTGACTCCTGGCTCAGTGCAGATGTCCTTCCTGCACCCCGCCACCGTTACACAGGGGGAGCAGAGAAAGTTAATCCTAGAGCTGTTCATGATTTATGGACTTTAGGACAGGGCTTCTGCCTTAATTCTGTCTCTAACAAAATTTGCTACTCATAAAGACATATACTATTCAAATAAAGTCAGTATAAATCAGTAAACTAATTTGAACACTGATGAAAGTGACAACCCTTGTCATTGCGAGGTCACGGCACAGCACACATGAACCACAACGAAATTGGACCTCTGCATTCACTCAAACCCGTGCAGCAGTGGGCAGCTATTGAAAGCGCCCGGGGAGCAGTGATGGGGACGGTACCTTGCTCAAGGGTACCTCAGGCCAACCTATTGGGAAGGGGTTTGAACCCCCGATCCTCCGATCATACGGCTAACGCCCTAACCCGCCCTAACCGCTAGGCCACCGCTGCCCAACCTCTGCATTTTACCCATGCACACTCAAACCCGTGCAGCAGTGGGCAGCTATTGAAAGCGCCCGGGGAGCAGTGACGGAGACGGTACCTTGCTCAGGGGTACCTCAGGGCAACCTACTTGTGAGGGAATCGAACCCACAATCTTCCGATGCAGGGCCAACTCCATAACCACTAGGCCACCGCTGCCCATCATTATATTCTGGATCACAGTGTATGAAATGATCACCTTTTGCACATTTTAAATTCAAAGGTCTTTTTACTTATTAAATTTCGGTACACACACACACACACACACACACACACACACACACACACACACACACACACAAACACACACACACACACACACACACACACACACACACACACAAACACTTTGAACAATGAGCAGTGAATTTGTCCTGCCCACTTTGTCCCAAATCATCTTGCTAGTTTACGTTCTCCAGGATAGAACTTTCATTGTTGTGGTTTAGATGTGCAGGAGATGTTGCCCTAAAGTCACTCAAAGTGAACTCATTCAATTTAAATCACTTGGCAGATTATTTTGAATGTTGTAGATATTTGTCAAACCCAGCCACTAAGGATGCACAAGCCAGTGTGTTTCCTCGTGCCGGTCCCAAGCCCGGATAAATGGGGAGGGTTACATCAGGAAGGGCATCTGGTATAAAACTTTTGCCAAATCAATATGCGGACAACAAAACAGACTTCCATACCGGATTGGTCGAGGCCCGGGTTAACAACCACCACCACCAGTGCTGTTAGCCTACAGGGTGCTGGTGGAAAATTGACTACTGTTGGCCAAAGGAGAAGAAGAAGAGGAGGAGGAAGGCATGTCCCGAGGGAGGAGGAGAGAAAGAAGGGGAGGAGCGTGGAAAAGACGGTAGGAACATTGAATGTTGACAGCAAGATTAGTAAAGGTAGAGAATTAGTTGATATGATAAGGAAGGTTGACATTTTGTGTGTGCAAGACTAGATGGAAAGGTAGTAAGGCCAGGTGTATTGGAGGAGGGCTGTTTAAGGCCAGGTGTATTGGAGAAATAGGGTAGGTGTCATCCTGAAGGAAGAATTTGTGAAGAGTGTTTTGGAGGTGAAGAGGGTGTCAGGGAGGGTGATGAGTTTGAAGCTGGAAGCTGAAGGTGTGATAATGAATGTTGTTAGTGCTTATGACCCACAAGTTGGTAGAGAGTTGGAAAAGAAAGAAGAATTCTGGAGTGAGTTAGATGAAGTGATAGAGAGTGTACCCAGGGGAGAGAGAGTGGTGATTGGTGCAGATTTTAATGGTCATGTTGGTGAAGGGAACAGAGGTGATGAGGAGGTGATGGGTAGGCATGGTGTCAAGGAGAGGAATGCTGAAGGTCAGATGGTTGTAGATTTTGTGAAGAGGATGGAAATTGCTGTAGTTAATGCTTATTTTAAGAAGAGAGAGGAGCACAGGGTGACATATAAGAGCGGAGGAAGATGCTCACAGGTGGATTATATCCTTTGCAGGAGGGTCAGCCTGAAGGAGATTGGAGACTGCAAAGTAGTGACAGGGGAGAGTGCAGCTAATCAGCATAGGATGGTGGTCTGTAGGATGACCTTGGAGGTCAAGAAGAGGAGGAAAGTGAGGACAGAGTCAAGGATAAAGTGGTGGAAGCTGAAGGAGGACTGCAAGGTAGAATTCAGGCAGGAGTTAACATGGGCACTGGGAGGTGTTGAAGAGCTACCGGACTGCTGGGAAACTACTGCAGAAGTGATAAGGCTGCCAGCTAGAAATGTACTTGGTGTGACATCTGGAAGGAAGGAGGAGGGTAAGGAAACCTGGTGGTGGAACTGAGAAGTACAGTGGCTTACAGGGCTGACTTCAAGGTCCTCCTGTTAACCTACAAGGCACTTAAAGGTCTTGCCCCAATATATCTAACCAAACTGCTTAATACCTATACACCTAATCGTCCACTTAGATCCCAGAATACATTACATTACATTTACACGCTTATCCAGATTTCTTATCCAGAGCGACTTACAGGTCCTAATTACAGGGACAGTCCCCCTGGAGCAACTCAGGGTTAAGGGTCTTGCTCAGGGACCCAATGGTGGTAGTGCCAGAGGTGGGATTTGAACCAGGGACCTCTGGATCCATAGGCAAGTACCCTACCACTAGACCACCAGCACCCAGCAAAGATCTCCTAATTGTAATAGCTTGCCTGCTTACGTACGGGATGCCGAATCAGTCTCAGTCTTTAAATCACGGCTGAAGACTTACTTTTTTAGTTTTGTTTACCCGCACCAATCACCATAGTGCACCACTACTAATGTCGCTGGTGCTGCTGTACATGCCATCGCACTGTTGTTTCATTTCTGTGTCTGTCACTACTGGATCCTGCTCATTACTGACCATCCTCATTCCATTTCTTTCCCCACATGTCCGGAGGGGCCCGCTGTGGTCATCACCTGAGTCCAAGAACAAACTGGTTTGTGCTGTCATCCGATGCGCCAAGGGATCCTGGTGGCTCATCGGTACCTGGGGCCACACCCGACTTGCTGAGCCCGGGAAGCAGCTTGGGAAGCAGTATTGATCCTGGAGTTAAAACCAAGCTAACTTTGTACTGCTAGTATACCCAAGGGGGTTGGGTAGCCAGTTGACCTTGGACCCTCAGAGGTTTTTTTCTCCACACAGTGGAGTTTTTGGTTCCTCTCCTCTGTAGTCGTCTGGCTTTAACTTCTATTACTGTAACCTGTCTACCATCTACCACCTATGTAAAGTGCCTTGGGGCATCTCTGTCTTGCTATACAAGAATAAATTGAATTGAATTGAATTGAAGTACAGGAGTGTATACAGAAGAAGAGGGAAGCAAAGAAGTGGGACAGTCAGAGAGATGAAAGTAGAAAAGAAAAGAAAGTAGACAGGTGTACAAGGAGATGAACCTCAGGGCAAAGAAAGCAGTGGGGAAGGCCAAAGATATGGTGTTTGGTGAATTGTATGAGAGGTTTACAGTAAGGAGGGAGAAAAGGACCTTTATCAATTGGCTAGACAGAGAGACAGAGCTGGGAAGGATGTGCAGCAGGTCAGGGCGATTAAAGATAGAGATGTAAATGTACTCACAGGTGAACAGAGCGTGTTGAGTAGATGGAAGGAGTACTTTGAGGGACTGATGAATGAAGAAAATGAGAGAGAGAGAAGATTGGTTGATGTGACGATAGTGAACCAGGAAGTGCAACAAATAAGGAAGATGGAAGTAAGGGCAGCGATGAAGAGAATTCAGAATGGAAAGGCTGTTGGACCAGATCACATACCCATGGAAGCATGGAGATGTTTAGGGGAGATGGCAGCTGAGTTTCTGACCAGATTGTTTAACACAATCTTGGAGCGTGAGAGCATACCTGAGGAGTGGAGATGAAGTGAACTGGTACCAATTTTCAAGAATAAGTGTAATGCACATAGCTGTAATAACTATAGAGAGATAAAGTTGATCAGCCACAGCATGAAGTTATGGGAAAGAGTAGTGGATTCTAAGTTAAGAAAAGAGGTGTGGATTAGTGAACAGCAGTATTGTTTTATGCTGAGAAAAAGCACTACAGATGCAATGTTTGTGAGAGTAGTTCAGGATATGTATGTTGGCAGTGTAACAGTGGTGAGATCTGCAGTGGGAGTGACGGATGCATTTAAGGTAGAGGTTGGATTACATCAAGGATCAGCACTGAGGCCATTCTTGTTTGCGATAATAATGGACAGGTTGATGGATGAGGTTAGGCAGGAGTCTCCCTGGACGATGACGTTTGCTGATGATATTGTGATCTGCAGTGAGAGTAGGGAGCAGCTTGAGGAGAACCTGGAGAGATGGAGATATGTTCTAGAGAGGAGAGGAATGAAAGTGAGTAGGTAAAAGACAGAATACATGAGTGTGAATGAAAGGGTGGAAAGTGGAGTGATTAGGATGCAGGGAGTAGAGGTGACAAAGGTGGAGGAGTTTAAAAATCTGGGCTCAACAGTTCAGAGTAATGGAGACAAAGTTAGAGAAGCAAGGTTGCCTTGGTTGGGACATGTCCAGAGGAGAGACAAGGATTATACAAGGAGGAAGATGTTGAAGATGGAGCTGCCAGGAAAGAGGAAAAGAGGAAGACCAAAGAGGATGTGGTGAGAGAGGACATGCAGGTGGTTGGTTTGAAGGAAGAAGATGCAGATGACAGGAAGAAATTGGCTTAGATAAAACACAGTAAAAAAAAAACAGTAATCATGTATGCTTTGCAAGAAATGAATACAGTACCTTCAGCAGGAAGGTATTCTGTGCCACAGCCCTGATTAAAACCTTGCTGCTGACTTTCATGCCAGCCTTTCCCAGATGCTCGTGAGGCAGTCCACCCAACAGCAGGCACTCTTACTTGTACACAAATGTGTTACCGTTGGCAAACTCTGAAACTGATGAAAAAAAAATCAAATATTTTTTTCTAAAAAGTGTTCAAATGTGTAACGCTTTGTTGTTGTAGATCGACCATAAATGCGCAGCCAGGAGTCCTGTGCTCAACTATATTAACCATAAACAGAACTCAGGAACGACTCGTGCAAAGGAAGTTACATAAACAATGACCGACGCTCTGTGTCATTGGGGCTTATAAAGCCAGCCTCCAATGAGGCACACCTGTCACCTGAGCAGAGCGCTGCCTACCATTACAAAATTATTAGAATCATAAGGTGCTTGGAAATATTTCTTCTATACTTAGCAAGGTTGATCTGATGATTTGCTAAATAAAATAAGGAAGAAAAATATATTTTATCAGAATCAGTATGTTTTGGATCATTATTTAATTCAATATATTTAAAATATATGTATTCATGGGTTATAGGTGCCCAAAGCACATTGTTAAATGTGAGGAGTGACAATTAGCCCATCTTGCCTGATCACTCCTGCACTGCTATACATTAAAAGGAAATACTTCGAGTGGGCCCGTGAGAATTACAACTTTACCAATAGAAGAAGGTGGCCTGGTCAGATGAATCACATTTTCTTTTACAACTTGTGGATGGCAAGTCAAATGAAGCAGATGATGCAAACGTTACTTTGATATGTAGACCCTAACTAAACATTACTGTAGAGCAAGTACACCTCTTTACAGTGTTCCCGAATGGCACTGTTCTCTTTCAGCAGGGTTAATGCAGCCTGCTAGACTGCAAAAATTGAACAGGAAGGTTTGAGAAATGCAAAAACGAATTTATAGAGTTCCTGATTCCCAGTTCTGAATCCAGTCCAGCATTTGTGGTATGGGCTTCACAGCTTATTTAAATATATTTTAGAAAAAGCCCTAGAATGTATTCGAGACCTGATTAAGAATGTAAATCAGTCATCTCAGTCATCCTGACAAAACAGATTAAAGATGATAACAGATGATAGACACCAATGAAGATTGAAACCATTTGCACAAACCAATTTATAATAACCACACTGTAACTCATTCCCAGTATGTTATGAACAATTATTATAGCCACTAGTGTCACTAGGTATGAAATTATAAACAACTTCAATTTAAAAATCTTTAAAGTTTTAACCACCACACTATAAATAGTAATGACATGCTTTATTGCATAATAAATAATATATATATAATAATAGTCAGCAAATCTGGATTTTTTTGAGTAACTGAAATCTCACTCAAAAATGGACATTTATTAAATAATGTAATGCAAACTAATTGTAAAAGTGAACTGTAGCTGTGGACATTCTTTTAACTTCTGGATGTTATGGCCTATTTCATGACCTAGGATAGGTTGACCTGAACCTGACCACTGCTCAGATCTCTGGACTTTGAGAACTGAAATCAGTATGTTTATCTCATTCAGTTCTTTGCCAGTTGGCAAAGTCTTTTAGGCTCACTATAAAGCAATGGATGAAGATAACTGAACATAGCTGAAAAAGAACACAGTAAGGCTTCTGTGATTATCATGATGGCGCTTACATATTCATGTCCTATTCCACTAACATTTCAATACTAATTCTATTTTTGTGGATGAGTTAAAACATGGAAGGTCAAGCTTACCTAAAGGTTTGGAAGGTCAAGCTTACTTAAAAGGCTGCAATTCATCCTTCTTTATAAAACATAGATTTGCTCTGCCATTCAATCAAGAAGAAACTGCAGAATTTACAGTGTAGTCAATATCATTAGTCAGTTCTCTTTTTTCCACTATTATTTTTATTATTAATTATTTATTATGTTTTTTGAAAGAAATATATCCATGGAAAAATGTACATTGGAAAACACTTTCACCTTTGTAATCAAAATAAAATCAGTGGGTGGATTGAGGGTGTTACATTGTTTTAAATAAATATTTTCATACACTTTTGACCCAAAAAATATAATATGTTTTTTTCCACGTGTATGCTTAAAAATAAGTATCATCAGTAAAACAAGACATGCAATTTTATTTTGTCTACAAAGTGTAGCAAATATCAACATATATATATATATATATCGAGTTTAAATGATTTTATGAATAAATATTTTACAGAATAAGCCTCACCAGCTTTATGTGGAATTATGTGGAAATGGATTGCTCTCACTTTTATTGCAACACTGTGTTAAAACTAATGCAGCCACTAATGAAGGCTACATTTGGCTCAGTTGGCTCTTTCTGTAATATCGTTATGTGCTTTAAAAAGATTCACATTTAGGTGATATACTGGCATCCCAATTTGGTGACACCTTTACAGAAAAAATGTCTTAAAATATAAAACACACTACAAAAACCATTTTCATCATTATAGCCATTAAAATACACAGATCACACTATAGAGACAGGCTTTGCGCTTGAACACTTAACACTCAAGTACTGAATCAAAACAACACAAGTCAACACAAGTCAATGCAGATGTGTATAAAGCATTGATATACAGACGTAAATAACCAAAACAGAGTGCAACTGCCACTTAAGGAGTTCCTCCTATTCATAGCGTTCATGTGATATCACACCCTTAAAGGATCGCCCAGCTGGAGGATAAAAAAAAGCCTTCTTTTATTGCTGCCCATGTTTTAACCAGATTTGTTGATCCACTTTTGCAATTCGGAGGCTGGAAATGTAAGATTTGCTGTCACTTATGAAAGTTTGTATGCATATGCAATAAGATAAGTTATTCTAATGAGAAACTTCAACAAGATATTTCCACTAATTATAACTTTCTCATTGTGACTTAACATCTCAGTTCTGAAAAATGTTCTCATTATTATGACTTTGTAAAATAATAATATAAAAAAATGCTTTCTTAGAATTATAACTCAACATCTCATAATAAAGAGATACTTTCTTGACTTCAGGAATGGGCTGATGCGACTGAATAAAACAGACAGCCTGACAATAATCAATGGGTTTTTAAAAAGGCTTAGTGTTTCTTGTTATTGTGAGATTATAATTCATAATTATAAGAAAGTTTTTCTTAATAAGGAGAACTTGTCATTATAACAAGAATATGTATAATTATTATGATTTATTATTTTTCTGTCTATTATTATTTTACATAATTATCTATCAATCTATCACTGTCTTGTATCTATCTATCTATCTATCTATCTATCTATCTATCTGTCTGTCTAACAAAAATCTTGTTGTTTCTCATTATTATGAGATTATAATTCATAATTATAAGAAAGTTTTCCATTTTAACAAGAAGTCATATAACAAGAATGTTTCTTATGAATTATGATGTATTATTATTCTTTATTATCTTTCTGTCCATCGTTAATTTTTATCATTATCTGTCTATCTATCTATCTACACTGTCTTGCAAAAGTATTCACCCCCCCCTTGGCTTTTTACTTATTTTGTTACATTCCAATCTGCAATCTAAATGTTTCGTAATCTTATTTTATTTGATGGATCTGCATAAAATAGTCTAAATTGGTGAAGTGAAATGAGAAAAATATATCTAAAGAATAATTTTAAAAATGTAAAAAACTGAAAAATGGCATGTGCATATATATTCACCATGTGCATATGTATTGCTATGAAGCCCCTGATGCAACCAAGTCCTGGTGCAACCAATTACCATGAAAATTCACATAATTAGAGAAATGAAGTCCACCTGTGTCCAATCTAAGTGTCACATGATCTATCAGTATAAACACATCTTTTCTGAAAAGCCCCTGAGGCTGCAACAGCACTAAGCAAGCGGCATCAAAACATGGAGACCAAGGAGCTCCAAACAAGTCAGGGACAAAGTTGTTGAGAAGTACAAGTCAGGGTTGGGTTATAAATCTTTGATGATCCCCCAGAGCACCATCAAATCAATCATCTTCAAATGGAAAGAACATGGTACCGCAACAAACCTGCCAAGAGAGGGCAACCCACCAAAACTCACAGAGCGGGCAAGGAGGGCATTAATCAGAGAGCCAGCACAGACACCAAAGATAACCATGAAGGAGCTGCAGAGTTCCACAGCAGAGACTGGAGTATCAGTCCATAGGACCATAAAAAGCCATACATAGAGCTGGGCTTTATGGAAGAGTGGCCATTACTTAACATTAAAAATAAGAAGGCATGTTTTGGGTTTGCCAAAAGGCATATGGGCTATTCCCCAAATGTATGGAAGAAGGTACTCTGGTCAGATGAAAATTGAACTTTTCAGCCACCAAGGAAAATGCAATGTCTGGTGCAAACCAAACACATCCCATCACCCCAAGAAGGCCATCACCACAGTGAAACATGGTGGTGGCAGCATCATGCTGTAGTGATGTTTTTCAGCAGCAGGGACTGGGAAACTGGTCCAAGTCGAAGGAAAGATGGATGGTGCTAAATACAGGGATATTCTCGAGCAAAAGAATATTGTGATTTGAGACTGTCCCTGTAATTAGGACATGGAAGTCACTCTGGACAAGAGCATCTGCTAATTGCTGCAAAAGGTAGCTCTACAAAGAACTGACTATAGAGGGGTGAATAATTATGCATGCAAGTTTTCTATTATTTTGTCCTATTTGTTGTTTGTAGACATGTTCTGTAAATGAAATGGTGCAAACTCTCAAACAGTCCATTTTAATTTCAGGTTGTGAGGCAACAAAAATGCCAAGGGGGTGAATACTTTTGCAAGGCACTGTGTCTGTCTGTCTGTCTAACAAAAATCTTATTGTTTCTCATTATTATGAGATTATAATTCATAATTATAAGAAGGTTTTTAATTATAACAAGAAGAAAAGTCATAACGCTTCACTTTATGATTTATTATTATTCGTTATTATCTTTCTGCCCATCGTTCATTTTTATCATTTTCTGCCTGTCTATCTATCTATCTATCTATCTATCTATCTATCTATCTATCTATCTATCTATCTTTTTTATATATTATATTATGTTAAATTGTAATTAAAAGGAAGCTTTTATTACAAAGAGAAATTAAATCGTGACAAAGTGTCTCAATATTTTGTCTTTCTTTCTTTGTTTCTTTCTGTCTTTCTGTCTTCTGTTGCAGAAACAGGCATGGAGCGGAAAAGTGTGTAAAGTGCGATGTGATCAGGACTGAGGAGGAGATTTTGGAGAAGTGGAAACTTGTTCTGTTTGGTAAAACGCTTCCTGCTCCACAAGCTGGCCCCTCTCGCACGCCGTACTGAGGAAGTGAAGATCTCAGAGAGTCTCGTGATTAAATGTTGCAGAATCGCTGTTTGGCTGAATGGAGTTCGTCTCGATGCTGTTCTCCGTCTTTCTCTCCGTGTCTGTGTGTCTGTCCGCGGCCGCGTGTCCGTGCGCGCGAGAACAGCTCTGTCAGCCGATCCAGCACGAGCGCGCGCTGGAGGTGAGCGTGCGCCCTCGCGCGCGCCCTGCCTTTGATCCCTGTGTAGTTGTGACGCGCGCTCTTATTTTGACTGTTTACAATGTATAACTGTTCTGTGCGTTGCTCTTACACTGTAAACTTTTGTTGAGGTAAAATACGAAATAACGCCCCAAAAATGCTGTAAGTCACTTGAGAGAGTAATAAACTGTGTATTAACAGAACTGCAAAGGTGTCTTCACTGCAAAAGGCATGCAATCTTCAAACAAACTCTTGTTTTTTTTAATGAAATCTAATGAGAAAACACGATGCTGAATATTAGCCATTTCTTAACCATACTGAGTTATATCACCTTCCCTTTATTGTCTTCTTCATTATTTAATATAATATATATATATATATTATATATATTTATATAATATATTGTATACTTCCGACAGGTATTTGTGTTTGATGTTGGAGGAAAAGCATGGAAATCTTACGACTGGTCAAAGGTAACCACGGTTGCTGCCTTTGGGAAGTACGACGCTGACCTTATGTGTTTTGCTCATTCCAAAGGAGCTCGTCTGGTTCTGAAAGGTAGAGGCCTTTTCTAAATACGCCACACTTAAACACAATCTGCCAAAATGGAAAAAAGACTGCAACAAACTCAGTTTAATGTCGTGGACATTGCTTCGCAGGTGATGTGCCCCTCAAAGATATAGTGGATCCTATCCAGAGAGCAGCTTGGATCAACGAAAAGGTCAATTTGGCAAAGAGCCAGTTTATGGATGGGATAAACCTAGACATTGAGCAGGCTGTTGAGAAGTCTTCACCAGAGTACTATGCCTTAACAGCTCTTGTGAAGGAGTCCACAGAATTGTTCCACAGAGAAATCCCTGGCTCTCAGGTAGAAGGCTGATTCAAACTTAATTAAAGACATTTATTCCTAATTTGATATTTTGTGTAAGCTGCAACACTTTTGTCTTGTTGACATTAAATCCTAGGTGTCATTTGATGTGGCTTGGTCACCTAAGTGCATTGATAAGCGTTGCTATGACTACACTGCGATTGCAGATGCCTGTGACCTCCTCTTCGTCATGTCTTATGATGAGCAGAGCCAGATCTGGGGGGACTGTATTGCAATGGCAAATGCACCTTTTAACCAGACAATAACAGGTAACGTGTCCAGTGCTGGAGCTTACAGTTTCTTTTGCTGTGTTTTTGGAGGAATGTGACTTGGATTAATCTTTAGAAGATTTTATTTATTATTTCTTATCAAAAATGAATAGAACATGCTGCCATAACTTCTGTAAAAAGGTTGCTTTGTCCTTCAGCATATAAGCAATACATTGAGATGAAAATTGATCCCAAGAAACTAGTGATGGGAGTTCCTTGGTATGGTTATGACTACCAGTGCCTTAATTTCTCACAGGTAAATGAATCAACTGATCAATTAATCAATATCGTTCTGTGTCTGCTGCCCAAAATTGACCACTTTTGGTCTAGTGCAGTTACAGCTGTGGCTCTCCCATAGGAGGGGGTTTGCACAATTCCCACAGTGCCTTTTAGAGGAGCTCCTTGCAGTGATGCATCTGGAAGACAAATTCCATACAGAACTATGATGAAACAGATCAACAGCTCCATGTCTGGGAGGTTATGGGATGAGGTCCAGTTGGCTCCATACTACAATTACAAGGTCTTGTGCTTCAGCATTTTGGACATTATAAAGGATTCTGCTGAAGGACGGAATTAACAAGTTGTTCCTAATTTAATCTTCACAGGATAAAGAGGGACAGGTTCATCAGGTGTGGTTTGATGATCCGAAGAGCATCTCCCTGAAGGCCGCCTACGTGAGACAGCTCGGATTGAGAGGGATCGGGATGTGGAATGGAAATCTTCTCGACTACAGCAGTGACCCTGTCGCTAAGCAACAAAGTGCGGACATGTGGAATGCTCTCATACCAAGCCAACAGAACTTAACGGCGGTCTCCTAGAACCCTGTCAACATCGCACTACACAAATGTACAAACACTTGACTCACTTGAAAATTACTTTTGTTCTTTGTACTTATTCAAATACAGATTAAAATGTGACTGCACTGTCAAATGTATGGTAAATGCTTGAAATAAAGATTTACATGTAATTTTAAAGGCTTTTAAAGAATGTCACTTCCCAGTTATTTGAGTTTTGTACTTTTGAATTAATTTTTGTTGCCATTACTTAAAATGAGTTTGAAAAGCAAGGGACAGAGCTACAAACCTGCCCCTTAAAGTGAGGAAAATAGGATCTGATTAAAGTGTAAAGTATTTTGCCACCTTAGGTCATACTTAACTTCAGGAGTGCAATATATAGCAGATATAAAAAAAAAAAAAGTATAATTGCCCTTTTAATCCTTTTTAATGAACAAAATCAGGATTTTGGGAGGCTTTATTTGTATTTTGTTACCATATATCAGGTGATAAATGAAGTGCAACAAATACAATAAGTGAAACAATACACTGCACTTGCCACTTTGAAGATCATGGCATGATAAAACAAATGAAAACATCCTTAGACAAACTTTATAAGGATGCAAAATTTATCTTACTATTCCTTTAATAGTTATTCAAATGTAATTCTTTTAGGCCCATTGATTGTAGTTCAATTTTTGATCATTTTATACTTTAGTGATAATTACTGAATTTGACCCTTTGAGTGGTCATCTGTAGGCCTTGCCATGTGATGTGTGCATGGAAAGGTTCTGACTGCTAGAGGAGGTTATATAATGAGAAAAAACTACATAATTGTACATCTACCACTTAAAATTTTTTTAAAGAAATTTAAAAAAAAGCAAAAAGACAATGAAATAGTGGATAAACGAGAGCACTGTCACCTCAAGCAAGAAGGTTCTGGAATCAATGTCAGCCGGGGCAACCTGGGTATTGTCTGTGGGGACTTTGCATTTTCTCCAAATATCATTTTGGTTCTCAAGTTTTCTCTCACACTCCGAAAACATGGGTGAAAGGCAGACTGGAGATGCTTAACTGCCCACTAGGTGTGTATGCAAGTAAGAATGTGTGTTTGTCTTTGTGTCTCAGATGGACAGATGGATGGAATGATATTAAGCAAGTTTGCTTTGGTCAAACTGGGATCCAACATCAGCAGAGATGAAAAGAGGCCGAACGTACAAGCACTGAGACTTCTTTTGCATCAGTTCTGCCTTCAACGCTTGAAGTTCTGTGGTCGCCTGCTTCCTCAACTTAAATAAATAAAGCAAAAAACATGAAGGAATGAAACGATATAACAGAAAATAATAGCTGACCATGCACGCTGATTATTACATACCTTTATTTCTGTAGCAAGTTTCATTTTGGCATCATCCACATTTTTCTTTAGATTATCTATTTCACAACTCTCAGTCATAATCTGGATTATAAAATTATTCTGTGGAAGACAGTCATATGTCAGTTTACATTTTCCCGTAATTTTAACAGTTTTAAGCAAATGAGTGCTTCATCATTTTTTTATTATTAAATAGCTCTTTGTCTCCCTCTGCTGGAAGGCTACCTAGGCTTACTGGACAGATAGCAAGGTCCTGACCTTTGTGCTGAATGGTTTCCCTGCTTGTCTTTGTCTGATTCTTCCATCTCGTGCTTGTAGTTGTTGAAAAAGTTTGTCGTAAAATGTCTCCAGTTCCTGGCGAAGACTCTTCAAAGTAGCTTCCAGTGGTGCCGTGGCCTTTTTGGTTTCAAAATACTTTCTTTTCCACTTGTCCCTGGCTAGGTGGTTTGGGGTTTGGAGTGTAGTGGTTAAGGAGTCCTCGATGCTTAATTTCTCCCTTAAAAGATAATTAACACACTTAAACGAGAGCATACCTTGGTTCCTGTGGTGTCTATTTAGAGCTAGCAGATCTTTGCCCTTTCTCAGAAGCTCTTGCCTTGTTTCTTCTAGCTGTTTTCTTTCCTCTTTGACCAGTGTGATTTCTTTCAGCAGCTCATCCCCTAAAGAGAAAGATCATTTCATCTTCTGCCATCTGCTGATCCACTAAAATTCAGAGTCAAGCTCTGTTAACTTCTTACTGTTGGTTGGAGTTGCACAAGGTTTTTGCATTTGCTGAGCCAAGGAAGGAACGCTGGGAGCCGAGTCACTTTCAACAAGCACTAGAGGTTCTGGTCTGTCCACATGGGCCTAAAGCGTAAAAAACAAACCCTCTGCAATTAAGCCTTTCATAAAGGTTAACTGCACTCTGGACAGGAAAGTGACCCTGCTGGCCATGGCATTTTAGAGAACCACTAAAGGTCACAGTGTCTTTACAAGGAGTGGGCATTTACATGTGCAAGACTTCCCATTTCTGAGAGATCTTTAAGTATTCACCACAAACTCAGGAATGTGTCTGAAAGATTCTTGTGGTTTAAGCAGTCTCTGACAGTGTCGTACCTTTTGTTTCTTTCTTGTTGGCCTCAGTGTCTGAGACTGCTTGAATTTCCTAAAATGAAGAAAATGAAACAGAAGGGCTTCTCATACAGAAGGGCTTTCTCTGAATGAGGCTAGTTTATTTCAGTGTCCACCTTTCAGAGTTTACTTTGTTAGTTTTTGTCCAGCATTAAAGACAATTCATATACAGTGCTGTGAAAAAAGGAATTGCGCTTTTGAAGTAATTTTGCTAAGCAGGCAGCAGGCTAAGCAAAAAAATCTCTTTGGCAGGTTTACCACTGTTCCTGGTTTTCTCCATTTGCAGATGAGCACTCACAGTGGTTTGCTTGCAGAGTTATGTTGTAGTGTTGCTTGCTATATTTCAATTACTTTCTTTCTCAGGTATTACTGACATTTCAACAATAGTACACAGTGAAACCAAACTGGTTCATCAGGACCATAGTTTTCAAAGTGTAGTTGTTTTTCCTCATTTTTAAACCATCATGGTGCTGGCTGTTTCATTAAGCATCTTAGTACCCTCTTTGAAACTGTTTCCATTAGAAATGCCTCATAATACGTGAAAAAACTACATTTTTACTTCCAGTTCAAGCTGACTTTAAAATATTACCTTCCTTGGGAGAGAAAAAACCCAGTATCTGGATCCTCCAGTGATTCTGGAATTCCTGAATCTCTTGTAAAGTGTTTATTGTAACATGGCCTTTTCTCCTTTTTTCCTACCTTACTTGGACTCTGTTTAATGAGTATCATTTCTGAAAGAAAGAAAATCATAATTTAATGCTGTACTTTACGTTGTTTTAACTTGTATATATTGTGAATGTTTTGGGTTTTTTTTGGAAGATTATGTTGATACAGTTGGAATATAAAGGAATATTGTATCAACTTTTGTAAAGCTGAGAGTTCTTAAGCTGCTGGACATCGTTTCTTTTTTCACCAGTAGGATAAACCATGTAAAATGAAACATCCCACACAAATCAAGAATAATTGAATGGCTAGCAAAAAGTGGCTTACTCACCATGTTTCTTTGCTCCAAGTCCCTCTTGGTCACTCCTGGATGTGTTATGAACCTCTGGCCATATGGTATCTTCACATGCCCCAGAATCCTTCTCTCTCTCTTCAAAGGAGGTCAAGCTGCCCTCATCTTCCAGACTGGGGTCAAGGACAGATTGCTGGGGCCCTTGTTTGATTAGTGGAAATTTTGTAGGCTCTTTTGTTTCTCTTTGTAGGCCAGGTGCAAAGATTCCTCTAAGATGGTAGTATGTCTGAGAGTCGGTGTTGTAAAAGGCCATATCTGGGCTATAAGACCTGGAGCAAAGGCCACTGCTATGTTCCTCCACTGGCAGCAGGTAGAGCTCTGGGTAAGGGGACTGAATTACAAGAATGGAAAATAAAGAGATTGCTATGGTACATTCATTGCAGGTCAGACATGCCACATACATCATCAGGTCAAAAATACTTACGTTGGGTGGAACAAAGCATTTCATTTTCAAGTCCCTCTCCTGCTTGGGTTTAACCTTTTTTTAAAAAGAAAATTAAGTTAAGTTACAAATGCGACCATTTAAAATTATATTTGAGGGAAAAAATGGTTGAATAACAAACTGAGTTACAAAATGTAAAAACATTGTACTATTCTTATGTTCTCCTGACTTGATTGAGCTCACAAATTCATATGGTTAATTAGTAAGCTTTCATTTTAGAAACTCCAAAAATGGATAAGCCCTACTGGACTAAGCTGCAGAGTCAGTAGTGGTGAATCACCAGTGGGAATAATATTAATCATCAAATATGAGGCTTAATAAATGTTTGGACAGATTTTCTATTTTAAATAATTACTGGAGTCTGCTCACCCAAGCCAAACTTCTACCAACGCACTTTAAAAAGCAGTATCTGGCAGCAACCTTGTCCGGCTCAAATAATCCTCCAAGTTCATCTCTGACACCTTTCAGAGTTGTTTCTGGATACACCCTGAAATGTACACATCCCCATATATACATATAAAGTGAGAATAACTCAAAACTTACAAATAAACATTTCTGACTTAAAAAAAATTAACCAGTGATCTCTATAGCCATCCTTCTGATCAATAACAGTCATAATAGTTCCATTCATGGAGTCTCTCGGTTTCTTGATCTGTTGACAATCAACTTTTGTGCAGCAGCAACCACATCCTCCTAGACACTGTTCAAAGAGGTGGACTGTTTTTCTTCCCTGTAAATCTCCCATTTAAGACGGTCCACTCAGTTCTCAGTAGGGTTCAGGCCAGGTGAGGAAGCGGGCCATGTCATCATTATTTCATCTTTAAGGCCTTTACTGACTGGCTATGCAGTGGAGAACTTCAATACATGTGATGGATCATTGTCCTGTATAAAAATCATGGTCTGAAAGTTGCAGACCTTTTCCTGAGGTAGGTTTGGGAGTTGATTTTGAGTCCATCTTCAACCCAAAACTAGCTCATCCACCTTGCTGATGTCTGAGTCAAAGTGGAGCTCTGTGCCTGTTACTGATCCAGCCACGGGCCCGTCCATCTGGTCCATCAAGGGTCTCTCATCCGTTCATAAAACTTTTTAAAAACCTGTCTTGAGATATTTCAGCTTATGTGTCTTGTTCAGTGATGGTCAAATTTCAGCCTTCCTTACCTTGACCATGTCTCTGAGCACTGAACACCTTCTGGACACTCCAGGTACAGTTGTCTAATAACTGTGCACTTATTGTGTTTATTTCATTATTTCTCCAGTCTCCCTGAAGGATACATTTTTTGGCTCTCGTTTTCAGTTCAGTCCCTGTACCTGACCAGTTTCAGAGGCAGAAGAAGTTTGAGTTCATCTTGTCAAAGTAGTGAAGAAAAGGCAGTCAATAAAGGCCAAAGAAGAGCTTTTGAATGTCAAGTCTGGAGAATGATCCCTGAAGAGATAACTTGAATGAAATTAAGGCTGTGTTAAAGAATAACAATGACTTTAAAGCCGCAACATGCATATTAATGGGTTAACATGAAATTATGCCGACCTTATGAAGCCAGCTGATATAAAGCTGTCCACTGCATCAACTGACACTTTATTCAGCCTCCAATTCCACTGCTCTTCTGGCACAACAAGCACATGGAGCTCCACAAACTGGCCCTAAGGTTCACAGTAACAGAGCAACACGCACATTAACAACCTTCTCCTCCACTGAACAGCCCGAGGGGTTTTTACTCCATGAAGACCATCACAGACAGAAGAAGAGTGAATCAGCTCTCATACCTCTGACATTCCAGATCTCTCTCCTGCATAAGAGCTCATCCTGCTGGTGTTCCACTCCGTATGACCCGTGTTCCTAGTGTGGGGGTTTGTTGGGTGGAAGCCCAGCTGGAGGAGGACCCACCACTAAATCCACTCACAGCTCATTAAAACACACCCTGCTGCACAAACATATCTGCTGAAAGTTCAGGATGTACAAGTGTCATGATATATTAAACAGTTAAATAGATTATAAGAAACAATACTGCTATTATAGAATGAAAAATGTGTTTTTCTTAAATTAACAGGTTAGTCTTAAATAAATTTCAGTTTTACAGAATGTATGATTTACACTACCCCTAAAGCAGAAAACAATTTTTAAATGAAGGGCCCTAGAATTGAATTTTTTTTTTAATATTGTTGATATCGCTTAAATATACATTTTTAACAACACAGTAGTGTATAAACTAAATTCAGTTACTAATACTGAATTAATTACTAAGTGCGCACACAATATATAATTAAAATTAAAACAATTTACTGAATTTCAAAATATTTTTAAAACTGAGTTACAATGTAATTAGTAATTTCTGTTGCTTGGCCATAAAAGAAATTTCCATTTTTTTTAGCTGTGAGAAACCCCTGTGTTGCCATGGCAAAATATTTGGGATGATTATCTTATTGCAGGAATGAAGCGCCTTCCAATAAGTTTGGAGGCATTTACTAGAACTTTTACTGGAGTAGATGTTGCTGCATTCCTCAGAATATATAATTCAACTGCCATCAGCAGTTACATCAAGATAAGTGTGGTAGTACCTGTGGCAGCCATGCATGCCCAAGCTGTAACACTCCCACCACGTTTAAAACATTAAACATCAGTGTATATTTACTCTTTTGTCTTGTTGTAAAGCTCACTTGCATTGCTTTCAGTGCTTTACATACCCTTCTGGCACATCCAGCATTTACATTTACATTTCCAGCAGCTTGTTTCTATAGTAGCTCTTCTGTGGAATGAGGCTATGTACATTGAGCCTTGACATTTCCTAACCCTTTCCTTCTTGTGTCCAAAGAATGTCCTTCTTTGGAACGCTCTTAGTGGAAACTACCCTAACCAGGATCAAACTAAAAAGTTGTAAGGGCCATATTGTAGGTGGTCAGACCCAGTCATCAAACTTTGGCTTCCAGTTTCTCAGATTCTTACGACTAACCTTTTTTCAGCTTCCAACATATCTGCATTAAATCCAAAAACTGTTCACCTGCTGTCCCACCTGTTGTGCCTTTGTAATAAGACAGTTGATGTTATCCAATTCACTTTTCAACGTTTTTAATATTCAGAATATGACTGTGTGTGGCTAAAAACCTTAACACCACCTCCTTTCCTGTGAGCTTTTATTTATTCAATTTGATGAAGTAGCTACAGGAATCTAACCCATTCTGCAAAAAATATCCCACAAAGCAAAATTTAACCCTAACATCAACCCAAGAAAGCAAACAGCTAAGTGGAAAATTGTGTAGAGACAGGTTTATTTGTTTCTGAATGCAGCGTGAAGTTCCCAAAGAAATTGCAAGGCAATATAAAACTATGACATATTTTAATATACATCGACTGTACAGTCACTCCGCCTCCATCCGTCTCTCTTGACAGACTTCTGATCTGGCAAAGAGAGCCCTCTTGTTTTTCATCTAATTAGTAATTCATCTAATCACCCCCCCAACATGTTTTCAAAGATGGAATTTTCTTCTGTTGGAGTCCATTTCATGACGCTGAAACACAAAAGGTAGATGTGATTAATAAAAAAATTTTTTTTTTAAATCTACAAATTAGATAATAAATATCCAAGAACAGTTTTTAAATTCACCTTATGAACCCATTCATATTCTCCAAACTTGGAGTCAAACGTCCCCTTCTGTAGGGAGCGTAACTTCAGTGTAAAACGAGGTCCTAATTCCTGAATGCCAACTTTCTTTTCATTCTTGAAGATGTATCTATGCAAGAGACAAAGTATTATACACACACACACACCAAATTAACCCACATTACTCCAATTGATCATAACAGACCAGCAATGAACTCATTCCTTCAAAGTGATTATTACAGTTAAACAATCAGATACAACAACACAATCTCCTGTCCTTGTGTAGGTGCCCTCGGGCCAACAAAACAGATCTGACCCCTCAGGAAACCTCCACAAGTCTTCTTTGTGCCAGCCAGCACAGCACACCTTTAGGTGTTAGGCCCCCATTTGAAGGATCTATTGCTTGGTAGATCGGTTCTTCCAGCACATCCCAGATAGACAGACTGGAGGCAAAGTCAATGTCTGGAACTATGTTATGTTTCTAAATCCATACCTGAACTATTTTTGCAGCATGACAATTTTCCTGGAAGAGGCCACTTCATTGGGTAATACTGCCATCAAGGGGCAACAATGTTTGGTGGTACATATCATATTTATATCCATGTGAAAATCATGTCCTTAGACTTCCCAGCAGAACGCTACCTAAGCACACACGTAGTGCATTCTGATCCCTTCCTTTCCCAAGAAAAGGAATACAGTACCTTCACTGGGTCACACAGTTTCTATCCTAGCCTTCTAAATTTGGTCCTTGTTAAAGTGGCTCAGATCCTTAGGCTTGCCCATTTTACCCGGTTCTAAAAAAATTACGCCAAGAACTGACTGTTCAGTTGATTTCTAATATATCCCATCCCTTAACAGGGGCCACTGTAAGAAAACAAAGAATGTATTCAACTTCACCTGTGAGCACGTTTAATGTTATAGCTGATCGTATGCATGTTGTATGTACTTTAAATGGAAGTACCTGTGAAACCGAAAAAATATAAAGTCTCTCTGGTTGTGAAAAGTGGCGACCTGACGGCCAGTAAACTGTGGGTCTTGAGGAAACAGCGCGGCAAAAATACGCCCGATGCTGTGGCCCAGTCTTGTGGTAAAGTTATTCAAAATAACCTCTGGGTAGTGTTCTGTTGGCTCTTTGCCTCTTCTCTGTAAAATGAAGCAAAGTAACACAAACAGAAGCAAATTACAATTAATGTAATAAATAGAACAGCAAAGAAACAAAAAAGAACTGAACTGTGACAAACCTTCATCTCTTTGCGAAGTCTGACACTGCTGACTTTGAAATGTGCAGTTGGCCCTTCAGGAAGGTGACAGAGAACCATACCATCTTAAAAAATCTGAATTAAGGAACAATACCATGTTTTCTTGCCTGGGACAACTTATATAAGCAAGCGTATGTTTTCATTAAATAAAAAAACATTTTTTAAAAAGCACTGAGAACAATACTGTAAGTGACAATACATAGTGAAGTGAAGGATACTTGGCGCTTTTCGGTCCTCGTTAATGACCATGAGGTATGTGAAATCTCGCGATATGCACTGAGGTATGATTTTCTTCAGTGCAAGGCCTCTTCTGTAGTACACATGTGCGTTTGGTATTACTGTCGCCAACTGCTCACAAAATCTCACAGTTCTCTAAAAACACAAAGCGAGAAGATCAATACACTGGAAACATTTCTACACACTAATAATTTCTCCACTTGGTCTATTCCTCAAATATGCAAGAAGTGATGAATGCGAAATACAGATTCCATGTTGAGGTATTATCATCTATCACCATTTCTTCTTTCTGTATGAAGACACCAGACTGGGCCATATAATGGCCTAATGAGAAGATTTTCCCTTAGCGGTTCCTTTTTACATTTACAGCCAGAGTTTAAATGGTGCTGAGTGTGGTAAACTGGTGCGATTTTGCCCTGAGGAAGGAATAGGAGCTGCCACACAGGAGTAACTTCGATTAGCAATTAGTGCTTCAATACTCTCCTTCATTCACAAATGTATATCTTCTTCTTCTTCTTTTTCTTTCGGCTGCTCCCGTTTAGGGGTCGCCACAGCGGATCAACTGTCTCCATTTCTTCCTGTCTTTTGCATCTTCCTGCTTCAACCCGACCACCTGCATGTCCTCTCTCACCACGTCCATAAACCTCCTCTTTGGTCTTCCTCTTCTCCTCTTTCCTGGCAGCTCCATCCTCAACATCCTCCTTCCAATATAATCATCGTCTCTCCTCTGCACATGTCCAAACCAACGCAACCTTGCTTCTCTAACTTTGTCTCCAAGACGTCTAACCTGAGCTGTCCCGGTAATATACTAATTTCTAAGCCTGTCCAACCTCGTCACACCCAACGAAAATCTCAGCATCTTTAACTCTGACACCTCTGACAGCTCCGCCTCCTGCCTTTTCGTCAGTGCCACCGTCTCCAACCCATACAACATAGCTGGTCTCACTACTGTCCTGTAAACCTTCCCTTTTACTCTAGCTGGTACCCGTCTGTCACAAATCACTCCAGCCACTCTTCTCCACCCATTCCA